>OZ020542.1:16408928-16441266 GCA_963971435.1 Lasius platythorax | reverse complement strand
AGGAGGAGGAGGAGGAGAAAGGATGAGGAGAGAAGGAAAAAAGGAGAAGAAGCGGAGAAAGAGATGGAGGAAATGATAAAGAAGTGGAGGAGAGAGGCGAACTACACCAGCGGGAGCAGCAGCAGCACCGTCGTCATTAACAGCTCGTGAAGATAAAAAAAACAAAAAAAAACAAAACACACACACAGACAGACAGACACAGACAGACAGACACGGACACAGACACACGCGCGCACACACACAGACACGCGCGCGCACACGTACGCACGCACGCACGCACACATACACACGATTCTCGAAAGAGCTGAAAAAGCTCACGCGCCGTCCCCACCTCCACGCGGTAAGAATCGGGCAACGTCGAGGGGTTTTTTCTCTCTCTCTCGACGGCTAACGGGGCTCCGGCTTAGATTCATTTTTCGAGTTACATCATTTGACGCGTAGGGTGACAGATACCAGATATCGAATTAGACAAGTTTATCTATTTATTTCGATACAAGCTTGTAGTTTTACGCGTTTCTCATCTTATCATCGTAACAGCAGACACATTCAGCGTGCATTTATTCGATTTATAAGCAAATATGAGTTTTTCAAGTCATATCTCAATATTTCACATTTTTGGCAATTATTACTTTCGTATTGGCTTCAATCTGTCGAGATTGGTTTCTCCGTGTCTCCTAGCATAAATAAAACTTTATATCATGTCGAGAGAGTAGTACAAACGTTTTACAGATCTCTAGCTGCTGTTATAGTTTTTGACGCAATGGGTGTGAGATACCAAAACTTAAATTTGAAGAGTTTCTCAAGTTAATTCCATTTAAGCTGGTAGTTTTAAGTATTTCTCATCTTATTATCGTAACAGCAGACACACCCAATCTGCATTTATTCGATTTATAAGCAAATATGACTTTTTCAAGTCATACCTCGATATTTCACATTGTTGGCAATTATTCCCTTTGTATCGTATTGAATTTGTTGAGATTGGTTTCTCCGCGTCTCCTGGCATAAATAAAACTTTATACGATGTCTAGAGAGTTGTACAAACGTTTTACAGATCTCTAGCTGCAGTTTAATCATTTGACGCGATGGGTGTGAGACACCAAAACTCAAATCAGACAAGTTTGCAAAGTTAATTCCATTTCAGCTTGTAGTTTCCTACATTTCTCATCTTATTATAGTAACAGCAGACACACTCAATGTGCATTTATTGGATTTATAAGCAAATATGACTTTTTGAGGTCATATCTTAATATTTCACATTTTTGTCAATTATTTCCTTTGTATCGTATTGAATTTGTCGAGATTGGTTTCTCCGCGTCTCCTGGCATAAATAAAACTTTATATGATGTATATAGAGTTGTACAAACGTTTTACAGATCTCTAGCTGCTGTTATAGTTTTCGACGCAATGGGTGTGAGATACCAAAATTGAAATTTGAAGAGTTTCTCAAGTTAATACCACTTAGGCTTGTACTTTTACATATTTCTCATCTTATTATAGTAACAGCAGACACACTTGATGTGCATTTATTCGATTTATTCGCAAATATGACTTTTTGAGGTCATATCAATATTTCACATTTTTGTCAATTATTTTATTTGTATCGTATTGAATTTGTCGAGATTGGTTTCTCCGCGTCTCCTGGCATAAATAAAACCTTATATGATGTCTAGAGAGTTGTACAAACGTTTTACCGATCTCTAGCTGCAGTTTAATCATTTGAAGCTATGGGTGTGAGACACCGAAACTTAAATTTGACAAGTTTATTAATTTAATTCCATTTCAGCTTGTAGTTTTCCATATTTTATATCTTATTATTGTTACATGAAACACACTCAATGTGCATTTATTGGATTTAAAAGCAAATATGAGTTTTTGGAGTCATATCTCGATATTTCACATTTTTGGTAATTATTTATCTTGTATCGTCTTGTATTTATTGAGATTGGTTTTTCTGCGTCTTTTAACATAAATAAAACTTTGTATCATGTTAAAAGAATTGAACAAAAGTTTTACCGATCTCTAGATGATGTTATAGTTTTTGACGCGATGGGTGTGAGACACCAAAACTTAAATTAGACTAGTTTATTATTTTAATTCCATTTCAGCTTGTAGTTTTCCATATTTTATATCTTATTATTGTTACATGAGACACACTCGATGTGCATTTATTGGATTTAAAAGCAAATATGAGTTTTTGGAGTTATATTTCAATATTTCACATTTTTGGCAATTATTTCCTTTGTATCGTATTGATTTTGTCGAGATTGGTTTCTCCGCGTCTCCTGGCATAAATAAAACTTTATATGATGTCTAGAGAGTTGTACAAACGTTTCATCGATCTCTAGCTGCTGTTATAGTTTTTGACGCGTAGGGTGTGAGATACCGAAACTGTAATTAAACCAGTTTACGAAGTTAATTTCATTTCAGCTCGTAATTTTCGATATTTCTCATCTCATTATCGTTACATCGGACAAACTCGACGCGCATTTATTCCATTTATAAGCAAATATTAGTTTTTCTAGTCATATCTCGATATTTCACATTTTTGACAATTATTTCCTTCGTAATGCCTCGAGATTGTTGAGATTGGTATCTCCGTGTCTCCTGACATAAATAAAACTTTATATCGCGTCGAGAGAGTCGTACCAACGTTTTACCGATCTCTAGCTGCTGTTATAGTTTTTGATGCGTAGGGTGTCAGATATCGAAACTTAAATTAGACTAGTTTACAAAGTTAATTTCATTTCAGCTCGTAGTTTTTGCCATTTCTTATCTCATTATCGTTACAACTGACAGACGCAATATGTATTTTGATGCTTTATTCCATAATGTGAGTTTTTGGAGTCATATATGTCTTATAATTTGCTAAGATTGGCAAATCCGACGCCAGGAGATATATTGTGATATAGAGATCTTATGTGTGGTGGAGGTGGAGGAGGAGGAGGAGGAGGAGGAGGAGGAGGAGGTGGTGGGGGTGGTTTTAAATTATCGAAGATTATTTTAGTAAAATATATAAAAAATATATTTGTCGTATAGTTATGTATGTATGTATATATATCATAAAAATATGTATGTATTGTATATATATATATAAATATATATGTGTGTGAAATTTATGTATACATAAATTAT
The DNA here is from genome assembly GCA_963971435.1 of Lasius platythorax. NCBI lineage: Eukaryota > Metazoa > Arthropoda > Insecta > Hymenoptera > Formicidae > Lasius > Lasius platythorax. The sequence goes on along the minus strand of OZ020542.1, from coordinate 16,438,134 downwards.
AATATACTTAAATTTATATATACTTAATATATTATTATAATATACTTAAACTTTATATATGTATACTTAAATTATAATATACTTATTTATATATACTTAAATTTATATATATTAGTAATTTGTATATATATATACGCGTACTTTGCAATGTATACTGCGCCTCCCGCAGTTTGCTCTCTCTTTCCGACGATTTGGACGATTCGCACGGATACCTCTGCCAACGTAGGCCGGATGAGGAAGAGGACGACGAGGAGGAGGAGGAGGAGGAGGAGGGCAAGCCCCTCCTATCCTCCCTTCCATATCCTCGTCCGTACATTCGCTGAAATATAAACATTGCAACGATGAATTATAACATTGTAATTATAACGCCGTTTATTAATAATATTCTACTTACGGATATGTGACAAATTTTCTTTCTCCGCTCCAGCTGCTGATGCCGCTGTTACTGCTGCCGCTGTTACTGCTGCTGCTGTTGCTGCTGCTGCCGCCGCAACCGCCGCCGCCGCCGCTGCTGCTGCTGCTGTTACTGCTGAGAAAAAATAAATCAATTAATATACGTTAATTTTAACTAAACCCGACATAACGTAACACATAACCTCACCAAGCCGCCGCGCGAAAAACATGAGCTCGCACCGTGTCATTTGAACGACTGACGCAAGCGGGTGTTCCCCTCCGCCAACGCCAAAGCCAACGCCAACGCCGTCGTCTAGTCACACAGTGACTCTTTCGGGATATTACTAAATACCTACTTACGCTACTCTTATTGGCTGTCCAATGGTTCCGTGGATATACCCACCGATCGTCAGTATGAACCACGGGTGTAATATCATGTTATAGATGGGAAACTCTCATAGAAATGAGAACCTCGTTGATAAAATTGATTTTTTCGGAAAATAACAGTCTCAGACAATGCGGACCATCGAGGTATGTGATTCGGACGAGCCGTAAAGAGTCATTTCTACGTACTTCCGGTGCGATATAAAATACCGAATTTTTCGGGAGGTATTGCGAAATTTTAATTTTTTTCTTTCATTTCAGGGCTCGATAGAGCTGGCCGAAGATGATCGTGGGGAAAATTTTTTGAATTCTAAAAATATTTTTAAAAATTTTAGTTTACTTAAAAATTGTCGAATAAATATTTTCCTTCAATTTTTCGCGGGTATATACACGGCAAATGACAAGGATCATGGCGTGCGCGCGCGCACACGCGCACGCAGGGGGGGTTCGGGGGGGCTAAGCCCCCCCGATGGGGGCACGGGCGCAAGCGGAAAGGGGGGTGCAGGGGGGAGGGTCAGAGCCCCTCCCCCCGCCTATGACGATGCGACGGTCGGTCGCAGAAACAGATATACGTACGACGACTTAAACGACTTACTGTTAGACGACGACGACGACGACGACGAAGACGACGACGACGACGACGAAGACGACGACAACGACGACGAAGACGACGACAACGACGACGAAGACGACGACAACGACGACGAAGACGACGACGATTCCGCGAACACTCCGTGTTTCGAGGGCGCGTCGACTACCCCCCCCCCCCCTCTTCACCCCTTAAAGGTGAAATCAGATATCTCGAAAACGGCGAGGAATAAAAACGAACGGTCGATGGTGCCGATAGGGCTTCCCAGGTAGTTTAGTACCGCGCTAGCGACTTGTCGAAAAAGGCGATATCTCGGAAACGGCGCGTCCTACGAGTACGGAGTCGGTAGGGTCGCGTAGAGTCCGGCGAGTCTACGAATCTACCGTACAACGACAAATTTTCGAAACTTGGAAACGAAGGGAGAAATCGGATATCTCGAAAACGGCGCTACTCGGCGGGGAGGTCGAGGCGGCGTCGGACGCGGCTCGACGCGCGGTTCGTTTCGTCATAGGACGTACAGGGTCGCGGCTCCTCTTCTTCAACAAGATATCGACGTTCAAAGTTTTTCGGTTTTTGAAATTCTTCCCCCTTTCTCGTTTACGGCGATCGAGGAACGTGACCAGGGGGGATAGTCGGGCGAGAAGAGTATCCGTCTTTTCCCCGTAGTCCGATCGTCGTAGGACCGATAGTTTCGGAGATATCGACGTTCGAAGCTATTCGGTCTTTCGTATTTTTATCTCCCGTTTACGGAGACGAAGGAACCGCGCCAGGGGGGATCGTCGGAGCCGAGAATCTGCAAGTTTCTCCCGGAAGCTCGTCGTCGTACGACCGATAGTTTCGGAGATATCGATGTTCAAAGTTTTCTCGTTTCGTTCGGTCACCGCCCCTTCATCGAAGGGGTCGAAGATCCGGGGACCCAGGGGGGGGATTCGAGGGGCCTAAAATCAGCGAGTGCCTCCCAAAAGATGACCGTCGTAGGACCGATAGTTTCGGAGATATCGACGTTCAAAGTTTTCTCGTTTCGCTCGGTCACCGCCCCTTCATCGAAGGGGTCAAGGATCCGGCGACCCGGGAGATAAAGGAGGGATTCGAGGGGCCGCGAATCAGCGAGTGCCTCCCAAAAGTTTACCGTCGTAGGACAGATAGTCAGTCGGAGATATCGAGATTCATCGGTTTCATCGGTCATCGCGCGACGCCGCCTATTTCAAGTTTACGGAGATTACGGGGATCCGGACCAGGAGGATTCATCGGGCCGAAAAATTTGGAATCATCCGCCACGAAGCGGATCGTCGTAGGACCGATAGTTTCGGAGTTATCGAGGTCGAAAGTCTCAACAAACGTAACTCGTAAACCGCGAGCCGTAGAGAGGAAGCGTATTACACCTCATCGACAGAGTTCGTAAAGGGCTATCGGACGGCGTCGGTCCGGTATCGATGGATCGCACCGTCGACGAGACACGAGCATTCGCCCCCTTAAGGGTCGATGGGGGTGAAAAGGCGAGAGGTGGTTTCAAAGGCGTTCGAGGAGCCCTCGACGACGGGAGCAATTACGAGATACGAGCATTCGCCCCCTTAAGGGTCGAAGGGGGTGATAGTCTAAAAGGTGGTTTCAAAGGCGTTCGAGGATCCCTCAACGACGGGCGGCGATTCGATATCGTTATCCAGCACCGTATACGAGATACGGGCATCCACCTCCTTAAGGGGGTACGATGTACATGCCGTGTTACCCCCTTCGGGGGCGAAGGTACGAAACACGGTCTCGGAGGCATTCGAGGTGCCCCGAACGATGGGTGGGATTGGATATAATTCTCTAGCACCGTTCGCGAGATACGAGCAATTACCCCCTTAGGGGTCGTAGGGAGTAAAAGCGCGAAACGTGTCTTCGAAGGCGTTCGAGGAGCCCTAAACGATGGGAGCGATTCGATATCATTATTCAGCACCGTTTACGAGATACGAGCATTCGCACCTTAACGGGGGTCGCTAGGGGGTGGGGGTTGTTCGCGTTCGACGGAGAATAGTTCGATCTATAAAAAAGGTCCTTCGGTCGGACGACGTATCTTGCTCGGTTTCAAAGTTACCGGAGTCTAGATGGCCGAGCGAGGGCGGATGATCGGCTCAGTATCCCTGTTACCGCGAGGGAGCTCTTGGCCATAGGTAAGCAACCCGCGTAGGTCGATTATTCGAAAAAATTTTTTTTCAAAGTCCCGCAACTCGTGAACGGTTAGAGATACGAGATTCGACTAATGGAACTTTCTCGTAGATCTCGACGAGATCTACGAGATGGGACCAGCGGCGATACCGTATCTCGAATCGTCGACGAGTTACGGGACTTTGAAGAGAAAACGGAGCGAAAGACTCGACCCGCGTTCCTACAAGTCATCGTAACTCGGGAACGGGGAGAGATACGAGGTTCGACCGAAGGATCCATCTCGTAGATCTCGACGAGATCTACGAGATGGGACCATCGCCGATCTCGTACGTCTCACCATTCGCGGGAATTACGGGATTTCGAAGAAACGAGAAACCGTTTTGTTACCGATTAATTTTTAACTTTTTACGGTTACAGCGAAGCAAGCAAGCAATCAAGCAAGCAAGAGAAAGAGAGCGCGAACAAGCGAGAGTCCAGCTAGGCCAGGGCTAGGGTAAAGGATAAAGGGTGGGATGGCGGAGCCGGCATCGAGTGTGGACGGGCGGAGCTGTGCTCCGCCAAAAACTATCTTTTTCAGTAGTTAGACTCAGTTTGCCGCGACATAGTTTGGTACAAGTGGCTGCATCTTTTTGCGACGATCACCGAGATATCAAATTTCTTGCGGATTTCTCAAGGATTGCATTGGATTTTTGTACCTAAAAGATGCGATCTCTCTACACGGGGCGTCGGCCATTACGTGGCAGTTTAACGGACATCTATGCGTGGATATCTCAATCCGTATATGTATATATTAATGTATATATTTCTAAGAGTGAGTACTTTCTGTGTTACTGTGATGTGTGTTAAAGACTTGCTTAATTACGGGCTGATAATTTTATTTTATACTTGTAAATTTTGCTAAATGAGCTATAAGAGTAAGCGGATAAATTTTGTCCGTTAGTTTCGCTTGCTTTATTCTAAGTTGTTTAGGATAAGAGCCTGTATATAGTGTATATGACTCAATTCTGTACATAATTGTTGCTGTCAGTGTCTTTAGTTAAGTTGTATATTTCCATATTTATTAAGTATTGAGTGCATTTAATTTAAGTTGTAAGCTTATACTATATGACGTGTCACCGCATTAGTATTGACCGAGCATGACTGGTCTGTGCTTCACTGGCGCATTTAATGTACTTAATATACTTCGGTTTGTCTTAATTTATTTGATGTAAGCCCTCGTATTTCTTGCTATTGCAACAGGCTTACTCGCGTTTGTTTTCTTCGATTGTTAATCTCTTTAGCCTGACTTTTATCGGTAAAGTAAGCGCTGCATGGCTTATGATTGCTATGCCGTTCTCTCTGCGTGAGGCATTAAGGTCAATCGGTTTACCCGTTGGACATTGTTCTCCTACTTATAGGTGAGAACTAGTTATCATAGACTAGTTATCATAGACTAGTTATAGTTTAGTTGCTAGTCTAGTTTATCGCTGGTTTATGCTTTACTAGTATTTTTTTCGCCTTGGTGTGCAATTTACGCGGTGACTATGCTCTTTGGCATTAAGTTATTAAGTTAATGAGTCTATTGTTTATTTGTACTTTTGTTGGTATAAATAATAGTGCATCGCTGTATGCATCCGCTATGTGGCTGCATACATATATATATCTGGTTGCACAATCTTGGCGTTGTCCGTGGATGCGACTCGTGAATGCAGTTTCTACAAGAGAGATTCGCCTAAACATTGCTACTTTTCTTGCAAATGTTAACGTAAGTTTGCACAATTCACTAAGAATAAGGTATGCTTTATGATTTTTAGTTTATTAAGGTTAGATTCATATGTCTAATGTATTGTGTATATAATGTAATAATAGCTAGGTTAGTCACAATATCTATTCATGATTTGAGGTATATTCTTAATAATTAATTGTATTTATTATTATTATTGTCATTTAGGTTTGTTTTATGGCTATCTATTACTTGGAATTATTGTGCAAACATACAGTTGGTTATATAATGGCTCAATCTGTGCCTTGGCAGTAGCAATGGATTTGCTGCGGAGCATCACTGTGGATGATTTTATACAGGGAGTATTGTGTATCATTATTAAACATTTCATTGTTTATTTTATACTATTATAATGTATAAATATGTTGTTAATAGCTAGCTATAAGGAAATTGTGATATTTTATAATTTGGATTGTTAATTGCAATTCAGGATGGACTGATGCTCATCTATATCTGCAACGTCTTGTGACGTGTGAGGTTCGCGTATGCCTGGTCATCCAGCTGGATAGTTTTGGAATCTGAACTGGCTCCACTACCTGTTATGGTGATGTCTCGGCATATTCTTATGTGCGGACTTCGCGAGTGGCATTTGTCAGTACTGAAAATACATATGCGTTGTATGCGATGACTTCAACTGTCTATAGTGTTAAAGACTGCTTAAAAGTTTTAAGTCTTAGCTTTAGGCCTGTTTAGACTTTAATGAGCGTTCTGATATGTGTGTGTGTATATATGTGTATATATATGTATATATATATGCATATATATTTATACTTTCTACTGTGACAGTTTGAGGTTACCGGTTATCTTTATATTAGAGTGTATTAACCATTACGTTTAATTATAGTTTTATTTTACGATTGTTTTAATGATTCATACATAGGGATGTTAATAATTGTTACTTTTTGATCATTGTATAAGTTAAATATAATATACTATACTATACTATACTGTGTAGCTCTCTTATGTATTCCGTTCACGGAGAGAAGTGTTGCGGTTTATTTATTTATTTATTTATTTGTTCTAATTATATCCTTCTTGTTTGTATGTTTATTTGAGCTGAGTATTGATATATATCTTTCTTTATATGCTTTATATTCTTTTATATTGAACAAGATTCTAGTTGCCCTAAAGTGTTAACTTTTGATAATTGATTTGGAAGCTTAATTGTTACTATTAGAGATGGAATAGTTTTCTTATTGTTTGAGATTCAATTACTCAATTATTATGCTTGTTTGATTGAATATTGCTTAAATGGTAATAATAGTGATAATCTGGTTGTTATATATAATTATTGCAGTCGCCTGCTTATTCTCTTTATTATTATTAATAATCTGCTGATATGAATTGTCACTGGAGTGTAATTAACTGTAATGGTTATAATTTAATAGGTCATCTGCTGTACATACAATATGCATATACTGCAGATATGAAATGCAGGTAGGATAACTTGTTTTGGTGTATTTATTTATTTATTCATTCATTGTTCACTTATTATCCACGATTTTGTCACATTGGTTATGATCTGCCACAAGCTGTCATATGTCTATCTGTTGACGTCACGGCTCATCAAATGGCGTATAGATTAGGGCGGATCCGCATGAAATCCACCCTAGTAAGTTACTAGATGAGCTCGAAAGTACGAAATGTTACATAGATGGGAAACTCGCTTGGTGATATAACTAAGTCGTGTTTACATGATAAGGAGCGGTCATACAAGACGCGAATACATGATGGGCGACTCGGGTGGGCCCATAGATGTCCCTATGAAGAGTGTCGGTGCAAAATTCAAACCGCTATATCTCGGTAACCCGTTGGAATTTTCGAGTTCCGTTTGCACTTTTGCGCATGGGGGGGCCGTGAATATAATTAGGTATATGTCATAAAATTTCGAAAATTCTTAAATATTTTTGAATTTTCAATTTAGGTTATTTTTAGGATAAATGTCCTTGGTAGTTAAATTGATGATCCATTTAAGCAAGGAACTTTTATGTTTTGTTATATATCTTAGCGGAAAAACTGATTTATCTGAAGTTATAAAAGGTTTGGTCTATTACTTGTGGTAAATGGATTATTGACCATCGATACTTGATGCTTAATATCTGATCGTACGATTTATGTGTAAATATCCAAATTATACTATTGTATTTTGTAAATATTTGCATTTTAGATTAAGTTGTATATAGATCCTGTCTATTATAAACAATATCGCTGGTATACGTATGTATGCGGTAACATATGCGCTCCGCCTCCCCCCCCCGGGTACGGCCGGGCCCGTTAGTATAAATATACATCCGGCCAATTCAAATTCAAATTTATGGATGAACAACAGTATGGAAGACAACTTACCAGCTCAGAGAAGATCGGAGGTCTCAGAGCCCGGCGCGTGGGGGGTTATGGTCCCTGACCCCCCCGTGTCGTCATCGTGCTTAGGGCCCAAAACGGATAACGTCGTTATAGCAGCTGGAATTCGCGATGCGATTTATTATGTCCTGGCTTCGCTTGGAGACGGAGTTTACCCTGAATTTGAAGACAGGGTTCGCCGAGCGGTGAGAGCGATTTCCATCCACACTGATGGGCTCTTCTCTCTGACGGCTAAGATGGAATTAGCGCGAAATTTCCTAGCAGCAAAGGCTGTCTGGCAGGGAAATCAGATCTCTGAGCTCCGCTCGGAAGTGAGGATCCTCAAAACTCTTCTTGGGAATCACCCAATCAATTTATCAAACGTTTCCATTATGGCAAACGGAGGGCTATCGGTTAACTTGGTTTCGCCGGGCCGGACTGGTCACTCTCCGAGTATCTTGAGAAGTGATAACGACATCACATTGCCAGATTCGTCGTTGTCAATGATGAACTTATCTTTCACGCTTCCTGAAAGGCGACATAGCGAATGTATTGGAGAAAGCTCCCTTGTCAAGGAGATGCTGAAGGTCGAGGACTCCATTATCCGGATGAGCGCTGAAATCTCCAGCAAGAACGCTAGCTTGCTAGAACTTGATGCTGCTGCCGAGTCAGCTCTAGCAAACATTGCTCTATTCGATCTTAGAGACAACCGGAAAGAAATCGATCGGGCAGGACGGGCTCGCAGGCGTGGTGAAGCCGACCGTCCTAGGGGGGGATCAACCCGAACAAGTGGCCAACCGACCAATGCAATGAATATGGACAAGGATCAAGATATAAACTTACCGTCACAGGGGTTTCGGAGCCCCAGTGGCAGGCGGGAGGGCTCTACGGTCCCTGAAGCTCCCCCGTCTTCATCCGGCGAAGGGCCTACTTCCTCGTTGCCAACGGGCGGGGAGTATGAAATGGCTACCGTTGAGGCGGAGTTGGAGAGAGATCCGCTTGATCTCACTTTTGTGGATTGCCTTCCGGCGATTGGGGACGTGCCACAAGTGCTGAGTCAGGAGGTGACCGTCGCACAGACGCCCAGTATCGTCGCCGGAACCAAGAGGAAAGCGATGAAGGTTTTGCCGGACGCTCCCAGCGAGGAGGAACCTGGATTGGGCTCGTCCACTCAAAGCGTCCCACGTGTAGTCCTCAGGAAACTAAGTTCCAGGAAGAAGAGGAAACCAAAAGAAGTAGCGGATGATCCGATAGAGGAGATTTCCTCGGCCCACATGTCCGCGGACAGTGACTGGGGGTCGGAGAATAGAGAACTGATCGAAGGAGACTCCGAACTGGAAATCACCGGAGTCAGTCAACTGACTTCCAAAATGGCTGGGACTCTTAGGCCTAACAGCAGGAGGACATTTTATCGGGCTGCGGATGGTAAATTTTCCTCCGCTAAGAACAGCTCGGACTCGGAAGTGGGTCGGAAAAAGAAGGTCGCGCAGGGAAGCAGCAAAGGTAGGAAGAAGGGCGGAGCTCGAAGGAGGTCGCTAACCTCTTCAGAGGAAAATGAAGATTCGCACTTTGCCCCGGCGGAGCTGAGGGCCATGGATGCGACTGCGGCTGGTTCTCTTGCTCTTGAGTGCTTGGATGATGTTGAGGACGAGAGAAAAAATAGTCCCAACATCAATGGTCAAGTTAGTGGGCGTATGAAGAGGAAACTGATCAGAGCGAAAAAAGTGATAAACACTTTAATATATAAGGCTGAGGCCTCCGGAGATCCGACCCTGTTGCGGCTGAGGAATAGGGAGCTGACAGAAGAGGTTCAGCAGCTCAGATTAAACGAGGTTGTCGTGAAAAGAGAGTTGAAGGATATGAGGTCCTTAGTAGATACTTTGCGGAAGGAGATTTCTGACCTCAAGGACAGAGTGAACGAGGCCGAAGAGGACAGGAGGAAGTCAAGTGAGTCCCAGAGGATTATGTTATGGAGATACAAGAAGGAGAGGGGTGAGACCGTATGCGAGTCGCCTACCGTTCTACTGGACAATCCGCCGGTTCAGCGAGTCGCCTCTGTAAATAAAAAAGCGGATATTCCTTCGGTGAGCCGGGAGACTGGGACTATCGAAACATCTAGACCCTCCTCCTCCTCTCCCTCTGTATTGCCGGCCCATAAAGATAAAAGTCATAAAGGTTTGAACGCCGAGAACAAAGCTAGGGATATAAACAACCAGATTAGGAACCTAGTGAGGCAGAGGGCCGAACTTAAGAGACAAGCTGTCGAAGATAGCGGGACCGGCAGCGATAGGTAGCGTGTGAGTGCCAGGCCTCTTCCTCAACGTTCGCCAAGAGTTAAGCCAAAAGTCCTCGGCAACATTCAGTTGGTTTCTCCAAGGCCGGAGGGGAAAGGTAAAGTTAGGTTAGACAATAGTAGGATTCCTGAACCGAAAGAGTCCAACGAATGGACCGAGGTCCGTAGGAGAGATAAGGTTAAGCCTAGGATGGATCAGCGTCTGCAGGAGCGAGGTCCGAGGGACAACGAGGGACTGCCAAAGGCGAACACTCCCAGAAGACCAAGGAATACAATCCGCAAGCCGCCAAAGACTTCGGCGGTAATGATTACTGGCCAGGGTGAGGAATTCTCCTATGCGGATGCGCTTAAAAAGGCGCGAGAGTCAATCTCTCTCAAAGACCTGCATATTGAGCGTACTAAGGTTAGGAGGGCGGCCAACGGTGGCATGTTGATTGAGGTGATTGGGCCGGACAATGCACGCAAGGCATTGGAACTCAAAGAAAAGTTGAGTGTAGTCCTTAAAGACAAGGCTCAGATAACCAGGCCTGTAGTTCGCGGGGAGATTAGGCTGATTGGCTTGGATGCCTCGACTACCCCCGTTGAGGTGAAGGAGGTTATTATTGGCTGTAGTGGCTGTCTGGACGAAGACATTAGAGTAGGAGTAATCCGCCCTATGGCGAATGGCTTATTCACGGTCTGGGTGCAATGCCCTTTAAGCGCGGCCGTGAAAGTAGCCAATCTTGGTAAGGTCAGGATAAACTGGACATCAGCCAGGGTCGATCTGCTGGGAGCCAGACCTACCCAGTGCTTTAGGTGCTGGCAGTTCGGTCATCTCAGGCACAGCTGTCAGTCGAAGGACGATTACAGCGGCCTTTGCTTTAGGTGTGGTGGCGGCGGTCACGCTGCCAGAAATTGTAATGCTCCTCCGAATTGTAAGATATGTTCTGTGGCTGGGAGGGCCTCCAGCCATAGACTCGGTTCTAATCTTTGTCCGGCCGTTAAAAATCCGACTGGAAGGGAGGAAACCGTTGCGGCTGCTGGACCTTATTCCACTGTTTCAGCGCGGAGGACTGAACCTATGATCACCGACGATGGACGTTAAGTTCCTTCAAGCTAACGTGAACAGGAGTAGACCGTCGCTGGATCTGCTTATCCAACACTCGAAAGAGTCAGGAGCAGTGATGCCAGTTTCGATACACTGCAGCCATACAGCGTGGAGGGGCTAGGAGCGCACACAAGAAAGGAGCCGTGTACGTGTGCGCTCGGCGTTCGGCCAGCTTCGGGCAGTAGAAGAGAACAGACATACAATTCTCTGCCTCTTTCTTTCCTAAACTATAGCTATAGCTATGACGCGTCGCCAGCCTCAAGATTTCGAGAGAATCATATATGCTTTAGTGGCTTGGCTCGTTTATTAGATCTCGCGTGTCTCGTACTATTTCGATTTTACAATAAAAACGTAAAAATTAGTAATTAGATAAATATTGTAATTTCATTGAAATTTATTTTGCACATAAAAGATATAAACTAATTAAAATAATAAAGAATAAAAAGAGCGTAAATAATAAAAATCCACTCTTGGCCAACACGTACGTTTTTTTCTCAAAAAGTTGTTATTAAGTTATAAAGATGATTTATTGTTAGCGTAAGAAAAATTAAGTAAAAAATTAAATTGTTATTTGGAAAAATTATTCTAATAGTATATTTTTTATTTTGCTAATATTAAATACAAGTAGTAAAATAAAAGAAGAAATAATTATTTTGCAATAATATAAATTCTTCTATTGTATATCTTTTTTTGTAAATGAACGTACATATTGTTGCTCAACGGAAACCGCGAGAAGCTGGTGGTCTCTTCCGTCAGGAAGGAAATGTGAAAAAATGTTTCCTTTAATATTATATTAGATATAATAATTATATTATATGTAATAATTTTAATATAATATTAAGGAAAACAATTTTTTTACATTTCCAAGGAATGTAGATGGAACAGAGGATAGGTAGAAAAGACATGAAATAGATATTAAAAAAAAATATAAATAAAATATAAATATAAAAAAATATGAAAAAATATAAAAAATATAAATATAAAATATAAAAATATAAATATAAAAAGACAATTATATATTAATATACTATTTTTTTACACGCTTATCTTTCATAAGCGTGATGTCTTTTACAATTTTTTTACACACCTGTTTTACCCAGGTGTGATGTCTTTTGCAGACAATTTTTTTACACACCTGTTTTACCGAGGTGTGATGTCTTTTGCAGATAATTCTTTTACACATCTGTTTTACACAGGTGTGATGTCTTTTGCAGACAGGATGTCAGACACAGAATTTATTAAAACTTTTTACACGCTTTAACACGCGTGATGTCTTGTACAGACAATTTTTTACACACCTGTCTTACACAGGTGTGATGTCTTTTATATATAGACAAAATATTTTTAGCAGACATAATTTTTTTGCACGCTTATCTTTAACAAGCGTGATGTCTTTTACAGACAATTTTGGATATTTTATTATTGCGTATCATTAGACGAGGAGGGACCAGCAATATTTGTAACGTCTGCAGCATACAACGTCAAGCTACTTTTTGATTTTTTTTATAGGACTAATATATAAATTTTTTGTCGACATACGTTGTAGATGTTTGTCATTTATGACCATATTTAAAGCTGTTTCCCCTCTTGTCTTCAACGCTGATTTGAATACGCAAGTTGCATTTATAGAGGTCGACGAAAGTCTGTTTCTTTTTTTTGTTTTTAGATCAGATAAAAGAGAAAATGTTCTCTCAGGATCCGCGTTGGAGTGCGGTAGTGATCTTACCGCATTTAAAAGTGATCTTAAATTTGGATATTTTGGATTATTGACGGATTGACGTTTCAAAATTTCTTTCCACATGTTGTCAAAATTTATTTTTACAAGATTTTGTTTTTCTTCAATAGTGAAGTCAGAAGCCAACATAAGCCATTCTTCTTTTAAACCGTTTTCATCGAAGCCTTTTAGGGTTTGTGCGATAAAAAAAACATCGTTAAAAGAAGTTTCTCTGTTATTATCAAATAAAGCTATATGTGATTGAAAGACTTGTAATTTATGCAAAAATATGTTATTGACAGGTAATCTCTTTCTAATTTCTTCGGCAGCAATAATGTAAAACTGCAAACAATTTTGTCGAATAATCGTTATAACATCTGCATGTCCTTCCTTCACTAACTTACAAAGATATTCTTCGCATTCCGATCCCAAAGTTATATTGTAACGTTGCTCTTTCGCGAGTTTCGCTCGGATTCGCTCGGTCGGGATCAGGGCTCGTGAAAGGGTTTTCGCAAGACAGCAGACGTGGTGTATGTTTAAAAAAAAAGAAATGTTTATTCAATAAAAATGATAGAGTGCATGTACAAGTATGATGTGTGAGTATTTACAGACGCGCGAATGGCCGTGTGTAAAATGCGTATAAATGTGTCGGCGGCGTGCATGTATAACGATATATATATAGCGTGTACGAATGGATGTGTATAATGCGGATATGAGTGTGTATGTAGCGCGAGTACAATTTGTGTGTATAATGTGTTGAGAGACGTGTGTATAGTGTGTGTATACGAGTGTATGTAGCGGGCGTCTAAACGTGTATATAATTCGGGTATATTCGGTGCGTCAGTATCGGAATATATATATTCGGTGCGTGATACAGGTGAAAGAATGTATAGTCGGTGCGTGATACAATTTAAAGGTCCCGTCGTGTATTGTTGTCGTGTCAACTGTCCGGGCGCGCGGGGCGCGGGAGCGCGCGGGGCGCGAGAGCGCGTAAGGCGCGAGAGCGCGTGAGACGCGAGAGCGCGTGAGAGCGCGGGGCGCCTGAGAGCGCGGGGCGCGAGAGAGCGCGAGGCGCGAACGTATCGCTCGATGCGGTTTGTTTTTCGGCTGCGTATTTAATTCGTGCTTCGGGTGGTAGGATGCAATGAGGATGCAACGTCTGGACGAGATCGCTCGTCGGCGGCAGAGATCTCTCTACCCGCTGAGTCTGGTGATCGTTGCAGGTGTATTTGTCGGATCTTTTTACCGGAAGTGTCGAGATCTCTCGACAGAGACTGAGTTCGCTCAACCCCTGTGCTTTCGGTTTCGGATTGTCAGGAAACTCTTTGCGAGACGTGCCGCGATCACACGGCGGAGACTGAGTTCGCTCAACCTCGTTTTATCTCATCGAGAGCGTGTTCGGGATCGGAGACCTGGTACTGTACGAGTACTCGGTCGAGATCTGGAACGGAGTGATCTTCTCGGTATCGGCTCGCCTTTTTATACTATGAAATTACCCGTTCGGGTAATTTCGGCGAGACTCGTTAGGCCCGATTTGTTTTCGCCTAATCGAGTAATTATAGGCGCGCGTTAGCTTGGCGGCGTTCGGGCGGTGCGGCAGGGCGCGTTGCTCGGCGGCTTCCGTCAGGATTCGGAGCGGTTCGGAAGCGCCGAGACAACGGCCCTGGCTTTCGATTTCGTCGGCCGTATAACGTGATTCGGTCGCGTTTTCGAAAGAATAAAAAAGGGCGCATAGCGCCGCTGCATTTGCCCGGCTGGTGTTCGCCGGGCGGCAGCCTTCCGGCGGATCGACGGCCGGGTAAAACGATCGCTCAGGGGGGATCGTTACAATATTATCAAGAGATTTGTGATTGTCCTTTTCATGGAATGAAATATTTTTAAGTAAATCTTTTAATAAGTTTGGTTTTAAAAAATTTTGACAGATTTGCATAAGAAAATTTAAAGATTTAGGTTGTAATAAATGAATTCTTGTTTCATGAGCTTGAAAAAAAGCATTAAAAGAGTTAAAAAAATTTAAAACATATTTTAAAAATAGAAAATATTCTTTTATTTCTACATTTTCCATTAAAGATAATAAATATTCTCCAGACTTTACTTTATCGCTCATGACCATTTCATTAAGGAAATATTTTATTGTATCCCATGACTCAAGAACTCTGTCAATACATGAATAATGCGAGAGCCACCGAGTATCGCATAACTTCAAAATTTTACGATTTGTATCTTGAAAACAATCACAAAATTCATTGAAAATAGCTAAACGCTTTGGACTGCTGTTAATATAACTTGCAATTTTTTTTAGAAATTCTTCGCAGAAATCGGGCATTTTAGCGCATGTAGCGTGCGCAGCCAATGCGGCGGAATGGCAAGGACATGAAAATGTTAATAAATTTTTGCATTTTAATTCAAGTTTCTTTTTAAAAGATAAATGTTTCCTTGTCATTACAGATGCATTGTCGCATGATAGAGCAATAATATTTAAAAATGGAATCTGAAGTTTATACATTTCAAATTCAAATGCATTAAATAATTTTTATGCACTACAATCTCTTGCATCAATGTCAATTAATTTTACTAATTGCGACCGAATATCTAAAGTTTCGAGATCAACATATCAAACTAGAAACGTCATCCATTTTTCATTGGTTATATCAGACGTTTCGTCAATAAACACAGAAAATTTCGTATTTTGTATGTTATTAACTACACGTTCTGTCTCAACCGGACATATAACATTCGAAATGATATTTTTGCATTTCGTTCGACCCATATTCATACTTTTTAACACATTAGGATCTTTCCTATGTCTTGAAAAAAGCTGAGAATCTCTTTTGCAGTTTGATGAGGAATATTTTTTTCAGTAATCAATGCGGCATATCGTATCTCCGCTGATTTTTTTCGCTCATCAAACGTTAAAAACGATTCATCGGTTTGCGTATTCAAACATTCTTCATTCGTTTTGTTTGTTTCTATATTATTTTTTGATTTATTTCTGTGCATTTTGGATTCTGCGTGTCGATATATATGTGATAGACCGCCAGCAATTGATCTATCGCAGATCAAACAAGAAAATGAGCTGGCGTTATTTGGTACTTCACGTAACCATAATTTAAATTCGTCTATATCTAGCCATTGTGGTCTAAATGTTCTTTTATACTGTACTTTTTTATCTTGTAAATTTTCATTATTATTATTACACAAATTGTCTTTAATACTATTTTTATGACACGCAGAATCCACATGTCTGGAAACATACGATGAACATGGAAAATTTTTATTACATATATTACAATAATAAAGACTGTTATCGGATGATACTTTGCGTATCCAAGATTTGTATCGATCGTCACTAAGCCAAGCTTTTGCAAAACTTCGCTTACGTTTTTTGGTTAATTGATCACACATTTCTATGATGATTATTAAAAAAGGAGAAAGAGCAAAAAAAAAACTGTAAAAATATACAGCAAAATATATACGTGTGTTTGTATTCGCGTGTGTGTATATATGTATATGTGAAAACTTACTTTTATAAATGTTGTGAATAATATTCGACAAAGCGACGATCAACAAGAAGACAAGACCTTTCTTAAAGCCACCAGAAACAGAAATGAAACAAATACGTTTTGTGAAACAAGTACATATATTTGTTGACAATATTTGTCGGTGACTACCGGGCACGAGCGTATCCGCAAAACGAGTCAGTCGACAACAGATAACAGCGAGAGAAGGAGCAAAATGTCACGTAAGTGTTAAATAATATTTGAAACATATATTTTATTCAAATATAATTATAAGGCTCTCGCTTTTGTTCGCAATGTCAAATACATATTTACATCTTTCGTTATATACAAACATGTACATATTAAAGTGACTTAAAAAGACGTTAGGCGCTTACACATGTGTAAATGTTTTTAAAACACATAAACTTAATCAAGATCATTAACTTTAGTGCAAATTTTAGTTATAAATATAAAAAATTTAAAATTTAAAGATTTTTATTATTTATAAAATTGTTCTAATACCATTATTAAAAAAGTAATAAAATATATAATCTACTATGTAAAAATAATGGCAATAAGAGCCAAACGCAGTACGTAAGGCGCATGTATTCTTTATTGCGAATAAAATTAGCGAACGTTTCGGTCCCTTTCTTTGGGCCATCTTCAGCACATATACAATAGAATAAAAAAAAATACATTAATGATCTTGTGTGTAATTAAGTTTATGTGTTTTAAAAACATATTTATACATGTGTAAGCGCCTAACGTTCTTTTAAAAGTCACTTTAATATGTACATGTTTGTATATAACGAAAGATGTAAATATGTATTTGACATTGTGAACAAAAGCGAGCACATAGCCAAAATAGCGCCATCGATTCTGGTAGATTTGTTAAATAAAAAAAGTTTGAAACCTACACATGTTTCTTATATTTTTGCAGAAGAGAGTTTAAGAGAGCAAACAGAACGGATGCTGTTAGAAGAAGATGAGAAGGAATCAATTCATGCTCTTCTACAGCAGCTATTGCAGCAACAAGGAGAACAGCAAAAAATACAGGAACAGCAGCAAGCAATGCTGCAGCAGTTGCTGCAATCCCAGAAGCAGCAACAAGAGCAGCAACAAGAGCTGCAACAAGAGCTGCAACAAGAGCTGCAACAGCAACAGCAGCAGCCACAACAGCAACAGCAGCAGCCACAACAGCAGCAGCAGCAATTAAGAAGTATGTTATTCGTTATTTTTTTAAATACATTTAAATATACACACATACACGCACATATATATATATATATATATATATATATATATAGTAAATTTAATATTATTTATTTAATTTAGATGATCATAGAGGCCGTGGTCGCGGACGTGCGCGGGCCCGATGGTATCGGCAGAGGGGTGGTGCCCGTGCACTTTGCTTTAATAGAGGCGGAGGCCGAGGTCGAAGCCAAAATTTTAGAAGAGGAGGAAGAAGAGGCTCTTTCGACCCATTAATAATAAAAAACTATTATTTATCATAACTTTATTATAATAACAAATATTAAATATTATTAAATAAATAAATTTAAAATTATTCTCTCTCTCTCTCTCTCTCTCTCTCTCTCTCTCTCTCTCTCTCTCTCTCTCTCTCTCTTTCTCTCACTGTCTCCTCTTCCTCTCTCGCTCTCTCTTACTTTCTCTTTATTTACATATATAAAAAAGCCAAGAGTAGATTTTTATTATTTATGCTCTTTCTATTCTTTATTTTTTAAATTAATTTATCTTTTATGTGCATTAGTTAAATTTTTATGTGCAAAATAAATTTCAATGAAATTACAATATTTATCTAATTACTAATTTTTACGTTTTTATTGTAAAATCGAAATAGTACGAGACACGCGAGATCTAATAAACGAGCCAAGCCGCTAAAGCATATATGATTCTCTCGAACTCTTGAGGCTGGCGACGCGTCATAGCTATAGCTATAGTTTAGGAAAGAAAGAGGCAGAGAATTGTATGTCTGTTCTCTTCTACTGCCCGAAGCTGGCCGAACGCCGAGCGCACACGTACACGGCTCCTTCCTTGTGTGCGCTCCTAGCCCCTCCACGCTGTATGGCTGCAGTGTATCGAAACTGGCATCACTGGTCAGGAGTAGGCGTACTGTTAGTGTCCGAACCTAACGCTATACCGGGTTCGGACAACTGGTTTGTGAGTCAGGACGGAAGTGCTGCGATTTTTTGTGACCCTAATTTCACAAAAAGAAGGTCCCAACTCGTCAAACAGGGTCGGAATTTCGTTGCTGTATCCTGTGGACCTTACTTAATAATGTCGGTTTACATCTCTCCCAATCTGGTTCTGGGGGACTTTAATTCCATTTTGGATGATCTCTCTCTGGCCTTGTCGAATCGGGTCGACAAACTAATTATTGGCGGCGACTTCAACGCCAAGGCCTGTCTATGGGGGGCGTCGCATACAAACGGCAGGGGTCGTTTAACCTCTATCTGGGCGGCGGAGCGAGATCTGCGGATAGCGAATGTCGGCAACAGGCCCACTTGTGTCAGAGCCCAAGGATCCTCGATAGTGGACCTCACATGGGTGTCCTCGGACATTTTGCCATTTATTCGTAACTGGCAGGTTGAGGAGGAGACCGAGTCCCTGTCTGATCACCTGTACATCTCCTTTGCTTTGGGCGTCTCCCGGTCCCGTCCAACCTCGGGCCGACTAATGTGCCGGAGGTGGAATATGAAAAAGCTAGACAGGGACTTGTTCAGAGCCACCCTTAACTGGAGCGGATTTGAAACGGAAGTGGAGGACCACTCCGATATACAACGGATGATTCGATGGCTGGACCGGATCATGCAAGAAGCCTGTGACGCGGCAACCAATAGGATCGGGCCGAGGAAACCTCGTAGGCAGGTCTATTGGTGGCAGGATTCGGTTGCCACACTCCGGGACAATTGCGTGCGGGCGCGTAGGCTCTGGCAGAGGGCGAAGAGGAGGAGTCGTCGGAATCAAGAGGATATCGATAACCTGGGCGAGTCGTATAGACTGAAACGCAAGGATCTTAGGAAGGAAATTGCCAAACTAAAATCAGCGGCCTGGCAGGAGTTAATAGACTCCATCGACAGTGATCCGTGGGGCCTTCCTTACCGACTGGTCATAAAAAAGCTCAAGGCGGCTACACCTAGCATGACCGAGTTATTGGACCCGGACGTCCTCTCTGATCTCCTGGACTCCTTGTTCCCGAGGAACAACCGGCCGGATCCCATAACGGATTGGAGCGGGTTCGAGTGGTCGGAGGACTGGGCAGTATCGCAAAACGAGGTGACCAGTGTTATCACCAAAAAGTCGGCTTCCTCCGCCAAGACCCCTGGCCCGGACGGATTCACATTGTCCCTCTGGAAGAAGACGCCGACGAAGATTCTGGAGTAAATGAGGACGATATTCAACGAATGCCTCAAGGGCGGAGTCTTTCCAGCAGCATGGAAGCGCGCCAACTTGGTCCTGATTCCCAAGGCAGGCAAGCCTGGGGAACCTGAGGGCAGACTCCCTAAAGTCAGGCCGATCTGCCTGCTCGACGATATAGGCAAGGCTTTTGAGCGCATCCTGGTTCAAAGAATTCTGTGGTGGCAGAGCACGAACCCGGATTCGTGCCTGTCGATCAATCAATTCGGCTTCATGAAATGGCGGTCGACCTGCGACACTCTCCTTCTGGTCAAGGAGATCGCTATGCGCGCGGTGAAAGCTAACGGAGGCTTCGCATTTGCGATTTCGCTAGACATAAGAAACGCCTTTAATAGCGTCCCGTGGCGGGTCATTCGCGGGGCTCTGAGGCACAAGGGCTTTCCTGCGTACATCCGCAGGATCCTTGATTCGTACCTTAGCGAAA
This sequence comes from Lasius platythorax, assembly GCA_963971435.1. NCBI lineage: Eukaryota > Metazoa > Arthropoda > Insecta > Hymenoptera > Formicidae > Lasius > Lasius platythorax. The sequence continues at coordinate 16,418,062 of OZ020542.1, read as the reverse complement.
GGTCGATCAGTTTCATCGGTCGCGACGGTAAGCGGTATGAGAGGCCTATGGAGGCGGGGGTGCCTCAGGGCTCCGTGCTTGGCCCTCTCTTGTGGAACATCGCGTTCGACGATGTTTTGGGCATCGAGTCCGACGATGACGACGACGTCAATACCAGTCATATTATATGTTACGCGGACGACACCATGATTGTGGTAACCGGTCCCGATCTATTGCACACCAAGGTTAGAGCGTCTTTATTGGCCAACAGGGTTATTGGCCAAATTCAAAGGTTAGGTTTAGCCGTTGCCACGGAGAAAACGGAGGCTACTTTATTCTACAGAAAGAAAACGATCGACTTGCCGGGTCAAATTGTCATCAATGATGTTAGTGTGAATCTCTCACCTAGCATCAAGTACTTGGGAGTATTTATCGACTCCAAGTGGTCGTTTAGTGATCATTTTCGATACGTCAACGATAAGGCGGGCCGGGTCATCAGGGCTCTGAATAGGCTAATGCCTAACCTCAGAGGCCCTGATGAGAAGCAGCGTAGATTATACGCGAATGCCATAATGTCCGTTATTTTGTACGGTGCCCCGGTTTGGGCTGGCGAGCTCAGTCGCAGCCAACTCCTGACCTCTTTGAATAGGCTGGAACGCTCCGTTGCGCAGAGAGCTATTTCAGCTTACAGAACGGTTTCTGGCAACGCGGCCTTTTTGCTGGCTAGGATGCCACCGCTGCGCTTTCTGGCTCCTGCCAGAAAAAGAGTTTACGAGCAGGTTAAAAGGTTGAAGGACGATGGAGACTATACAAAAGGCAGAAGAGACGAGATCAAGGTGGCGGAGCACGAGAGGATGCTCGAAGAATGGCGATTGTATCTGGAAAGACCCAATAGGCCAGGGGAGTACACGAAGATGGCCATTGTCCCGTGGCTGGAGGCATGGATGGGGCGTGAACATGGCAGCCTGTCATTTCATCTGACACAATTAATGACGGGGCATGGCTGCTTCGTTAAATTTGTTTGCCGAATCGGCAAACGGGCGACGTCCGAGTGTGACTTCTGCGGTGAAGAGGATGACGCGATGCACACCCTTCGCGACTGTCCCGCGTGGGACACGGATAGACTCACGCTTAAGCGGGCGCTGGGACTGCCAAGGGAGTATATGCTCGCCGACGTCGTTGGATCTATGCTCGCCTCGCGTAAGAATTGGAAAGCTTTTTCCACCTACGCGGAAAAAGTTATGAGGGAGAAGGAGGAAGAAGAGAGGCGCCGCGAAAGGGCGGTATCGACTCCCTCTTCCATCGGGGATGTTGATCCTGACTAGGTTGAGCCGGTACCTGTACCCCGGTCCTCCTATGTCATTTGGGGTCAAGTCTCTTTCATCCATCATCGTCATTTTTCATTTCATGTTTCGTTTCATCCTTCATTTTTCATTTTCATTCTTCACTCATTTTTTGTCTACATTACATGTTTTGTAGTCCGTGTCCCATTGTCATTATACTGTTTGTACTGGTTTTTAGTACGAGTGTGAGTGACGAATGGGCGAGTGAGCGGGAGGGACCATGGATCGCCATATTTGGGCTCTATCCTTTCCGATAGGGTTGTCCATGGTCGCTCGGTACGAATGTGTGCTGTCTGTTTGTTTGTCGAATGGACGGTTAACTTCCTCGGTCTCGGAGTCGGAATTAAGGATGAGGGATATGGGTTTTCAGGGTCTAAGGGGGGAGTTCTCTCTTTTATAAATAGTGAGGTGTATTCTCGCGTTTTTAATTTTAAACTACGAGTACATATGCTTTCACGTTTTAAGGGGTGGGGTAGATGTGGATACGCTTTTGTATCCATATTCTGCAACCGAAAGAAGGTTGGGAGGGTTTAAGGGTAAAGGGGATCTAGCTAAACACATACACACACACACATACACGCACACACACACACACACACACACTCATACAGGGTATCGGGGTTAGCTTCACGGGGGTTTGTTTAGTCGGGTTGGGAAGGGTGGGCTGGCTCTGAGACCGGGGGAAGGAATGGATGGATTATGGATGGATTATGGATGGATGTGTCACTTGGCCAGCCGGGTTCTCAGGCAGTCATGCGCAAGCGGGTCCCTGAGTTCCCGGCGCTACGGCCAGAGTTGGCAACGGGGGTGAGGTTTTAGTGGGTGGAAGTCCCACACTGCCGGTCAGTACGGGCTGTCCGGCGTGCATAATGCATTTCCTCATCCCTCGTAAAAAAAAAAAAAAAAAAGTAAAGGATAGAGGTAAAGGTAAGGGGAAACGAGGGAAGAGTGGAATCGGAAACAATTTTTTCTCTATTTTACTCGATCTTCTTTTTCAGATTTCTCAGCAATTCGATAAATTTCGAAATGGACGTCGAGTCCCGCGAGGCCGCGGCGGACCATCTCATCGGCGAAGCCGTCGCCGCCGCCGCGTCGGCCGTTGCCGCACTCGCGGGCGGCGACGAGCCGAGCGACGTTGTCGTCGCCGCCGCTATGGGGGAAAGCGGCCGCGACGTACCAGCGGACGCCGCCGCAGCCATCGCCGTAACCATCGCCGTTGCTGTCGTCGGCAACGCGGTGATAGATCTGTGGGATGGCGAAAGCCGTCCCAGGGATATGGCCGTCGCCGCCGCCATCTCCGTCGCCTCGGTAGCCGCCCGCGCCGCGGACGCCGCCGACGCCATCGTCGCCGCTTACGTCGCCACCTCCGCCGTCGTCGTTGACGCCGCTGCCCTCGAAGCCGCCATCCATGACGCCATCGTCGCTGCCCACGCTGTCGGCGGCGTCTTCGAGGTCACCGCCTCCGACGGCGCCGTTATCGTCGCCGTCGCCGTCGTCGAGGCTATCGTCGTCGAGGCTATCGTCGTCGAGGCTATCGTCGTCGTCGTAGCCGCCGCCGATGCCGCCGCCGCCGCCGCCGCCGCCGCCGCCGCGCCCCACACTTAAATTATTTTTATATGTTAAAAAATAAATAAATAACACACACACACAGACACGCACGCACGCACGCACGCACGCACACAGCGCGAGCATAAAGCACTTCATCATCTCGCGCGACCAATGTTGTCGGACCCGAGAATTCAATCCCGACTGGGCTCCAAGCAATGGGTGAGGCGATTATTACCGGACACCCTGTATATACATATATGTATATACTGGGTGTCCCAGAATAATGGGGACTAATCTCGCGTGCAGATAGAGCGGACTGAACTGAGTCGAAAAGTCCCCTACCATTTTACAATTTTCGCAATATTTAATTAATTATTAATGATTAAAAATCACCGTATTAGCCCGGCCTACCGCCAAATGCAAGCGCGCGGCGAGATGCGGCCGCCCAGCGATCGAGTTGCTAGGCGCGCGGGGAGTTGTTTATTACAGGCGGCGAGATGCTACACACAGAAAAATATCATTCTATTGTTAAGAAAAATGATTATTTAGTTTACTTTTCTTCTCTTAAGTAACGGTTATCTTTAACAAAAAATATTTTCTTGATAATAGTCTTAAAATAGACTCATCACAAATTTTAGAAAAACTTATTATCATGTACTCAAAAAAAGTAAATATTTTCTTTTGCAGAATATTATAAATTTGTATAGAAGAAAAGTCAGATTTTGGTTAATTTGAATATTTTTGATTAAATTTAATATTTTTGATTGAAGTATTAAACTTATTAGGATTCAGAATACACATTTTGAATAAATTTGATGCTTATGATGAACTTATGATAGATTTGCTGATGTATGAACTTATGAAATACTTCAAACAAGTAATATTTATTTAAGTACATTATGCATTTTTCTGTGTGATATTACTTGTTTCAAGTATTCCATAAGTTCATATATCCGCAAATCTATCATAAGTTTATCATAAGCATCAAATTTATTTAAAATGTGTATTCTGAATCCTAATAAGTTTAATACTTCAATCAAGAATATTAAATTCAATCTAAAATATTCAAATTAACCAAATCTGACTTTTCTTCTATACAATTTTATAATATTCTGCAAAAGAAAATATTTACTTTTTTTTAGTACATGATAATAAGTTTTTCTAAAATTTGTGATGAGTCTATTTTAAGACTATTATCAAGAAAATATTTTTTGTTAAAGATAACCGTTACTTAAGAGAAGAAAAGTAAACTAAATAATCATTTTTCTTAACAATAGAATGATATTTTTCTGTGTGTAGCATCTCGCCGCCTGTAATAAACAACTCCCCGCGCGCCTAGCAACTCGATCGCTGGGCGGCCGCATCTCGCCGCGCGCTTGCATTTGGCGGTAGGCCGGGCTAATACGGCGATTTTTAATCATTAATAATTAATTAAATATTGCGAAAATTGTAAAATGGTAGGGGACTTTTCGACTCAGTTCAGTCCGCTCTATCTGCACGCGAGATTAGTCCCCATTATTCTGGGACACCCTGTATATGTATATATAATATATATATACATATATTCTTTATATTATATTTAGATATGCGGTAGATTAAAAAATAATAATTAAGAGGACAGCAATATATACATAGTCATTCTTATTATGATCGCCATTGGATAGTTACGACCAAAAAATACCTTTCGTGCTAAGGGGTTGTAAGAAACCTGCTGTTAGCATTCTCTTGTCTCCCTTTTTATCTTATTGTTAGTCGGCAACAAAAACATTTTCTGCGGTTCTTTATCATGTCAAATGTGCACTTTTTCACCAGACCGTGTAACTGATACAAGCGCGAGGCTTCGCTCAAGGGTCGTAAATTATTTTTTTAAACCTTCTTCAGAGCAACGCCGCGACGCATTTGACGGAGTGACGCGGAGCACGCATAACAGCGCTGGAAGTTGTAGTGATAAAGCGTGCCGTCGGGACACGATTATATACTAATGCGTTGATAACACAACGCGAATAAATCCTGCATCGCAGACGAGAGTTAATCAAACTGATAGAAAAAAACAATATTTGCATTTTTGCAAAATTATTAATATATAATGTCTTTTTACATACACATATAAAAGATAATTGCCCTGTTGCAATAAATAACTGTTTGTGTGTGTATTATATTAATGCATATATTAATTAATCGTAAGTCTTTAAATTTCTAGCAACATTATTAACGAGCCATTATGTAAAGAATAATATGTCGAGAGTATAAACGGTCGGTTTTATAGAAAATTAATAGATCTCGCAAACACAGACAGGCGACATAGAAGACGTCTCTAAGCACGGTCGTTGCCCCTTATCTTCTTTCAACTTGCACAACTTCGACAGGAATGTACTCGCGATTTACATGCGAATTGTGCCACCCTTTCCGGACGGTGAAAGGATGAGGTAGAGAACAGGTGGCGCGGGGGGAAAGAAGGGAGGGTAAGTAACACGACGGTCCGGACATCGCCATTACGAGACTAGCCAAGCCGCCCCATACTATTTACCCCTCTTTATGGGGTAGTTTAAGCTACCCCATAAAGATTCAGATAACGCTGGAAAAATAGGGTGCGCCTTTTAATAACGCGGTGTTTTGCAGCTAAGCTTAGCACCCGTGGTTGAACGCTAACTGCCGTACGACAGGTTAGACAAAAAAAATTCTCGCCCCTTATCCCATTTTAAAGTCTGCGACGATGAGGGTGACACTTTATTGCACGATTCCCTTCCACCGGTGGACTTAATCTATCTACCTACCCTATCCGGTTCTTTCCGTCGCGGGACGTATTGCAAAAAGTTCCAACTAGCGGAAAACCGCCGAGTGCATAATGGATTTCGTAGTGTAAGCGCGTTTCTTTACTTCGAAGCACTAATTGTAAGCTATGATAAATATCAATTTGCGAAAACGTAAAAACGAATAATAAAATTCACAAAAAAGCGATTTGCTTGTGCCATTTTAGAATACATTTATTCCGTATATAATACATCGTATCTCGAGTCGAAATTTTGCTGCTATTTTCAACTTCAATTTTCTTACTTTTATATGGATACTAGAAGATTTCGATAAATTTAATTTATATAGAAAATATAAATTTAATTTATATTTCAATAAATTTAATTATTAAGATAATATAGGAAGTATTGAATTTCTACTATATACTTTAAATAGACAGTAAACGAACAGTTTCCCACTTATTGTTAGAATGAAAAGTTTAAAAAAGGAACTTTTGATAAAACTATAAGTCAAATAGTTTTCAAAGAAGATGATCTGACTGTATTTAAAGTATCAAAGTAGATGTTATATATTAAAAATTGAGATAAAAAATTAGAAAAATTATGATTCCGAGATTAGTCATGATTATTTATCTATTGTCTTGAAATGAGAATATGAATGATTTTGAATATCTATATTTTTACTGAATGCGCGTGATCAATTACTTCACAGAATACTTTTTGCACGAAGATAACAACGTTGACCGCACGAGACAAATCGCACGAACGCAGGAGCGATTTATTTAGTTTGTATTATTTATAGCTTACAGCAAACGGACAAAATTACTAAGCTGAAACAGAGTATATTTGCGACTCATTCTTTTGCGATTCTTTTTCTCTTACTTCTCGCTTTTCGCGATTAATTACCAGAGCGTGGAAAGCTTTCTGGGTGCGTGCAAGCGCGCGCGAAAGGTTGTCGACGTGCGAGAACGTTGCGGAGAAAGGTCCTTGGCTACGCTTCTCTCCCCCCCCTCCCCCCCTAGGGACAGTCGTGTCTGACATTCTGTTGATGTCGGAATTTCCGCGACAGCATTTTTAATCACGCGAGCATTTTAGCGGCGCGATGCCTGGACGCTTTAATATAGAAGCAATGTGGTTATGCATAGTGATGAGGTAGTACGGGCGGGCTGGGCTACAGTAAAGGCCCTTGCACAATGCTAGGCGATAGCAACAAGGGAATAGCGATAGAATAGAAATAGTGATAGAAATTATCGTCTCCGTTGCACAATGGCGCGACAGGAATAAAAGCCAACCAATTAGAAATTGTGTAGTCTGCCCTTCCATCTTCCATGTTTCAGATATAAATATAGTACATAACTTGTGTCAAGTGTTTAAATTCATCCTTTGTATCTTTTCAGTTGATGAGTTGATCACAGTTTGTTAAAATATAATCTAAACCTAAACATATGGTAGACTCGAAACATTCAAAACTGAAAACGCACGTCTCGGCAAAAATCTGAGCGCTATGATTGGTAGGCTACAAGGCAATAGATACAGAATTCCAACTCGTCGGAAATTTTGTCGCTGTTGCCTGTTCCATCTTCCATTCTGCATTGGCACATGCATTCTCTAGTGTTGGTATTCTCTGTTTCTATTGCTATGCTATCGCTATCGCTATCGCTATCGCCTATCGCTATCGCTATTGCCTAGCATTGTGCAAGGACCATTAGAGTGCATTTTCGGTCTACTCCGGCAGGAAAGGCTTTCTCACGTCTCCCTCCTCTCCGACCGGATCTGTCTCGAAAGCACGAAACGGCTCGACTGGTTACCTGGCTTGGCTGTATTACGGCATGAATAGACGTTGCTTGTTATCTTCTCATTAACGCCGGGATGGATCTATTTAACGGCGATACCCTCTCGTTCGTTAGCATTGCACAACCCGTAGGAAAATGAAAAATGAACGGAGATTAACGCGTGATTGACTACCGTCGCCCGTTATACTATACAGATGTATCCTGTGGTCGTTTATTTGCTTGCCAGATATATATTTTTTCAAAAGCTTTTTTAAAAGTGAGTGCATGATGTATTATATTTTCTAGACTTTATCGAACATCAAACGTCAGACGATTAAAAAGAAAATATAATAAAATGTCGATTATATAAAAATAAAATAACATGTTTAACTGGATAATAAATGAAGACTATGTGTTGTTGATTCCATATAAAATTTTTAAAGTTTATATCTAATTGTAAATTATAAAATATGTAAATTATAAAAGAGAATTCTAAGAATTTTAGAACAATTTTGAAAGCAAGATATTACATTGAAGTTTTAGGTATATGACTTGGCAGAATTGTTACGGGCGTAACGAGAAAATTCTGCTTCAACGTGTAATCATCGACGACGATCGTGGAAACACACGAACGGAGGGGTTCAACGAGATACGATCTCCGGAAATAGCTCCAGAAATGATAAGAGCGCTAGCTCTCTCATCGGCAAGAACGGGCACGCGCAGACCAGCGTTTTGCCGCGTGATTTTAATAAATTAATAAGGGAAGGTACATGACGCAGGTAGGCGTGCTGCGGAATCAGCATTGCTCGTTAATGAGAGAGTGGTGGTTGCCAGTCGCACCATCGCGTCACGCCATCGGGGCAGTCAGCAGGACCCCATCGTGAGAGCATCTCTGTTCCGAAACACCATAGTGCCTATTCACGTGACCGAATACAGGAAGTAGATCCTCCTATATAGGTGCGGGGGAGGGGGATAGCAGACACGTGACTGTTTTATAGTGGTAGTGCGACGAAGGGGCGCCGACGGACGATCGAAGGGACGGTCATCTTTTGACCCTATGCGCGTCCCTGCACGTCCGTATTATTAAGCACGGATCCACGGACGAAAGTTATCCGTCCCGCGATACGACGGTTATTGTGATGCGCAAAACATATTTATGCCGAAAGTGCGTATTGTTTCACCGGGCCGCGACAACGTGTACAAAGGATCGACCGCCCCCGGTGTTGTGTCCCCGTTTCGCTTTTTATATTTTTCACTTTCGCGGGACGGGAGGGGCGCCAGAAGCATTACAAAACGCAATTTCCGGACTCGGCTGCTGGAGTGATTTTTCGTTGCAAACGAGAAGTGAGGGTGGCCGAGTGCCGGGCATTCAATGCGTTTTCGGGTCAACATCAATCGGCTGTCGCGTGAGCACAAAAGGGAAGAAATCGTTAGTATCGATGACACAAAACGGCTTCCGCGTAATTAACGCGACAAATCGTGGTAATCGCGACTGGGTGGTCACTCGTTAATATTTATATTCGCGCTCTATTTATCTGATTCGGATCGTGAAATGTATGTGAGATTTTCCGCATTAAAAATATACACAACAAAATTATAAAATAATTATATATCATATATATTACTTATAATGATGTAACGATCCCCCCTGAGCGATCGTTTTACCCGGCCGCCGATCCGCCGAAAGGCTGCCGCCCGGCGAACACCAGCCGGGCAAATGCAGCGGCGCTATGCGCCCTTTT
>OZ020542.1:16048728-16408728 GCA_963971435.1 Lasius platythorax | reverse complement strand
ATCATGTTGTACATGCGCGTCGTAGACTGACTTCTTCCGCACTTTCGCATAACGTCTTTCCTATGTAAAAGCGTAATTATAGAAAACTGTTTTTCTCGCAACTTGTTTTTCTCGCAACTTGTTTTTCTTAATATACTCGATTCTATCGATGACAGATTAAATACGTAAGAAATTTAAAACAGATTGCTACTGAGATTTTGTCCAGATTTATTAGTTTCAACAAATCTAACCAGACACTTTGTGTATGCGCGAATAGAGACAAATCAGGCACGTATTGTGAAGGCCACGAGGAAACAATAAATTGCACAGTGTCCGGGTCGTTTGACTCAGCAGCACGTCGTGACTACCCGCAGAAAAGTGAAAAATATGCATGCGCGTGTATATATAATGTGTCATATTTCCCAAGCTTCCATTTACAAAATATTAAACACATATATTCTGCATCTAATGAAAAATTAAATTAAAATAATTGATTTAACAGAGTTACATAATAAGAAATTTTATCGCCTAATATTTTTTTTTTCAAGATAGAAATAAAATTGTAAATGTCGAAAATGTGAAAGAAAATTTTATTTGATAGTTAGTTGCAAGCATATTTTAAACCACGAATGTTAAAAAATTCATAGAGAGAAAATATCATTCGAATTAATTTTTGTTAATCTTGTATCAAGTTAATCTCACAAAATCCGTAAACACACAACAGGTGGTTTGAAATAACTGATAAGTCTGTATTTCTCCCGCGATCGCCGATGCGATCAGCAATAAGTATACGATAGCGACGGATTCCGTGCATTGCGAAACTGCGTCAGAACGACGTTTCTCCCTGTATCGTTTTGAGGCGCCCTTTTAAATTCGCCCTTTGTTCGCGAGCGTAATGTGGAAGAGCGAGAGCGTCGAGAATTTTCTGTTGGATCGCGAGGAACTTAGTCTAGGAGCACACACCACACGCTGAGTACACTCAAATCATTTATTTTACACAAAAAAAAGTCAAAGGAATTACAACAAATTAATGAATAAAAATTAAAGTACGAATTCACAAAGTTTAATTGTTTGATTGCAGGTTTTCTGTTCTAAAGTGCGATTCGCGAAATCACGATCACTCGCGAGAATTCGACAACGAGAGTCGTTTCTTTCGACGATTCTATGCAGTTTTCTTTAGCGGTTTTATAGCGGTTTTCGTGCGGTTAAGCTGCGGTAACTTGCGATAAAAGGTCGAGCGGTCGGGGCAAGCCTCTTTTATCAGTGCGACGAAAATCACCTCTCCTTTTCTAATTGCCAATAATTTTGCCGGATTTTAAACAATTTGGAGGTGACCTGCGGGCGCCGCGTGTCTTAGGCTGCCACAGGAGTCTTACGCGTTAGGCACGCACCTGTTATGCGCGCCGAGCGAATTCGGTCGCATGGTTGGTGGATGGGCCTTACGTCATGCCTTTGCGCATGTCTATTATAACACGATTAATCTCGAAGCGGTTGATTGACGGTTCGATCTGTCGTCGATATTTATTGTGATAATGGTTTTTACTTGCAACAAAAACTTCGTCGATAGTTGTTTGTCGCCCTTTTAGAGTCAGGAAAACAATATTAAAATTATATGCAATATCTCAGAGAGATATTTCAATAATCCAACTTTGTTGGCCGCGCCTGTCTGGCTGAAAGAAGAAAGGGTGTTCAGGATCGTATTATGTTGCATGGAAGTCCGAGAATCGAAGATTAAAAATCCTCTAAATAAATTAATTTAGATAGATCTTCGCATTTCTTCGGTTCTCGAACTCTCCATTATTTGTTTTCCTATTTTCTTCCGTTTTCCTAATTTATTAAAATATTTATATTTTCCTTATAATTTATTAAAAATATTTTTTATAGCATTTCATCCGAGAATCGTCGTGATGTTCGTATACTCGGAAGAAGATATGCCTTAACTCCTACATCGTATAAATATTTAGAGATTGGAATCAGCGTCGGAACTGTATCATATGTGGAATTAATACTTGGTGATAATCGAGGCAATCAAATAGTGTTGCCTTTTGATATGTGGAAATCGTTAATGCAGAAACGAGCTGACATTAAACGATTACAATCGGCTGAAACTCCATTATGGATTCAAGATATTGCATTTGAAGTGATTAAAATGTTTAACTCAAAAATGATAAAAATGACATTATCTAATAATTCTTTGTACATGAAACCATCGACTTGACTACATTTATTCGATTTTGAAAATTGTATACGTCATATGTATTTATGGCTATCCGAAAATATGTATAGTGTTAATGAAAAGTTTAAAAAATTTGCAACTATTTTACAACATAATAACATTACAGATGTATGTAATGCTGCAAAAGTGATACGCGAAAGTGATGCGTTTGACAGCAAATCACTCATAGATTGTAAATTATTATCAAATGCTGTAAATGATATTCTTCACGATTCTTGTAATAAATAAATTTTTTTACAAATTTAAATTGTGAATTTTATTAATTATTTCCCCGTTCTTCATGAATATAAAATAGTATAATATGCGTGTGCATAATCAGCAAAACTTTAGTTTCCTGCTTGAGATGTAGAAAAATGATGAGTTAGATGATACTCCAGTTAGAAGGAGACAAGAGATGTAGAATTAAAATATATAATCGAGAGGAGAGTGTGCAACATTATACAGTCTACTTTCTTCTCAAATCGTATACGTTCGTGCGAAGAGTGTAAAAGCTTACTGTTTACTGTTTGTGTACAACTATGGAAGAAGATAAAGATGTTATAGTGATTGAGGATTCGGATGATGATGTTATGGTGATTGAACATTCGGACGATGAAGATGTGCTGGATCATGAAGTTATGGTGATCGCTGATTCTGATGAAGAATGGGACAACATACTTGAGGCGTTAGAGGATTCGGACTATAATAGCGATTCCGATAACGAATATGTGGAAGAAACTCGTCGCGTGTTAGACCAGGCTGACATTATTTCTGTGAATGAAATAAAGAAAATGTGCAGTATATATTTTTATTATAAAACTGGAGACTACAAGTTTTGTACCGCGTGTTTTATTCGTATTGGAGAACTATATCCAAATTTTAGTGCGGTGCGAATACATGAAACGGCGTGTTACAGTTTAATTCTCGGACAGTTTTGCAGTGAGTGTAAATTTCCATTGCATCAGATAATGCCGTGCAATATGTGTCCAATTTGTATACCATAAACTTTTTATCTGTACGAATGTCAGACTGAAAAATGGATAGAAAAATTATGGACTTGGAGAGTTTTCTGTGGCTTCGATCCGCTCATGTAGTGAGAGAGGACTGTACTTACTGGGTGATGGACTATGATTATTGTGTTTCGTTGTTGGAAAACAAAATTCCCGATCCACAAGGACCTTGGAAGTTGACTAAAGAGGGGTTGGAGGCTCGAATCAAACGTCTCAATTATTTATGACATTGTGTATTTAAACGTCTCATACGTGCAGGTGTGTGTGTTCCAGCGCTATCAACAAACACTCCAGTAAATTCCATCGTGCAAGCAATACGCGGTCGAGAAATCGGTTTGACGAAATCAATGACGAAAGAACTAGAAGGTGGTCTCTTTGGAAATTTTGATAGTGCTCCATTCGACATATTATCCTGGCGGGCTCAGAAGTTTTATGGAACAGAACTCAATCGAGGTTCTAAACAACAGCTCGTTTCCGGTTATTTGTAGCATCCGCGGAATAATGGTGAGCATTCTTTCAAATGTATATAAAATTAGTGTGTTATAACTTAAAAATACTCATAAATTTGTTTGTTTTTTGTTTCAGCAGAAGGAAGCTCCTCCCCCTCAACAAAAGGATGCTCCTCCCCCACAACAGAAAGAGGCTTCTCCCCCTCCCCTTCGACACCATAGATTATATATTTTATTATACAGTTATATTTTATATCATTATTGGTAGCTTTTTATATATTATATTTCTTATTATATTTTTAAATACACTTTATATTTTTATATATTTTATATATTATATTTTATATATTATATTTTATATTTTACATATTTTAATGTTTTATATTCATAATGGAAAAAATTCATCAAAAACAACCAAGACTGGACTAATAGTAATTCTTTATTAATTTAAAACATGACATTTCGACCTTTGGTTTAGGTCTTTTTCAAATGTAAAACTGAAAGAAATAGACTATTTTTTAATTACACGACAAAAATGAAATTATACAGTATAGAATTTTGAAAAAACATGGTCTTACATTGTGTTAAAAATTACGTTGACATAGAATGCAAAGTGGAAAACGCTTAAAATATATAACATGTGTCTTATAAAGTAACTCGTCAGTAACTGTGTATAAAGAAGGGATATATTAAAACGTTTAAACAGTTCTGATGACCTTGTCATAAATAATATTTAGATTGTCGGTATCTTTTTGGGCGTTAAGAGTGTAGTTAGCCTTTTTTATATAGAACATTTCAGCTAACTCTCGTTTCCTAGTATGTCTCTCATTATGTAATATAATCGGATTATCCCAATCGAATTCATGCTCCAATTCAACTCTATGTTTGCTTATGACCGAGAAATTGCTCTCATGCATTTTTATATTATTCCTATGTTCCTTAATGCGGGTACTAAGGCGTCTTTTTGTTTGTCCAATGTATGAAAATTGACAATTCTTGCAACTAATTTTATATACTATTTCAGTATGGTTGAGTTTCGGAATTCTGTCTTTACCTCGTTTTATTATTGTACGTTTTACCTTGTTTTATTATTAATTTTTTAGGAACAGAGTATAATACATTTAAGCCTACCTTGGAAAGGGAATTTTTTATATTTTCACTGAGATTTTTAATGAAAGGCAAAGTAACGCAAGATGTGACGTCAAAATTTTTAAGTTTATCAACTTGTGGTTCATTTTGATTTTTGTGGTGCTTAAGGTATCCTAAACGCTAATTCAGTCAATTGAAAAAACATTATTTGAAACTTTACCAAATGATTTAATTAACAGGTTTTTTTATTTTAACGAACACAAAATCTTAAACTTCAAGTTAAAGAGAAAAATTGACTTGATTGATAAATTCAATTATTTAATGAGAAAAAGGAAAATAAGTCTTAATCCGTTAGCTAACATAGATAAATCAAAATGGTTAGTCAATATCAGCAATAAAAATATTCCACAACCAGTGAGTGACCTTTTGTCCCTAGGAGATAATTTTGGCGTACCTCTTAATAGTTTAGATAATAAGGACCGCATCACGTCCTTACTAGAAATGGTTAAAAATATCGAAGTTAACCATCAAAAAATTCCTACTCAATCGATAGAAACCACACGTAACAATATTGCTAACTCGATCCAGAAATTTCTATGCAACTCGAGACATATGAATCATATAGACAGATTTTTCATTAATAGTTATTCGCAGTGTCAAAGATTCTTACGGGATAATAATGATTTACTTGTAACCAGAGCAGATAAAGGTCAAATTACTGTGGTAATGAACACAAATGATTACGTCGAAAAAATGAATTTAGCCTTAAATGATCTAACCACGTATCAGAAAATTAGTAAAGACCCTATAAAACGTATTTCTTCTAAAATCAGCACTATGGTAAAATCATGGCGAGACAATGGATTGATTGATAACGTTACCTACAAACAATTGAATTGTACGAATGCTAACCTCCCGAGATGTTACGGACTACCAAAGATACACAAGGAAAATACTCCACTTAGAATTATTGTATCCTCTCTTGGGAGTCCGGCATACAATGTAGCCTTTTTTATCCATAAAATTTTATACAATTCTATCAAATAACCTAAATCACACATCAAAGATGGGTAGTCTTTCTCCAACATTATTAATAACAAAATAATTAAAGACAATGAAGTACTAATATCACTAGACGTTACCTCATTATTCACGAACATTCCTAAAAATCTAGTCATTGCAGCTGTCGAGAAGCGTTGGACTGACATAGAAAAAAACACCACATTTAGTTTGAATCAATTCATTTATGCGATCGAAACCATCTTAGATTCTACGAGTTTTTCTTTCAATGGTAATTTTTTTGAACAGATTTTTGGGAGTCCGATGGGATCACCGTTGTCTCCCATAATCGCTGATATGGTTATGGATGATTTGGAAACACAATGCTTGAAGAGTTTGGACTTCGATGTGCCATTGTATTTTAGATATGTTGACGACATTATAGCAATGATTCCCCGAGATAAAATTGATAATATCCTAAGTACCTTCAATAACTACCATGATCGTTTAACTAAAATGTAAATAAAATTTACTCATGAAGTTGAGGACAACAATAAGATCAATTTCTTAAACACCACCGTCTTAAGAAAGGATGGAACATTAATCACTAATTGGTATCGGAAACCAACTTTTTCTGGCAGATACATTAATACTTTTCAAATCATCCATACAAATATAAGATTAACACTGTCATAAACTTGGTTGACCACGCAATTTTACTATCTAATGACCAATTTCATGGGGAAAACATCAATTTAGTTAAACAAATTTTAATTAATAACTGTTTCCCTTTTGACTTGGTGAATAAAATTATTAAAAAGCGTTTAGGATACCTTAAACACCACAAAAATCAAAATGAACCACAAGTTGATAAACTTAAAAATTTTGACGCCACATCTTGCATTACTTTGCCTTTCATTAAAAATCTCAGTGAAAATATAAAAAATTCTCTTTCCAAGGTAGGCTTAAATGTATTATACTCTGTTCCTAAAAAATTAAATACAATAATAAAACGATGTAAAGACAGAATTCCGAAACTCAACCATACTGAAATAGTATATAAAATTAGTTGCAAGAATTGTCAATTTTCATACATTGGACAAACAAAAAGACGCCTTAGTACCCGCATTAAGGAACATAGGAATAATATAAAAATGCATGAGAGCAATTTCTCGGTCATAAGCAAACATAGAGTTGAATTGGAGCATGAATTCGATTGGGATAATCCGATTATATTACATAATGAGAGACATACTAGGAAACGAAAGTTAGCTGAAATGTTCTATATAAAAAAGGCTAACTACACTCTTAACGCCCAAAAAGATACCGACAATCTAAATATTATTTATGACAAGGTCATCAGAACTGTTTAAACGTTTTAATATATCCCTTCTTTATACACAGTTACTGACGAGTTACTTTATAAGACACATGTTATATATTTTAAGCGTTTTCCACTTCGCATTCTATGTCAACGTAATTTTTAACACAATGTAAGACCACGTTTTTTCAAAATTCTATACTGTATAATTTCATTTTTGTCGTGTAATTAAAAAATAGTCTGTATTTCTTTCAGTTTTACATTTAAAAAAGACCTAAACCAAAGGTCGAAACGTCATGTTTTAAATTAATAAAGAATTACTATTAGTCCAGTCTTGGTCGTTTTTGATGAATTTTTTCCATTATTTATTCAATACTGGCGACTACAACATACATATCTAATTAATTTTTATATTCATTATATTTTTAAGAAACACACATACACACAAATATTTGTATAACACACACACACACACACATACATTTATTGAATAAATGTTTATTTTAATATTATGAATATTTGATTTTTTTAAAAATTATTTTACCTCCTTACCTTAACTCTTTAAGATAAAAAAAAAGAAAAGAAAAAACATGAAAAAAATAATAAATTAGAAAAAATTAAAAAAGTAAAAACAAATAAAAAAAATATTTAAAAAACATTAATTAAGAAAAAAGAAAAAAGAAAAAAAATAAAATAAAATACGTCTCTCTTCTCCTTTTCCCTTGAATACGCCGCTCATTATATATATATATATATATATCTCTCTCTCACGCTAAAGCCGCTCTCTCTCACGCTAAAGCCGCTCTCTTTCGCGCTATCGGTCTCTCACGCGAACGCCGCTCTCACGCGAACGCCGCTCTCACGCGAACGCCGCTCTCACGCGAACGCCGCTCTCACGCGAACGCCGCTCTCACGCGAACGCCGCTCTCACGCGAACGCCGCTCAAACCCGAACGCCGCTCTCACACGAACGCCGCTCTCTCGAGAAAGCGCTACCTCGTGTTATCTCTCGTAGACGCCTCGTGTTACCTCTCTCACACAAATATTAATTTCCTAAATTGTCTCTCTATAATATTAAACGTATTATTAATTAAACTAATCAACATAATTTATATATAAACTAAATAATTAAAAGTTTAAATATATTTATATTATTTATTTATCTATCTCCTTTTCCTTTATTCATATCTCCTTTGCGGTCTTACACCTTTCCTCTCCCCACGGACCCCTCAAGATCCGACACAGTCCTACAGCTCACGGTTATCCCCCTCCCTCTTCCCCGCGGACCCCTCGTCTACCATACGCGGTCTAACGCCTTCCCCTCTCCCCGCGGATCCCTCGGATGCAACGCGGTCTAATACCCCCCCCCAGTGACATCATTCCCTGCGTCCATAGATCCCCCCCCCCCCTCCTCGACGTCATTCACCGCGCCAACTGATCCCCCCCCAACGTCTTTCCCCACGCCCATAGTCCCCCCCGTGACGTCATTCCCCCGCGCCCGCGGATATCCCCTTGCCCCTCATCCCCCCCCCTCAGAGGACCAGGGTTAGAACCCGCACTATTCCCCTACTTCATCTCTGAATATTTTTTTCTGTGAGACTGATAGTTTAGCTAATATCGTTGTTTAAACAATTAATTTGTTAATAACTTTTTGTTGCACCACTTTAGCGCTGAACGACAATCAAATTCGGATTCAGCGACCCAAAAAACAACAAAGTCTACCCTTGGACCTTTTCACTTCAACCCCCAGCGTATAGACTAATAAGCGCGAACATATCTTGAAACATTAAAAGTAAAAAATCGATCCTTATTCTGACATATCTTCAAAGAGAAGGTATAATTTTAAGCGTTTGATCGCCTTATATGTCCCCTGTTACTGTTTCTTGACTACGGAAAGACAGTTCGCCGTGGAGCCATCTCTCGGTATAATCGCGGTACTGACTGTGCTCATGTAAAGCATTTGCGAGAAACATGTTTTTAATACTTAAAAAATGATTGCCGTGCATTCAGACGCTAGATATCTTCATAAATAGTAATCTTTTTCAACAATTTTTAAGAAATACAAATATAAAATAATAAGTATCCACTAAAACGCAAAATAAATGCAAAATCTAATATTGAATTTATTATATATAAAATTTATTATATTATAAAATAAAAGCTTATAAAAATATTTTAACCAAAAAAAGTTGTACAAAATACGTAGTTGTTTTAAATATACATATATATATATATATATATATATATATATATAATTTCCTACAAAAATAATGATATTAAAAAATTGCGCCAAATGAATTAAAATTTATGCTATAAAATGTATTTCTTTTATTATTATTTAAATAAAAACATTTCAACTAAAAAACCGTTACAAAGTAGTTAATATCAAAAAATTGCACCAACTGAATAAAAATTTGTTATAAAATTTATTTATTTTATTATTTCCAATTTTAAGAAAAATTATATTTAATACATTGCCATATAATTAAAGTAGTAGGGCGTATAGCTAAAAGAGTTATTTTATAATTAACTAAGTGCACAATTATAATTTACCAATAACCAGATATATTCTAAAAAGTTTAATAAAAAAAGATTATATAAAACAAAAAACAAAATTAAAAATTAAAAATTTTTACAAAAAATTAAAAATTAAAAACATGCGAAAATTAAAAATTTATACAAAATCAAAAAAATTTTGGTTGAAAAAACGGCGCTGCTAAAAAAACTGACCAATATACTAATAATATTAACGAACTTCATACATTTACGTTGAGCAGTTATTGATGTAATAATGTTTATTAAATTAAATTAATTATTTGTTACTTTAAGATACATTGCACTTATTAATTTTGAAACTTAACAGCGCCAAGTTTTTTTTAACTCTTATAAGCTCGCGAGTTGTCGTATATCTTTCTCAGCAGTAATCCTGAAGTAAATTTAACGGCTTTTGTAATATAACGTTATGCGAGTTTTATATTTTTATCTGAAATATTTATCAGATATTTGTCAACACTTAGCATACACGATTGAATTTCTTCATCGATTATCATGATATTTGTAAAAAGTACACAATATTCGTAAGAAACGTGACAGTGTAAATGTACTTTGTTTAATTAAAATTACACTGTGTGAACGTACCTTGTTTAATTAAAAATTATTTAACATGTAGATGTGCTACTTCAAAACTGAAAATCCTTTAAAATTTTAAATATGACATATTTTTCAAGATCTTAAGATTGAGCCTAATTTTATTCGTACTAAGTTGCAAATACATAGCTTGCAACATTATATCACAAAAATATTGTTTAAATTTTTTATTGGTTAGTTTTAGATATTTTAATCGAAAGCAAGGACCCGGACCGAACCGGAACCAAAACCGATAACCGTTCCATACCGTTTTTTTAGTAGGACCGAAACCGTAAACCGTATAGAAATTCTATTTAACTTATAACACCGGAACCGTAACCGGACTGTTAAATTATTTTCGGTTTACGGTTTTTTTCGGTATTTTTTTCGGTTTTTGCGCAAATGACGGAAATGTCATGATGATTGGCACTATGCGTTTCAAGTATCCTGCGCGGTAAATAATTGACGCGGAAGCTTTGTTGCTACTGCTACAGCGTCGCCACTTATCACGCGAAATGTAGTATTGCATCATATGTACAACACGTCGTATAAACGTCCTGTGTGTTACTTTTTAGTTTCGGCATTGATTGATTGATTTCTTTTCGAATTTATTCTTTCTTATATATAAGTAAGTACTCTTTTACACATTTGTCAACCGATTTCGATTATTTGATTTTATATTAACTTTATTCGATTTATATTAATATATTAATAATATAATATGAAGTGTTGTTTATTTATATGTCAAAATTTATAACTTTTTAAAATAATATAATTTAGAAATTAATTTAATTAAAAATTAATTTAATTAGAAAAATAGTAATAATTTAAAAAACCGGAACCGTAACCGAAAAAAACCGTAATTTAAACGGTTTCGGTTTCCTTTATTTATCAAGAAACCGAAACTGGAACCGGAACAGTTATTAAATATTTTATTAAACCGTAACCGAAACCGAACCCTAATTTTGTTTCGGTCCGGATCCCTGATCGAAAGTATGATTTACGAATAAAAAGAACAATTACGAATAAAAAGAACAATTACGAATAAAAAGAAGTGAGAGAGCGAAAGACAATGACATGAACATAATTATAGCTCTAGTCTATGTATATATGTTACCTTTATGAATATTTTTCGTCGAAAAATACATCATATCTGATATATTTAATTATTCTTGATTAAATATATTACTCTAAGCTGATAATCAATTCGGTATTATTTTCAATAGAATAAACATTTTGATAAGAGAAATAAGTTTTATTTATTCAATTCACGATATTTACATTCGTATCGTCCAATTAGACTAAGTCATCAATATCGCTAAATCAATAATGTTACAGAGAAAGAAGTCATCAATAAAAATACAAATAGCAATAAAAATGCAATATATAAACAATTGCCGATTTTAATACATAGTTCATTAAAAATTATGCTTTCAAAAAACTAGCACATAAAATATATACGCTGGTTTATTGTTAATGTTTACATAAATAATTTAACATATTTAAATTATATATGCAGCACAAACTTTAATGTTTAGATACTGTTATTATTATTATACAACAGAATGTGCCATATCTATCATACAGTTCTTTAATAACGCATTATAGTTATTAATTAAAATAAAAAATATATAATAAATATATATATATATATATATCCTTTATATCCTTATACAAAAACAATGTGTCACAATGGCTTTCGTGTTCCAAAAGATTTATTTTCTGTTATTAAGAATATTCATAAATTAGGCAATGTCGACTTATACTTTATCATACATATGTATATATGTAGATATTATGAATTCTATAGCAATCATCTGATATGCAAAGTTGATTATTAATAGCAAATTTTAATTGTCATGTATGAACAATTAATCTTTATTTTTAATGATTTAATAAAATTTTAAATGTTATATAAAATAAGTTAATATAACGACTTTTCTATTTTAAACTCTATTATTAATTCTAAAAATAAGTTATTTTTTCTTCATAAAAAATATTTATACAAAATTAATTTATTTTTTCCAAAAAATATTGTTTTAAAAGTAAGAAAATATTGTGCGATTTTAACAGATAGAAAATTTTGCAATTTTAATAAATCAGAAAAATTAAATTAAATTACTTTCAAAAAATTCAATCCTCTCTTTATTCGATTCTGATTTATTAAAATCACATAATATTACTTCTCCAAAGTCATAGAAATTGAAAAAAAATGTACATTGATGTTTTCTTATTAATATTTTTTAATATAATTAATCTTCAAGAGACACTATTATTAAAGAATTGCACACAATACTTGTGACACTGATCTGCATAAACAAAGCCGCATACACAAAATTATTTCCTTAATAACGTTAATTCGAATTTAATAATCCATTAGTTCGCACTAGTCTCAATTACAAAATTTTTATTAAAATCAAAATGATTTTTTTTAGTATGTATGTATGTATGTATTTATTTCCGTCCCCTTGGGGTTTCGGCTTCCGGCTCAGTTTCTTACAACACTTTTACAAAATCTTACATGCTACCTTAACTATCTTAAATCTATCTTAAAACTACTTAAATCTAACGTAAACTTAAAATTAATTAGAAAAACAGAGAGAGTAACCGCTCTTATGCCCTATAACTTCCGGTTCCACCACACATCCCACTCCACATTCATCCGATTCACACCTTTCCCTCTCCTCTCCAACATTCTGTCTTCCTTTCTCCTCCTCCAAACTCACCCCTCTTTCCTTCTCCAAACCTCTCATCCACCACTCTCCCTCCCCCTCCTGTCCCAGAATCTCCCTCATTCTTTCCCACCAGCATCCTCCCTTTCCTCTGTCTCTACACTCCTCCAGCACATGGTCCCATGATTCTACTACCCCCCCCCCGCAAATCCTACATAACTTCCTTTCCTCCGCTTCCCAATATCTCGCATCCTTCATTTCATTCCCTAACCTAAACCTGACTACCCTCCTCCATCTACTTTCCCCCAACCCTTCTTTAGATACGTCGGCACCCCTTCCTTTTCCCTTAACCTCCCCGTACCACCTGTTATACCTCGATTCCCTAATACTTCCCCATCTTTCCTCCCTCTGCAACTCTCTATCCTTTTGTTCCAGTCCTTCATATATTTCCTCCCCTCTTTCTCTTCTCTCTTCCAACTCCTCTACCTTCCTACCTCTAACCTCAAATAATTTCTTCCTTTCTTCTTCCCAACCTTTTAACTCCCTTCCCTCTCTCACCCTCTTTTTAATATCCCAGAAACATTTCCTCGCCCATATTCCTCCTTTTCCTTCCTCCAATTCCTTCTCAAAACCCACTGCTCTCTTCCCTGCCGCCAACCAAAATTTATCCTTCCCAGACTCTTCCCTTACCATATATCCCGGCGTACACCAATCCACCCCCAACGTCCATTTAATCCATCTCTCCTGCATCGCTTCCATCTCCCTCCGTTCCAACCACCCCCATATCTCCGCACCATATTCCATCACTGTTCCTACCAATTTTTCACATAACCATATCCTCCTTTCCCAATTCTCCGCAAACCTCTTCCCTATTCCCCATACCTGCCTTATTACCGCACCTGCCTTCCTAACTCTCTCCTTCACGTGCGCCTCCTGCCCTCCATTCCGTTGCAACTTGTATCCTAAATACGTGAAATCCTTCACCTCCTCCACCTTCTTCCCTGTCCACCACCAAGCCATCTTTTTCAACCTTCCCCCCCTCTCCTAAACCTTATCACTTTAGTTTCCTCCACGTTAACCTCCAGCCTTTTCTCCTCTAGATATCCCTCCAACTTCCCCATCATATGTGCCATCCCTTCTTCATCTTCCGCTAGGAGAACCATATCGTCTGCGTACGCTAGGCAATACACCTTCACATCCCCTAATTTTATCCCCCCCCCCATCTTCCCCTCCTCAGGACCTCCTCCACATCTGCTATCATCAGATTGAACAGATGTGGGCTCATCGGGTACCCCTGCCTCACACCTCTCGCCGTCCAGAAACTCCCCCATTATTTCCCCGACTCTCACCCTACTCCTTGTCTCTCCATATACTTCCTCGATCCTACACCTTAAACCTTCTCTCACTCCCCTCTCCCTCATCGCCCTCCCCAACACCTCTCTGTCCACCGAATCAAACGCAGCCTTCAGGTCCACAAACGTCGCCACCACCAGTCCCCCTTTCCTTCCCAATTGCCTATTCACCAAAAAATTTAACACATACAAACTATCCATGACCCCCATCCCTTTCCTAAACCCCATCTGACCCGGCGGAAGCATCTCTTTCTCCTCCATCTCCTCTTTTAACCTCTCCGTCAAGACTCCCACGTACACCTTGTATAGAGTTGGCATCAACGTCACCCTCCTGTATTCCTCCTCTCTCTCTCCTCCTCCCTTTTTCACCAGCGGAACAATTACCCCATCCTTCCACTGCTCCGGCCACTCTTCACCCCTCCATACCCTATTGCAGAATCTCCATGCCCATTCTTCTATCCTTTCCCCTCCAAGTTTCCACACCTCATTCGGAACCCCATCCGCCCTTGACGCTTTTCCTTTCTTCAACCTTTCTATTACTCTCTTTAGTTCTCCCCTACTTATTTCACCCTCCTCTCCCTCCAATTTCCTTCTCACCTTTCCTTTTACTACCCTACTTTCCACCCACCTAGCAATCTCATAAAGTGCCCCTTCCATTCTTCCATCTTTATCATTTCATTTATTCATTTCCAGCATTTCCTCTCTCTGTTCACTATCTGCCATACCTCTCCCTCTGTCCTTGCCTCCCTCAACCACCTTTCATTTTCCTCCTCTTTTTTCCTTTTACACAGCAATTTATATTCTCCCCTTAACTTTCTATATCCTTCTCCTATCCCTCCCTCCTTTCTCCATTTCCTTAGCACCTTCCACACCTCCTTCCTTTTCTCCTCACACTCCTCGTCCCAGCATTCTCTCCTTTTCCCCTTTATACTTTTTTCTCCTTCCTTTAACTCTTCACTAATCTGTTTTATCCTTGACCCTAGCTCCTCATCTATTTCTTTATCTTCCCCTCCATCCCAGCCCTCAGTCTCCCTGATTCTTTCTTCTCCCCTCTGCGTCCACTTTCCCCTTCCCTTTTTCTCCCTTCTCACGTCTGACCTCCTCAGCCCCTTACCCTTCCTTCTTATCCATATCATCAAAGGATGATGATCCGACTCCACAGATTCACCTACCTCCATCCTCACCACCCTTTCCTTTACCCTTTCCTCTCCTATTATATAATCTATAACCGATTCTCCCCTCCCCCCCTGTGTACGTAAACTCCCCCTCCTTATCCCCTTTCACACTTCCGTTTAAAATCCCCCACCCCGTCCTCTCCAGCCCCTTTATCAGTTTCCTTCCCTCACCGTTTATTATCCCATCTTTCGACCTTCTTTCTCCAGCCTCCTCCTCTTCACCCCCCCATAACCCTACCCACGCGTTAAAGTCCTTTCCTATCACTGTCCATACGTTCTCTTCTTGCCCCTCCAGCCATTCTTTCATAACTTCCAACTTACCCTCCATGTCCCCATTGATATACGCCCCTACTATCCTCCAACTCTCTTCTCCCACCCTCACATTAACTACCATCACCTCTTCTTCTTTCTCTTCTATCTCCTTTACCATTATATCCGTCAGCTCTTCCTTACCCCCACCAACATTCCTCCCATCGGCCTCCCCTTCTCACTTCTTCTCTTTGCTAACTGCTTGTCCCATCTATATCTTTTCGGAAGTTTTCTCTTCACCCTATCCCAACTTTTCCCGTCCATCCAAGTTTCAACCATTACTACTACATCCCATACTCTTACTTCTTTCCAAAAACCTTTCTCCTTATTCTTTACGACCGCCACATTCCAAAAACCTACTACCCATTCTCCCTCTTCTCCCTTTCTCCTTTTTCTCACCTCTCCCTTTTTACCAACCCCTATCGCCCCTCCCACTTTCTTCCCCTCCTCTTTCTTCTTCCTCCTCCACTTTTTCTTCTCTCTTTCCTTCCTCCTTTCCCTCCTCCTTTCTTCTTTGTTCCTTAAATCCTCCCTCCCCCCGGCCTTACGCTTTCCTCTTATATTTCACCCTTCCAGTTCATTAACTTACCTACCTCCTCGTCCCATCTTCACTAACATTCATTGATTCTTATTTTTCCATATCCTATCCATACCCTACTGCCTTTTCTCCTTTCCTCTTCTGCAATCTCCCTTATCTTCCATCTTATTTTCCTCTGCTCCCATGTCAAATCATCTTCTTATCTTTCTACCCATCAACCTTTTCTTTTTCTCCATTACTTCCCTCTTCTGCTCCCTACTTCCTAACTTCACCACTACATTCCCCCTTCTTTCCATACTTCCCTCCTACCCTTCTAACCTCCTCTATCTTTACTTTAACCCCTATCTCCTCTAAAACTTTCTCCACCCCTTCTCTTATCTCCCCCTCACCTTCCTCTAAGCTACAAATCACTATATTATTCTTTCTTTCCTCTCTCTCCTTTAACTCCATCTTCCTCCCTATCCCTTTCATTTTATCTACAATTTCCTTTTCCATACCCTTCCCTGCTCTTCCCCCTCCTTCTACTAAACTTCCTCCCTCCTTAATCTTTCTCTCCAACTTCCCTTCCATTTCTTGTATCCTCATTTCCAGGCCTTGTATTTTTTCCTTCATCTCCCTCTTTTCCTGTCTCCATTTCTCCTTCCTTTGCCGTATCTCCTCTCTCATTTTCCCCATCTCATCGCTAATTCTCCTCATCACTTTCTCTTCCATTACCTCGATCATTTCTTAAATTCCTCCCTCCCCAGCCTTCTCCCACATTCTTGTAACCCCTCCACTTTCTTACTTCTTTTTAAACTCCAATCCTTCTCTTCTATTTCCTCTTATTCGTCCCCCCTGTCTTTCTTTTCCAAAACTCTTCCAAACATCCCGTACTTCCCCATTTTTCCTTACCCAACTCCGTTACCTTCTTTGGCCTTCCCACCCTCTTTTTTTCTTCATCCCCCATTGTTTTCTTTCCCTCCCCCTCCATTCCTTTTCTTTCCCCCTTATTAAATTTACTAAAAATTTTCTTTCTATCGCGCCGCCGGCTCAACTTGCTCCGTCTCGCTCTAATACCTGCTGCCGCTTGCGCCTGCGCCTATCTCACATCGACCGCCTGACGCCTATCTACTAACTTACTTATCCCCGCCTAACGTCGGCCGCTCGCGCCTGAGCGAAACCCGCCTTCATCCTCCTGTCGCCTATCTTCTAAATACTTTACCACATGCCTAGCGCCTCGTGCTAGTCTCGCTCTCCTACCCGCCACCTAACCTACTATATCCTTTTCCTTCTCGTACTACTCCGTCCTTCTCCCGTTTTCACCTTCCCTTCCCCTCAACCTTCCTCTCCTTCACAACAAGCACCTCCACCCGTACCACACGCTCACAGCTCACTCTTTCCTCCACTCTTACACCAATTTCTAACACACTCTTCCACACCTGTCACTCGCACACAGTCCGGAACCGGAAGCCGATTTTTTTTAGCAATAATTAAATAATTTTAGTATATAAAATACCATGCAAAGATTGTGATGCCTCATACGTAGGCCAAACAGGCAGGCTATTAAAAACTCGCATCACAGAGCATCGCAATCATATTAATAAAAGAACTTCACAACACTCGGTCATCACAGATCACAGGCTAAATGGTCACGAATTCGCATGGGATGAGGTGGAAATCCTGGATGAGGAAAGCACATACAAAAAACGTTTGATGTCGGAGATGATATTTATAAAGAGGCAAAAAAACAGCCTCAATTTACAAACCGACACCGAAGGCCTCCATCAGGCTTATCTTACGACAGTGGAGAGAATGTCAAAAATTTAAAATCACCGCGCGCCAGATTACGTCATTAGACTGATAGACTAATCACTTCGATATTCACAATGTTTACACACGCACGCACAATGTCACGCGACAACTTAAAAATTTTAACATATGTTAACCGACAGTTGTGTACTGTCTCTCACGGCTCACGGTCCTGTCACCGATCGATGAAGTAAGATACCTCTCCATCATCATATAAATTTATCTAACAATCAAACCAAGCCGCAAACTGAGTAATTAATTCACACATAAAGTTACAGTCAAAATGGTTACAACCACAAAGACTCACGGCAATTTTTCCTTCACGACTGGAACCGGGAGAGGAATTATTTCGTTGAATTGACGGTAAGGTCAGTGATGACCGTGGATAAGCGAACTAACGAATACTACATGTACGTAAAGCAATTTTTTATGATAAAAAAAAATTTTTTTCCGCAACACAAACCGCCGATAAAGAAATAATTATCCACGTATCTCCAAAATTTTAATTGTTAACGATCAACTTATAATATATTCTGTGTTACTATTTTGTATCTTTCTCTGTTCATTGACAGTTAATTATTGACATCGCTGATGATGGTCCGAAAGGAGGACCGAAACGTACGGTTTTAATAAAAGGTTTTTTTTACACATTAACCATTAAGTAGTAAAACTTATTTGCGCACCTCTTACAGCGCTTGGCTCTCATTTAGCCCGTTATATTTTATATATTTAAATAATTTTAACTTAAATAAATTTAATAAAATAATAGAACTGCTTCTAAATACATCTCTATTATTTAAGCTAGCATTTAATCTAAAATTAAGAATATGATATAAAGAATATGATTAAATTGAGAATATTTATTACTAAAAACTTATTATTTTGTTTATTATTTATTTAAATACTATTGCATTATAATACATAAAATATTTTTAAATATATGAAAGTTTTTTTTTCAAAAATAAAGAGTTATAAAAGCATAAATAAAAAAATCAAATTTTCATTACAATTTTTCATGTTAAAGTTGACTTTCAATTATTAAGCGTCAATATTTAAGTCTCTTAAAAATTAATTTAAATTTAATTAACTTAAATTTACAGAATAGCAATGTTTTTATGCTCAATATATTGTTGTAAAAAAATGCTTTATTCTAAACTTATCTCTAAGCACGTTGCACATAATAACAAATTCACTGTCCAGACTAATTTGTAACGATCCCCCCTGAGCGATCGTTTTACCCGGCCGTCGATCCGCCGGAAGGCTGCCGCCTGGCGAACACCAGCCGGGCAAATGCAGCGGCGCTATGCGCCCTTTTTTTATTCTTTCAAAACGCGACCGAATCGCGCCGTTATACGGCCGACGAGATCGAAAGCCAGGGCCGTTGTCTCGGCGCTTCCGAACCGCTCCGAATCCTGACGGAAGCCGCCGAGCAACGCTCCATGCCGCACCGCCCGAACGCCGCCAAGATAGCGCGCGCCGATAATTACTCGGATTAGGCGAAAACAAATCGGGCCTAACGAGTCTCGCCGAAATTACCCGAACGGGTAATTTCCCGGTATAAAAAGGGCGAGCCGATACCGAGAAGATCACTCCGTTCCAGATCTCGATCAGTACTCGTACAGTACCTGACATCCGATCCCGAACACACTCTCGACAAGATACCAGAGGTTGAGCGAACTCAGTCTCCGCCGTGTGATCGCGGCACATCTTGCAAGAGTTTCCTGACAACCGTAAAACCGAAAGTACAGAGGTTGAGCGAAATCAGTCTCTGTCGAGAGATCTCGACACTTTCAATAAAGATCTGACAACCACCTGCAACGATCGTAAAACCTCAGCGGGTAGAGAGATCTCTGCCGCCGACGAGCAATCTCGTCCAGACGTTGCATCCTAATTGCATCCTACCACCCGAAGCACGAATCAAATACGCGGCCGAAACACAAACCGCGCCGAACGATACGTTCGCGCCTCGCGCTCTCACGCGCTCTCGCGCCCCGCGCAACCCCGCGCCCCGCGCGCCCGAACAGCTGACACGACAACACACGACGGAACCTTTAAACTGTAATACGCACCGAATATACATTCTTACACCGAATCCAGATACACGCATTATATACACATTTATACGCCGCTACATATACCTTTATACACGCACTATACATACATTTGTACGCACACTACATGTACATTTATACCCGCGCTACAGACACATTTATACACGCAATATATATACATTTTGTAGAAATTTTGACCACCAGTGATAAAATTAAAAAAATTAACACTCTTCACTCGACCGTACTGGCAAATTCTGTTTATTATTAAGTGCACATCACAACGTTTCGACCTTAGTTTTAGGTCTTTATCAAGTGATCTATAAATCATAAGAAAAAGCACGAAGAACAATTAATATTACAAATAGTAGTAACGAATGATTAAGATACAATATTGAAAAATAGATATGTACTTGCGAAATATAATTATACTTTATAGATGTCAAAGGATAGAAAATTCATTGTGTCAGATAGACAAACACGTCAGATACATTAGACGAACTGAGAGGAACTAAACAACCTTTATTATTAAGTCGCATATGTTATTTAAATTGTCTGTGTCCTTTTGTAAATTTAAAGTGTTGTTGTTTTTCTTGATGTAGAACATTTCGGCAATCTCTCTTTTTCTAACATGTTTTTCATTATGTAAAATCTTGGGATTAGCCCAGTCGAAATTATGGTTAAATTCAATTTTATGTTTACTGATGACAGAAAGATTGCTCGAATGCATTTTAATATTCTTAAAGTGTTCTTTAACGCGTGTCGTTAAATGTCTCTTCGTCTGTCCAATGTATGAGGAATCACAATCTTTACAGTTAATTTGGTAAACTATCTCGGTTCTGTTGTCGGTGGGCAATCTGTTCTTCCCAAGTTTAATTACATTATTTAGTTTATTTGGTATGTTATGTACAACGTTAAACCCCATGTTTTCAAAAATTCTATCAATATTGCCTAAACTTTCTACGTATGGTAATGAGATGAAGGAGGTAGTGGTGATCCTATCATTGTCTATGCTCAGGTTATTGACGGAACGATTCTTTAAACAATGGAGTCTCTTATTAACAAACCGATCGATAATATGTTCTGGGAAACAATTATTAAGCAATATTTGTTTCACTATTTTTATATTGTTATCATGAAAATGATCATCAGATAATAAAACCGCAGAGTCAACGAGATTAAAAATATGGCAATTTACCACGTTGTTATGGATTGCCGAAGGTCCACAAAAATGGTTTTCCTTTGCGCATCATTGTGTCGTCACTAGGCAGTCCTGTATACAATGTCGCTAAATATGTTCATAGTATCTTACATCAGTCCATTCCACAACCTAAATCTCATGCCAAAGATGGCTGGTCATTCACTTCTAATTTAAAAGACAAAATTATTAATGACGATGAAATTTTAATTTCACTCGATGTCACTGCATTATTTACCAATGTCCCTAAAGAATTAGTGTTGAGCGCTATTGAGAAACGGTGGAATGACATCTCCCCTAACACTGATTTTAGTCTGCCTCAATTTTTATATGCAGTTGAATTTATCTTGGATTCGACCAGTTTTTCGTTTAATGGACAGTTCTATGAGCAGATTTTCGGCAGCCCAATGGGTTCTCCTCTTTCACCTATCTTGGCTGATATTGTGATGGATGACTTGGAGACTCATTGCTTATCTCAATTAAGTTTTAATGTTCGGACGTATTATAGATATGTTGACGATATTTTTGCCATCATCCCGATTACAAAAATTCATGAAATTACTGAGACATTTAATAACTATCACCAGCGTTTACGTTTCACTTATGAGGTTGAAGTAAATGGATGTATAAATTTTTTAAACACAACGATCATACGTTCTAATGGGAAACTGTTAACTAACTGGTATAGAAAAAACACTTGCTCTAATAGATATATTAATTTTTATTCCAATCACCCATTTAAATACAAAATGAACACTATTTTTAATCTCGTTGACTCTGCGGTTTTATTATCTGATGATCAATTTCATGATAACAATATAAAAATAGTGAAACAAATATTGCTTAATAATTGTTTCCCAGAACATATTATCGATCGGTTTGTTAATAAGAGACTCCATTGTTTAAAGAATCGTTCCGTCAATAACCTGAGCATAGACAATGATAGGATCACCACTACCTCCTTTATCTCATTACCATACGTAGAAAGTTTAAACAATATTGATAGAATTTTTGAAAACATGGGGTTTAACGTTGTACATAACATACCAAATAAACTAAATAATGTAATTAAACTTGGGAAGGACAGATTGCCCACCGACAACAGAACCGAGATAGTTTACCAAATTAACTGTAAAGATTGTGATTCCTCATACATTGGACAGACGAAGAGACATTTAACGACACGCGTTAAAGAACACTTTAAGAATATTAAAATGCATTCGAGCAATCTTTCGGTCATCAGTAAACATAAAATTGAATTTAACCATGATTTCGACTGGGCTGATCCCAAGATTTTACATAATGAAAAACATGTTAGAAAAAGAGAGATTGCCGAAATGTTCTACATCAAGAAAAACAACAACACTTTAAATTTACAAAAGGACACAGACAATTTAAATAACATATACGACTTAATAATAAAGGTTGTTTAGTTCCTCTCAGTTCGTCTAATGTATCTGACGTGTTTGTCTATCTGACACAATGAATTTTCTATCCTTTGACATCTATAAAGTATAATTATATTTCGCAAGTACATATCTATTTTTCAATATTGTATCTTAATCATTCGTTACTACTATTTGTAATATTAATTGTTCTTCGTGCTTTTTCTTATGATTTATAGATCACTTGATAAGGACCTAAAACTAAGGTCGAAACGTTGTGATGTGCACTTAATAATAAACAGAATTTGCCAGTACGGTCGAGTGAAGGGTGTTAATTTTTTTTTTAATATATACATTTATACACACACTTTATATCGTTATACACGCACGCCGCCGACACATTTATACATACACACACTATAGACACGCACGCCGCCGACACATTTATACGCACACACTCACCGAAGCCTTATACACGCGCATCTTACACACCTCAATTCAAGCAGTTGTAAATATTCACGATTCATAACTGTCTATGCACTCTATCATTTGTTTTAAATAAACATTTTCTTTCAAACTTACACCACGTCTGCTGTCTTGCTAAACCCTTTCACGAGCCCTGATCCCGACCGAGCGAATCCGAGCGAAACTCGCGAAAGAGCAACGTTACAAATTGAAGTTGAAAGTGTTATAGCCCCAAAGGTTATACACAATTAAATTATTCTATTATATATATATATATATATATATATATATATATATATATATGTATATTCCATATATTATCGAAGTAGGACAAATACTCACGTGAAACGCCGACACAGCGGGTCACGCACGAAACGAGAACGCGCGGAACGAGAGTTGCGAAAAAGGTTTTGCAAATTTGCAAAACCATTGCGATCCACAAAAAATTGCGAAAGTGCAAGCGAAGGATTTCTTTTAACCTCCTTCGCTTACATCTGGACTTTGACCGCGTTCCGACCTAATTACCTAGTATAAGAAGACCCACCGCCAAAGCACCGCGGGCAGTCATTAAACCAAAGTATACGTGTCATTAATTATTTTATTTATTTTATTAATTATTAATTAATGCACTTTAGCAATATCACTTTCAGATAAGTAAAACTTTGCCATGACATCAATGAAAAATTTACGTATTAAGCAAGCTCGAATCGTCTCTGTAATTAAATTATTAATAACATTAATTATATAGTAAATTATTAGTAATACTAATTTATCGCATTATTATTAACACATTTATAAAAATACTTAATTATTGTATGTATGTATATAAGTGTAAACTTTTAATATGTGTATATATGCATGTCAATAGATTATACAAATATTTTGTTTTATGATATTATTTTCTTCTAAGAAATGTCTCACAAATCTTTCTATCAAGAATGATAGCGAAAATGTGAGCGAGTGAGACGAGAATAAAAATGAGACAATAAGAGAAAATGATTCGTGGTATCAAAATTTAAGCACTGCCAGATGATCAGATGAATGTAACTTTTTTTTCTATTAAAAAAAGAGAAATCTTAATAAAGTTACTACATATATACAAAATATACCTAAATACCTAAATAATTATACAGTATTTCTCCTCATTGACGGAAAGATTCCCTATTTATTAACAAAAATAATTATCTCTCTCATCTCCCGAGCAAGCGACTCTCGGACTTTAGTATCTGATAATTTGTTCGACATGTAGTAACACTCAAGATTTAATACTACAAATTATTCGCTCGTATTTTCTCTCACTCGCTCTTTTTCCGTCTCTCTTGCCCAAATTCTCGTTTTATTTTCGTTTTTGACGATCCACCAAATATTATAGATTTATGAGACAAGTTTTTGAAAAATAAATGGAGCCTCTGTTTTATTAATAGGAATCGATCTATCTGTAGCACCTTCCAATCAGTTAGAGGAAAAAGTGTGATGCCTTATACTAAAAAAAAATTATATATATACGTATTATAAACAACGTATTTTATATCAATAAATAAATAATGCTGAGATTGATGCACGACACGTATCTATGTAGTACAGAAATAGCAGCTTTGACAAGCGCCAGCGTTAGGATCCATACAATAATTATCGTATATGTACGATAATTTTAGCCATTGTACGATGTACGATAGCATTTTGGTATCGTACGTAAAAATACGATAATTTAAGAAAATAATTCGTGTTATTTGATATTGTAATAAAATTCCATATAAATGGCAGCGTGGCACTTCGCTTATAGAAAATTTTCCAGCTGGAGACACAATCGACATAAATGTCATTCTATCTTTGTTACTCCCTGGATATCAAACAAAGAGAGAATGATATTTGTGTCGACTTATGTCACTAGCTGAAAACTCCTATACTTGTTATTATCTATATTAGTAATATTAGCGTTTTTGAATAAACGGATTTAAATCGATTCGAGAGCAATTATTGATTACGAACTTATTTGCGATTATTTCTAATAAAAAAAATAATACGTAAATTATTGTTCTATTAATATATCTAAATATACGATAATTTTAGTTCGAATACGATAATTTAGCGCCACACATACGATAAGCGCCTCCTCGGGACCTAGGAACGCTGACAAGCGCTATTGGAGCACTCAGATATACAATTAATCTGTACAAACCAATACCAGCCACTAAAAAATAAAATGTTATGCAATATTCCCTCATGTTCGCGTTGTAAAAGAAAAAATATTTTATGGTACTCACAGATAGGTCTCTCAGTAAAGTGTAAGAGGTATAAACCAGCGTAAAATGCTTCGTTACCAACACACATGAAGAATAATACTAACAATAAGCGATCTGTGTAATACAGTCTCATGATTGGATTTTCAGACAGGTCGATAAATTTGTGACTGGTGTTCCCTTGTAAAAGAGTCCTGTTGTATTTTGACAAAACACAATAACGTGTGTTTGAGATTGCACATTTTCAGCACACTCAAGCAAGGCAAGCGCTATTAATTAATTCTCGAGAATTGTTTCGCGTAGCAATTTTGTCGTGTTGTTTAAGAAAAAACGGCGACCTTCCTTCTAGACGGAAATATCGAACTTTCGATAATTGATTGTTTGTCCGAAACGTCTGAAAAATAGAAGCAACATTAGTTCTTTCGCAACAGAAAAAATCGCTACATAATAAATAAAGCTAACTGTCTGTAGCCGTCGATCGATCGATCGAAATGTTTCAAGCATGCGCGATGGGCCCACGCAGGCCTTCGATTAATTATCACGCACGTCAACGCGCACCTCGCGCATGTCAGGTGCGTACAAATTTTGACAGACCCGTGGGCAGCCAATCGAGCACGGCGCCCCGAGGTCACCTCAAAACACTTCGAATTTATTGAAATCCATTGGATATCAACCAAAAAGACAGCCCCTTTGCAAAGGGGATAAAAGATGCGCCCATCGGCGACGTTCCTTCGTAAGCTTTTCGCTCGCGCCTTAGAAACGTATAACCGCAGATTACACCGCAAATAAAACCGCTTAGGACTTAGTCTAAATCTTCCAGTTCACTTTAATTTCGCGACTTAAACTTCTTCGAGTACCTGATATTTATTCAGAGTTTGAATTTGTTAAAAGTTGCAGTTTCTTTATTGTAAAGTTTTGTAAATAGATCAACCTTAATTTTATGTTAATTAAATAGATTTTTTTTGTGTACATTACGTGTAAAGAATTTTGACTTAAATTCCTTTTGATCGACCAACGAGTGACCGCTCCTTCACTATCTCTCGTCGCGCTCGCGAACATTTCTGGTCCTTCGAGCCGGATTTTCGCCGGCATCCGCTCGTTCGTGAGAGTGATCCTCAGTGAGACTTAGTGCTCAGTGGTCATCTGTGAAAAGACAATCAAAATGAGTTCGGACTTGAATACGCTGCTGCAAAGTCAGAACGAGATTCACGGTCGCATCTCCAGGTCCGTCGAGAATCTCAAGAAGATGGGGGCAAGTCATATCACCCTCAGCGCCATTGAGACTCGCATCAAGATCCTGGATCAGCTGTGGATCAAATTCGAGGCTAAACACGATCTACTCCGCGCTGGTTACAAGGAAAAATTCAACACATGTGAGTACATGACCTCTGATATTTTTGAAATTACGGAGAATGCTTACGTGATGCAGCGAAGCGCACTCGACGAATACGCCGAGCGATATAGAATCGCGCCAATGGTAGCGGCTCCTCCAAGTGAGCACGGACATGATCACGCGCCAAAGACTTCCTTGCCGCGTATAAAGTTGCAGCAGTTCTCGGGCGCGTACGCTGACTGGCCTTCGTTCCGGGATCTGTTCCTGTCAGTGATCGGTGAAAACGCGTCCATTTCCAATATCGAAAGATTTCATTACCTCCGCTCGTGCTTGCAAGGACCTGCAGAAAAATTGATTCGTTCGTTAACAGTAACAAGTGAGAACTACGAGCGCGCTTGGGCCATACTATCAAAGCATTACGAGAATAAAAAAGAATTAATCCGTTCCAACTTTGCCGCGTTTACCACCGTGGCAAAAATGAAGGGCGAGACCGCTGATGAGCTGAGCCGCATTTATAACGCCGTTACGACCGCCGTGAACGCTCAGGAAAGCATCGGAAGGCCCATTGAATCGCATGGAATGGACTTATTCAACCATCTCGTTGTAGAACTTTTCGATCCGCACACTCGGCTGGAATGGGAGTCGTCCACGTGCGGTTCCTTCGATCCTCCAGATCACGAAACCTTGACGAACTTCATCACCACGCGAATTCTCACTTTGAACGCCGCGAAACCAAAAATCAACACGAAAAGCAACGGCGACACGTCGCGAACCGCAAAAACTCACCTCGCGAAACGCGGATCCGAACCACAGTGCGCGTTATGTCACGAGAAACACATTCTCATGCAGTGTCGTGAGTTCAAGGCGAAGTCCGCCAACGAACGAAAAAAGGTAATAGAAAATTGCCGACTGTGCTTCAATTGCTTGGGCAATCACCTGATCGCGAAGTGCCAGTCCACGAAAACTTGTTTCACATGCAAAGCGCGGCATCACTCAATGCTTCACGAAGCATATGTGCCACCAAAACAAGACGAAGTTAGCGCTCTCTCCGCTGTGCGAAAAGTGGACGAGCGAACAGCCACTCTCCTCGCGACTGCACGCGTAGTCGTCACTGATCGGCACGGAGATTCACACACTATCCGGGCTCTGATCGATCAGGGATCCGAGGTATCGATCGTCTCGGAAGCCTTGGTTCAGCGAATGCGTCTTCGGCGATCTCACACCTCAGTCTCCATTTCCGGAATTGGAGGCGCATCCACTGGAGCGACTCGCGGTAAAGTATCGCTGAGCCTTTCCTCCAAGGTGACCGCTGCGGCCTTTTCTGTTGTCGCTTACTTCCTGCCGCGCCTTTCAGCGTACCAAGGTTCAACGGCAAGGAACCACACCGCCTGGCCGCATCTGCACGGCCTTCCGCTAGCTGACCCGCTGTACACACACGAGGATCCTGTAGAGTTGCTCCTCGGAGCCGAGGTGTGCTCAATCATCCTTGAAGACGGCCTGCGAAAAGGTGGACCTCGAGCTCCGATCGCTCAGAAGACTAGCCTTGGTTGGATTCTTTCCGGAGGATGTGAAAAGATATCCCCCGACAAAAACCGCAGCTCTCATCAATGCACCGCCGACCACGAGCTGGTTGACCTGGTGCGCCGTTTTTGGGAGCAGGAAAAGGAGCCTACCGCTTCCATGGTCCTCACACCCGACGAGGAAAAGTGTGAGGAATTCTTCGTGCGCACACACAAGCGAACGACCTCAGGACGATACGTCGTCAGGCTGCCGTTCTCCAAGACACCCGCAACTCTCGCCGAAACTCGACGTCCAGCCGAGCGGCTGCTCAGCGCAATGGAGCGAAAGTGCGACCAGGACTCCAGATTCGGCAACCTCTATCGGTCCTTCATGCAAGAGTACGAGGACCTGAAACATATGGAACCAGCAATCAACCTCAACCGCAACGACAAAGGACAACAATGCTTCCTACCTCACCATGGAGTGCTGCGAGAGTCGAGCGCCACCACCAAGCTTCGGGTGGTATTCAACGGGTCGCAGTGCACGAGATCCGGTGAGTCGTTGAATTCTTGTCTCCTCGTGGGTGCGAATCTCTTACCGATGCTGGCCGATGTCTTACTGCGTTGGCGCTGGCACCGCTTCGTATTCATAGCAGATATTGAGAAAATGTATCGACAGATACTTCTCCATCCTGAAGATCGAGATTTTCAGCGGATTCTTTGGCGGCACGACGCGAGCGGCAGCGTTCACGAATACAAGCTAAATACGGTCACTTACGGCCTCGCGTGTGCTCCGTTTCTCGCGATACGAACGCTGCGTCAACTCGCCGACGACGAGGGATCCCGGAATCCCCACGCGGCAACCGCACTGCGTCGAGATTGTTATGTCGACGACATTGTCAGCGGCGCAGACACCTTATCCGACGCTATCGCGAAACAAATCGGATTGCGCGACATCTGTACGGCGGGCGGATTCCCTCTCAGAAAATGGGCCGCAAACCACGACGCAATTCTTGCCGAAATTCCTTCAGAGTATCAGCTGCCACGGACACCTCACTCGTGGGAAGGAGACAGCCACGCCACGTTGGGCCTCCGATGGCATCCGACAAGCGACTGCTTCACTTTCGCGATCCGCAAGCACGCAATAACCTCGTTTACGAAAAGACACGTTCTCTCGGAGACGGCGCGTCTTTTCGACCCTCTAGGTTGGCTCGCTCCTGTTGTGATGCGAGCAAAAATTTTCATCCAGTCTGCATGGCTCCGGCAGCTGGACTGGGATACTCCTCTTCCTCCTGCGGACGCGCAATGCTGGCTGCAGTTTCTAGAGGAACTTCCACAGCTCGAGAGCCTCCGTGTGGACCGCTGGCTCAACACCGGTGACAAGGACGCGCATCTGGAACTGCACGGCTTCGCCGATGCGTCGGAACGAGGATACGCCGCGGTGGTTTATCTCCGCGCAACGAATCATGGTGCGACGTCTCTGCATCTGTTGGCAGCCAAAAGCAAAGTTGCTCCGTTAAAGCAGATATCGTTACCTCGATTGGAGTTATGTGGAGCCGTTTTATTGACTAATCTCACCACTCATATTCGAAAAAAATTAGAATTATTTTCAGTTCCTACTCACCTCTGGTCAGATTCCCGCGTCACACTCTGCTGGATCCAAGGCCACGCCTCTCGGTGGAAGACGTATGTAGCAAATCGTGTATCGCAAATTCAACAGCAGCTTCCCGAAGCACAATGGCGACATGTCCCAGGAAAGGACAACCCTGCCGACTGCGCATCCAGAGGAATCGCTCCAAGCGAACTCCTAGAGCATCCATTGTGGTGGACGGGACCCGCGTGGCTTCGCATGGACAGAGATTCCTGGCCAAGCTCCAGCCTCGAGATTCCTGGCGAGGAGCTACCCGACCGAAGAGCGGTCGCCCTCAACGCACAATGCAAGGTCAAGACCGAGCCGGAGATCCTTCTGCGGTTTTCCTCCTTGCACAGGCTTCTTCGCGTGACTGCCTGGTGCCGTCGGTGGCGACGCACCGCTCCACGCACCAACGAGCATCCTCAGAAGAAGATGGATGCAACAATCCAGCCAGACGAACTCGACAGCGCACTCATCAGCTGGCTCCGCGTGGTGCAGAAGCTCCAGTACTCCGCCGAGATCAATGCTCTAACCGCCAACCGCTCAATTTCAATGCAAAGTCCGCTTATTAAACTGAGCCCATTTCAGGACGACAACGGCGTGCTTCGAGTGGGGGGCCGCCTCAAACATGCAGTCCTCTCTCCAGACGAGAGGCATCCGATGATTGTTCCACCGGATTCTTGGCTCACTCGACTTCTCGTGGACGCCTACCATCGCAGAACACTTCATGGAGGAGTGCAGCTGACGCTCGGGCTACTTCGCCGTCGGTATTGGATACCGCGAGGACGAGCCGTCGTCAAACAACAGCTTCACCTATGCGTGACCTGCGCTCGATGGCGGGCGGCCACTCCACAACCACCGATGGGCAACTTGCCGAAAGAGCGAGTGACTCCATCCCGGCCATTTCTCAGAACCGGCGTGGACTACGCCGGCCCGATCTTCATCCGGACCACAAAGGGACGAGGACACCGATCACACAAAGGATTTATCGCGGTGTTTGTCTGCTTCACTACCAAGGCAGTGCACCTCGAGGCCGCGTCCGATTACACCACCGAGGCGTTTCTTGCAGCTTTGCGTCGTTTCACCGCTCGTCGAGGCCTGTGCAAGGATATCTTCTCCGACTGCGGTACCAACTTCGTCGGGGCGGACCGACAGTTGCAGGAGCTGTTCCGAGCGTCATCGCCAGACGGTCGACGGATCGCACACGCCGCCAGCACTGAAGGAATGAGGTGGCACTTTAATCCACCTGCTGCACCGCACTTTGGGGAACTGTGGGAGGCCGCAGTCAAATCCACCAAACACCACCTCCGCCGAGTCATTGGGGAGACGACTCTCACGTTTGAGGAAATGTGCACGTTCCTCACACAGGTCGAGGCATGCCTCAACTCAAGACCACTTCAAGCTCTGAGCGACGACCCTAGCGATGTAACAGCCCTCACGCCGGGGCACTTTCTCATTGGAGCTCCTCTCCTTGCAGTGCCCGAGCCATCTCTAATCGACCATCATGAGAACACACTCACCCGATGGCAGCTTCTGCAAAAAATGCGAGATCATTTTTGGGAAAGATGGTCTCGCGAGTATATCCACGGACTTACCACAAAAGCGAAGTGGCTCAAGGTCAGCGCAGCACCTAACGTCGGAGCCTTGTGTCTTGTAAAGTCCGAAACCTCTCCTCCCAGCCGGTGGCCGCTAGCCAGGATCGCCCAGCTGCACCCTGGAGACGA
Organism: Lasius platythorax; assembly: GCA_963971435.1. Lineage (NCBI taxonomy): Eukaryota > Metazoa > Arthropoda > Insecta > Hymenoptera > Formicidae > Lasius > Lasius platythorax. Next base: position 16,377,182 of record OZ020542.1, on the reverse strand, counting down.
CGGAGTAGTGCGAGTTGTGACGGTCCGGACGCCCAGTTCGGAGCTCGTTCGACCGCTCACGAAAATCGTACTGCTCCCCGGCACCGATCAAAGCAGCCTCATAACATCTGCGACAATGAACGTCGTTGTAAAACAAAAAATAATTACTTATTCACTCACCGCATTTAGAATTTCGAGAACCTCTCGCGTCGATTTCACCGCACATCACTCTCACTTCATTTTGTATGGGCTCTCCACATAAAACATTTCGCGCAGCTTGCATCGCTCATTCGCTTCGATCTTTCTATTACTATGTATCACGTTAATTATTCACATCACATGTATCAGCTGATCTTCCTTCACGACACAGGAATAACACGTGGTCGCCGCATGCTGTTTTCCGCGCAGTCGCTCACTGTGGGTCGCCTCACGCGTCATCAATCAAAACAATCGATTAAGCTAGTGACATCGATTATCGATCGATGTCAAGTAACTCCCGTCAACCGCAAGATTTCGTCGCGTACCGACAAGGCGGGCGGGATGTTTGAGATTGCACATTTTCAGCACACTCAAGCAAGGCAAGCGCTATTAATTAATTCTCGAGAATTGTTTCGCGTAGCAATTTTGTCGTGTTGTTTAAGAAAAAACGGCGACCTTCCTTCTAGACGGAAATATCGAACTTTCGATAATTGATTGTTTGTCCGAAACGTCTGAAAAATAGAAGCAACATTAGTTCTTTCGCAACAGAAAAAATCGCTACATAATAAATAAAGCTAACTGTCTGTAGCCGTCGATCGATCGATCGAAATGTTTCAAGCATGCGCGATGGGCCCACGCAGGCCTTCGATTAATTATCACGCACGTCAACGCGCACCTCGCGCATGTCAGGTGCGTACAAATTTTGACAGACCCGTGGGCAGCCAATCGAGCACGGCGCCCCGAGGTCACCTCAAAACACTTCGAATTTATTGAAATCCATTGGATATCAACCAAAAAGACAGCCCCTTTGCAAAGGGGATAAAAGATGCGCCCATCGGCGACGTTCCTTCGTAAGCTTTTCGCTCGCGCCTTAGAAACGTATAACCGCAGATTACACCGCAAATAAAACCGCTTAGGACTTAGTCTAAATCTTCCAGTTCACTTTAATTTCGCGACTTAAACTTCTTCGAGTACCTGATATTTATTCAGAGTTTGAATTTGTTAAAAGTTGCAGTTTCTTTATTGTAAAGTTTTGTAAATAGATCAACCTTAATTTTATGTTAATTAAATAGATTTTTTTTGTGTACATTACGTGTAAAGAATTTTCACTTAAATTCCTTTTGATCGACCAACGAGTGACCGCTCCTTCACTATCTCTCGTCGCGCTCGCGAACAACGTGTAATCATCACATTTTCTCTAGTCCCCTTTGCACGTGTTATAGATTGTGTTATATGTTATTTCTTACGTGTATAAATCGTGAATATATCCAGTGACAGGCTATATCAATAGACAGCTCAGTTGAAAGGTATTGGTAGGATAGGACAAGCATAATGTGATCATAAGGCACATTATGCCAACTCTATCTGTCAGCTGATCTAAGATTGCGCCAAACTTTGTGCTTTGATTGTAATACCTTGCCACATGACAGTCTATCGCATCCAGTAACGAGCTGACCACGTAACACCATGATGCACTAACAAAATTGGTAGGCATAAAGTAAAAGGAAACTGTTCTCTTATCTTTTTTAAATAATAGCAGAAAATATAAATAATTTAACAAATACAATATTGATATTTATTATATTTATTATATTTTTTATTAATTATATTCATTATATTTATTTATTTATTTATTATATTTATTATATTTATTTTATTTTTTTTTTATTCTTAGAGTAAATTTACTCTAAGAATATGCACATTACACTTTTTAAAGATCATAGAAAAAATAGTATTTCCACAACAATTTAAAATATGATAAAATGTATATATACTTAACCTAACTGTCAAAAGCAGTTATGCATGCGAGCAGTAACATCACGAAGCATCATTAGCGCAATCTTATGTCAAATGATCCAACCGTACAACTTTTTATGCATACGCATTGGGGACTTGAGGGACGATGACCATGGAGACGTTTCTAAAATGAAAATTTTCACATTTCGACACTTTGTGTCGTAATATTTCTGCTTATAGAATATGTAGAGCGAAAATAAAAATACTTTCCTTATATAATTTAAACCCAAGCTATTGATTAATCCTAGTAAGAACTCAATCCGTTCAGCGGTTATTGAGGTCTGATAATCTCAAGTACTCTCAACTGACCGGCTCGCGTATAGATACACGGTGCTTCGCTGCTGCTGCGCGCGACTTTTTAGCTGCGCGTGACTTGACGCGAGACACTACCGTGTCTCTTGATAAATAAGAGATAGTTATATAATCTTAATATAAATTAGGTATAACAACTGCTATGTACATTACGTGTTACGCCCATGTTACATAGCAGTTATATTCTGTGTTTGCTGGGTAGCGTAGCACGTCGATTTCTTCGAAAATCTTTTGTATGAAGAATGTACAGTATGAATGATATAATTTATAATGTTGAATGTAATCAATTATACAAATCATATTTTCGTTATAAATACATTTTAAAAATTGTGCGGTATTTCTGGTAAAGTAAATCATTACTATACTGTATAATTTGACCGTTACTTTTCCTTTCCGTTCTGAATTGCAGGAATTTTCCGTAACGGGCGTTATGCCCTAATCTTTCTTACTTGGGAATTCTTATACGCCCAGACTTTCGGCGCTCTACAGCAAGCCCTTTAATCTATAACACATTGCGGACCAGAAATTTTATTGTTAATTATATCAAGTAGCTAGCTATTTTTTGCGTCTATAAATTTTTAAGTTACTTATGATTTCCAAAGATAATTATTACTTCGACCCAACTGGAATATATTTAATATAAAAAGTTTTTACACGACGTTTCGACCCAAGTTCCGGGTCCTTATCAAGTGTTACTAAAATTAACAAATCATACAAATCAAAAAATTAGAAAATTGGAAATTATAATAATACATGTGGGAAGGAATAGATTTTGCAATAATTAAGTCATACCTAATGAATAAGATCTTGAGTTACATTACTCTTGTCAATTTAAATGTTGAACCTCATTACGTTAGAGCAGAACGAAAATTAACTACAAGACACAAGTCGAGAATGTTTTATCCTAAGGTCGTATATAAGGAACATAAAAATAATAAAAATAAAAATAAAATTAAATCACATAGCTACAAAAACATTATAAACAAACTCAGAAATATTACACGCTGTATATTAACTAGTCGTATATAAGGAACATAAAAATAATAAAAATAAAAATAAAATTAAATCACATAGCTACAAAAACATTATAAACAAACTCAGAAATATTACACGCTGTATATTAATTTGTCATAAATAGGGTTTAAATTATCGGTATCCCTCTGTAGATTAATCGTATTATCATATTTTTTGATGAAGAACATTTCAGCAATCTCTCTTTCTTTTATGTTTTTCATAATGTAAAATATTAGGTTCTAACCATTTGAAATCATGTTCAAATTCTGTTCTATGTTTACTCACCACGTTATGATTTGTGACGTGACGCCCTTTGAGCGCCGTCACAAGGGCGTAAAAGCCTGACCGGGAAGGGCTCGGGGGGCTGGGATCGCCCCTCGTACTGGGGAGAGGGCGATCTCAAACAATTACCGCGATTTATCGCGATTTCTCGATTTCGGTATTGCATCAGCCTGTTGGTGCAATACCCTTAAAATAGAGCGAGTATAGAGCGGCGACCGGAGAGGCAGGCGCCAAACGGCATTGTGAAGCAAGACTGAAGACGTTCGAGAGGAAGAGATCCGGACGACACTCGAGGGACCGCGAGGACGCCAAGGATCCGCTCGGATAAGTATCGAGTTTCAGCCATATGTTTACGTAACTCTCGCGCATAAATAATACCGCACGAAAATAATTCTAGCAGGATACCGGTTGGACCGTGTGAACTCTCCTCACGCTGCAGAGTGACGGGGAGATACCGAAGGAGCGACAACAACCACTTCCGAAACCAAGGACTGGAGTACGACCTGGCCAGCCTGCCATGTCCTCCATTAACGGACGACGTCCGCTACCGCATACCGGCGAGAATAACCCCGGAGAGAATTCGCACCAGCATACAAACTTCCCGGCGATCAGAAGTTACCGCCTAGGGGAAACATGGGGTGACTCTAGACATCCCCTCCATCGATATTATCATCGATGGAATGCGCGAGAGATCGGCGCGGGACTCGAGATGCCTGAGAGAGCGGACCACGGTTCCTCACTGTTCGGCAAGGTACGCGCTCGAGTGGGTGATCGCAGCTACCGTTCCCGCACGCCAAGAGAGACCACAGCGAGAGACTCCCGCCATTATTGTAAGCCGCCTCTCGGGTAGCCGTAAGTAATACGTGTCGAATAGGTTGGTGTCGTGGCGTAGTTACCGAGATCCGCGTCACAAGGGAATACCGTAATTACCGAATTATTTTCACGTTTCCGTATCGTAAATTTGAGAGAGCCGCGCTCTCTAAGTACTGCTCTCGCGGGGCCAACCGACTTCGAGTAACGCGAGATTAGCCCTCTCCGAACGTTACCGCCGACAGTCCAAATTACCGTAAGAGAGACTCTTAAAGTCTCTCTATTATCGTCTCGTACCGTATCGTAAATGGCCGAAAAGTCTATACCGTATTTGTGCTTGTAACATATAAATATAACGCTTGTAACTCTTTCCGGATAAACGGAATTTAAGTGCAGCCGTTCTCCGCGAGTCTGATAATTATTACGATTTTCGATTCTGCGGGAGAGTCGCGCGAGAGAGTCACGAAATTACCGTTAGTTTCCGTACACCGTTTTTTTTGTATCGCGCCACATTCCGATCCGTGTTTACGTGACCTTCGAAGCTACCGCTCTATTGTGTTACCGAAATCGACTCTACAAGTAACTGCCGAAGGTACCGCGTTCCCGTTATTATTCCCTATATTTAGAGTATAATTCTGTTAATAAATTATAGGATAATTAAGTAAGGAAACCCTTTGTAAAGCTATCCTTCACGCGCTTGTATTATATCGTTACCGATATTTCCGATCGATTTTATACGACCGCAAAACATCGTCTATATAATTCGAACATTATTACATTGTTAATATCCCTCGTTATCTACTATCTTTGTATTATTATTACTTGTTAAATATATGTTTGTCACCGTCCACCTGTGTGAATTATTTCTCTCTCTCCTCAAGCATAGACTCCGAAAAATTAGAAGAACCACAACCCTTGTTGAATACGAGAAAGAGACTAACCGGCCTAAAAGGCCGTTTATACCGTTACCGTGGCGCATGCAAACGCGCCTGGCGCCCAACTTTGATTGAAAAGTACGTTACCGCTGATACCGAGGTTCGTATGAACGATTGCCGCTAATTGTTACCGTTATCCCCTCTCGTCACGATAAAACTAAATTGCCCGTTCCCCGCTCAGGATCGGCGTCCTGAGCCGGAAAGGCGTCGCAGATTACTTGGATCATTTTTTATATTAATAATTATCTTTATATTAATAATTATATATATTAATAATTATATATATTAATAATATATATTAATAATTATCTTTGGAATTTTATTTATCACTGGTAACCATTATCTACTAATTTCTTGTTTACTTATGATTTGTTAGTAATTAAAAATCATTGTCATATTAAATACTTAATTTCGATAAATATTTTAAAGTTACATATCTTTAAAATTATATGATATGATTAGCAATAAAATTTCTGGTCCGCAATGTGTTAAAGACGAGGGGCTTGCCGTAGAGCGCCGAATGTCTGGGCCTATAGAAATTCCCAAGCGGCGCCTCATTTATTATATACAGTGCGTTCATTTTAAAACTTGCCACCCTGAATAACTCGATTTTAAGTAATTTTGATTTTGAAAAAACACGTCAATTTAGATATCGAGGGGGAAGTTTAAAACCTACATTGATAAAATTTTATGTTCCACCCCTTCCACCTCAGCTACCCCTACTTTAAAATTTTAAATGGCACCTCTTACCTTGTGATAGAGGAGGTAATAAGAATCCGCTTCTACCCACGTTAAAAAAATTGAATTTGGTTGATCCATTTACAAAATAAAATTAAAAAATGTTTTTCGTCAATATAAACAAGACTCATAGGTCTTTCGTACCCGCCGCCGTTTTCAATCGCTCTGTATTATGTAAACAAAAACTAACGGATGTCAACAAGCTTCTGGCCTTCAAGTATTTATATCACTAACTTTTTCATTACAAAAGAGTCGTTTACAAACTTGTGCAAGTTTTCGAGAAATCTTTAGTAACTGAAATCGCTAAAACATCGCTAGAGCGAAAGATCTATTAGTCCGTTTTGAGAGTTAATATTCGTGTGTTGGTGATAAATAAGGTTTCTAAAAAATGATGTATACTTTACAAGAAATCATCTTTATTTACGAAGCCGAAAATCGTTGTGCTCGTAGAACAGCTCGAGTTTTCAACGAAAGGCATCCTGACAAAAACACAAGCCATCAGTACGTGATAGATCTAGTACGAAAATTTGAAAAAACCGGCTCTGTATGTAACAAAATAAATAAGAAGCCGAAAATTCTGGATGAAGCTTCGCAGATTGAAGTACTAGGTAATTTCGCTATGGATCCCATCACCTCCATTTCAAAAGTGGCTAGATTAACAAATATTTCTGCTGGTTCTACACATCAAATGCTGAAACAGAACAAGTTCTTTCCATATAAAGTACGAATTCTCCAACAACTCGAAGACGATTTTGACAGAAGAATTCAATTTTGTGAACTAATGTCCCAGAGAATTCAAGATGATCCAAATATGACGAAAAATATTTGTTTCAGCGATGAATCAACTTTTTTCTTAAACGGGTCAACAAGCAATTGTAGGTACTGGGACAATGAAAATCCGCACGTGTTTCGGGAGGATCATACTCAGTTTCCTCAAAAGATCAATGTGTGGGCTGGTATTCTTGGAGATGACATTATTGGACCCGCTTTTATCGAGGAAAATCTGACTGGCGAATTGTATCTCAATCTATTGGAAAATGAAATAGATCCACTTATCATCCAGTCTTTAGAAAATCAAGTCAATGAAGAAGGAAACATGGTGCTGGATCCACAAATTTCCAACATAACGGAGCTCCTCCACATTATGCACTACCTGTAAGAGAATGACTGGATCAAAGATTTCCCGGAAAATGGATTGGTAAAAGAGGTGTTACAGAATGACCGGCAAGATCACTAGATATGACACCACTTGATTTCTTTCTCTGGGGTTATTTAAAAACGACAGTTTACAGAACTCCGCCCAAGAACATTCAAGAACTCAGAAATAGGATAACTCAAGAATGTAGGCAAATTACTCATGAAACATTTCGGAAAGTCCGCTAAGGCTGGGCGCATACTATCGACTTTACATCGACTAAACTGTTTAATCGATGTCGAGCAGTACCAATGATTTTTTATCAATTAAACAGTTTAGTCGAGGACCTGCGCATACTACAATCAACAGACAGACAGTCGACCAATAGTAGCGCTACAAGATGCAGAAAAAGAAGGCTTTCGCTTACGCATTACTTTATCTTTACAAAAAAAAGAATAAATAGGCGATATTGTGTTCATCCTATAAACAGTGAAAGATTATAAAATGGAAAATTTCATGTATTACATTCAGATCTAGAAATATATCCTGAAAAGTTCTTTGCATATTATGGAATGAGTGTTATTAATAACTTATATCAACTTTTTTGTCGATACACGATCGATTGGTGTCGATACACGATCGATTGGTGTCGATACACGATCGATTGGTGTCGATACGAGTCGATCGACAATTTTGTCAAAAAGCTGTCGAGCTGCCTTTTGACTTTTTAGTCGAGTCGAGTCGAGTCGAGTCGAGTCGAGTCGAGTCGAGTCGATATCAAGTCGATAAGTATGCACGCTCTCATAAGAACTAATGGCTTTTTAATGATCGACTAAACTATCAATCGACAAAAAGTCGATAGTATGCGCCCAGCCTAAGAGTTCGAAAATAGGTTGTATTATTGTCTAGCCAATAACGGAGCACATTTTGAACATATATAGTATATAATAAAGTGAATTTCCTAAAAATGTGATAATACTAAAAATAAATAATTTTTAGCTTTATTTCGTAAACGAATCAACCAAATTAAATTTTTTTAACATGGGTAGAAGCGGATTTTTATTACCTTTAAAATGATGTACCACAAGGTAGGGGGTGCCATTTAAAATTTCAAAGTAGGGGGTAAAAAGGGGTTGAAGGGGTAGAACATAAAATTTTACCGATATAGGTTTTAAACTTTCCCCTCGATATTTAAATTAACGTGTTTTTTTCAAAATCAAAATTACTTAAAATCGAGAGTTCAGGGTGGCAAGTTTTACAATGAACGCACTGTATGTATAAAAAAAATGCATAAAAATATATAAAATATAGAATGTATCGATTCTCCATAAAAAATACGTATACTTTCAGAATGAAGTGGAGGATAAAATAGCATTATTTCACAAATTTTAAAAAGTGTACTTTTTGATGAAAAAAAATTATTAAACACTTCAATTATTTATAACAATTATAGTTAGCAATTTCTTGTAACTATTTCTTGTAACTATTTTTATAAAAAAGTTGTCTCCTTAGCTTTAAAATGCATTTTTGAAAATTTCTCTACGACAAATATAACCAGAAATATTGTTGTATCCTCGCCATTGGAATTTCGTCGCCCGGTATTGCGCTCAATGCCAAATGACAAGCCGATCAATAATATCGATCGGCCGCTTTGACAGAAGAAGCGAGGTTGCTTAGAGAAGTGATAAAAAGGAGAGATTAGATTAGAATCAGATTTCGGTCAAAATAGACGTGTTGACTATTTTGATTATATTATATTACATATGTGCATTCTGTTCTTGTTCTGTGTTACTGTTCTTTGTATAAAGTTATTTATATTCTTAAGAAAGTGTCCATTTATTGCGTATGCGCGAGTGTAAAAAAAAAGACTGGAGAGATAATTAATATTCGTCAGCGAGAACGTTGCAACCGGTAACCGATTGTAGCCCCGGAGTCACGTCTGCGGAGGTGCGGGCTAGCCAGGAGGCCGGGACAGAGAGAACGCGCGCTGACAGCGCGCCGGACCGACGGCCGGGAGCGGCCGACGAGCGAGCGACGGTGGACGAGAGGACGACCGAGGAGCGAGCGGCCGGGGACGAGCCGAAGCGGGGACGAGCATAAAGGGGATCCCGACGCGCGGGTGAACCAGGTGTGCGAGCCCGACGAGCGAACGGCGAAGTACCGGGTGAGTCGAGGAGGTCGTGGGAGAGGCGCGCGCGAAGGAGTCGTATCCGGAAGCGTGGCGCCGTCACCGAACGATGTTATGACCGATGGCGAGCGAGAGGAGCGCCCGACGACGAGCGCGGGAACGACCGTCGGTAGCGAGAGACGCGCGAGAGGCGCGGGGCCGAGAACGCGGGGCGATCGCGGATCTAGGGGGGGGCCCGAGCCACACGTGTGGCGAACCTTGTTCAATCGCCATATCAATTATGATTTATACATTAGCCCGGAGCGCGGCGAATGATCGGGCGAGGCGAACGCTCGAGACGACGCGAGGCGTGAGGGCACGTCTACTCGTCGACGGGGACGCGGGAACGAGCGCGGACGATGGAACGCGTATCCGCGAAACGGTCGACGAAATTTCACAAACATACCACACTTTACGCTCACGCGGACGCGGGGAACGACACGCGACGGCGCGGAGCGATCTGTCGCGATTACGCGGCGAAACCTACACGGCCGATCACTCGCGATACTCGGGAGACGCGGATACGCGGCTACGGGATCGCGGGAACGGCCAAATCACGCTAAGCGTGATTACCACCCGAATCACTAAACCTAACGAGCAAAGCTCAAACGACGAAGAGGTCGCGGGATTGCGAATCATAGATTTATCGATTATTTATTTCATACATTATTTTATTTCCTTTTTAGTTAACGCATCCCGCGAGGAGTTATTTTTATTTTTATTTAGTTTTAATTATTGCGCTAAGAAACATTTTATTTTGTATCGCGAGGCAATCGAATATTATGACAATTATTATTTTGTATTAATTACGCGCGGCGGCGAATACGCGAGATTTAATTTAAATAAGAATGTAATAATTTATTTTAAATATTATTTAATCTGTAAAAATGATTGCAACGATACGCGCATCGTTACACCTGTATTACATGTTGTGACGTTGCCGTCCCGACGCGCGTCCATTCCACCCAACCCCGCGGGGCAGGGGCCGAGCGGCCACGCCACGCGAAAGATACGAGAGCCAAAACCGTTACCCGGAGAGACATATCGCGAGCGATAATATTTATTATTATTAATTCGATACTTTATTTTTATTTTTTTTATATCGCGCACGGAGCCTTGTCGAACTGAGTCGACGAGGCAAAAACGGGCAAACATTAAGCGTGCTAAATATTTGGCGGAGCAAGGAATCGTACCCGGCGAAGGACGAACTATTATCGAGGGACGAAAAGACGAAATTTCGAGACAAGCCAGGGCCGTAAGCATCCCGGCCAGGCGGGCACACGAAATAGCAGATCGGGAAAACGACCTTAGGCGGCCCGGAGGAACAACGGATAACCCGGCGCGCTGCCCACGCAATCCTCGGATACGGAGGATACCTCCTAAATTGCCGTTGTCGCGAAATCAAACTAGACGAATTTTTGTTAATCGATAAATAAACTATCGCCCTCAAAACGGCCGCGCGTGAGGCGGAAGGCGGCGAGAAGCCACGCGACGCCGTAATTGGCCACGCGTCCCCGCAAACCCCCCCCCGCGCAGGATGAGTCCCTGCTATCGAACCGGCGATCGACCGAGATCACTCTCGTATCGTCCTGTGCCGTGGAATCACGTTGGCGAGCCCGCTCCGCTCCTTCTAATTTCGAGCTTGGAGGAATAAGGCCCAGATCATCCGAAAAGCAGTTAACTATCGGTGAGGCTTCCCGTGTCGTGAGTAATTGAAGTAGTAACTTTTCGTGTCCGAGCCTCGATCGTTCTAACGCCGTCGCGAGTTTAGTGACCTTTAGCGTTTGTGAGGGTTAAGCCCATTGATTTCGCGATTTTTGGTGTAATTTGGCGGCGAGCGTTAAGCGACGAGAGCTTCCGGGACAGCCGGTCTATACAAGTTATCGCGACGTATTGTCTCTCCGGAATTCGGTCTGTATTGCGTCATGCGGATGCGTGTTGTCGCACGCGTATTCTATTGCGTCCTGCGTGTTTCTGATCCGTCGTTGTCGAGGTTATATATGTCACAACGGGAAAATACGCGTAAGCATAGTATATGCAATAACCGAGACGTCAGAAAGTAGAGTCGGCGAGAACACGGCGACGAACGTTTCGCCGACACCGAGAGCGCACGCGGCCCGTGAACGGCGAGCGTGAGAGCGACGGAGAGGAGGCGAGCGGACGAGTAAGAGAGAGAGAGCGAGCCCGCGAGGCTGGAAAAGAGACGCGCCGCGCGCGAAATCTGCACAGTCGAATAAATATCTTAAATAATTGGCAGCGTGAGCTCCGCTTGCAAATCTATTTCGGTGGATTAGATATCGAAGTACCGCGTATCGAAAAACGCTACTCTCTAGTCACAATAATCGATTCTCGTGAACCAAGGTCGCTTTCTCTCTGTTCTCCCCGTCCGAATAATCGAACAACATTTGACCGCGCTTATCGTGAATTTCCGAAACGACTTCCGTTAACATTGTTTGCGAGAGAAATTCGATTCGTTGAAGTGTAATAATTGTGTCTTCTTACGTCAAAGTTGTCGCGTTAATTGTGCCGTCCGTACGTTTTCGACGGAAACTGTATCAACGCTTTTTGTGTTACTATTCCGTCTCTACGCGATCACGTCCCGGTTTTCTTTATATCTTCTAGTAACGGCGTAATCCTTCGCATTATTTTTGTTTTATTATTTTTGTCAGTCCGTGATTATCGCGACTACCGGTCTCAATAACCTATTCGTTCCGACGGCATTAATATAAAATTATTGACCGGCATACGGTCGCGTTCCTGTCGGCCTGAATTATTAATATTGTCACCGGTGATCGGTAACCTCAGGATTATGAACTAATTGCGAATTCCGCTGTACTAATTGCCCACTCAGGCACCCAGCGAACAGAGTGGTTATTTATTCTCGTTACCATATTTACTTTTCTTTATATTTTTCTTTAATAAATTTATGTTAAATCACTACTGATCATGCCACGTCATTAGTTCGAAGTACTTGCTAACTATAGCCCGACCAATCCGACTCCTCTCGATTTGATATCGCGAACCTTTTCTGCATGTGTTCTTTCGTGGCAACTCCACCCTGCCCCTCTACCGTTAGGTGAGCTAGTCCGCCCGCGGCGGAGCTCTCGGCCAAAGATTTGGGAAAAGATTAGCGTATCGCGAATTGACGCGTGCGAGACCGCGTCTGGCGCCCAGGCTTTTCGTTCCGACGGCCGGTGTTCTGCTGCGGTACGCGCGGAACAACCGTCACCCGAGTTCCCTACCGCGCGAAACTACCCCAGATACGACATCTCTTTTTGGAGACGATCGCTCCCGATAGTCGCTCCGCGATCGGGAGAGCACTTCGACGCGTAAAAAGAAATCGTCACAAAATTTGGCGCCCAACGTGGGGCCACGTTGCAGAAATTCGGGAGCAACTTCTACGGACTATCGCGAGCCGTTATTAACGTCGGGTACGTTTTTCGAAAAATATCAAAGCAAATATATTCATATATTCGCCGTTATCAGAAGTAATAGAGGTAGAATATTAGATTTTTGCGTGTCGGAATTGATTAATTTATAAATTTTTTTTGGTTAGATGTTTGAGACATACTAAGTCTTTTTTTTTTCTCGTGTGATCGTTGATACGTGGCATTAATAGCGCCCCTGAATATTGAATTGGCTCTGTTCTGACGATTATTAATCTGACCTTTCAAGGGTATTGTTGCTGATAATGAATAGGGGTAAGGTCTCAAGCGCCTGATACTTGAATTTCTATTGTTTCTCCCTCCCATAGGATTAACTTTGAAGATTTTTTTTTTGAATAATAATTTTTTTTTCTCTTTTTTTTTTCTTTCTTAAACGACCATAAAGGAGGACGTACCTACGAATGACTATAAACATTCCAGATCGCGATAACTAAAATTTTTTTTCTCTCTTCCAAACAGCTAAATATTTTCATACGGAATTGTCAAGATTATGGGTTTCTTTTTTTTTTTCCCAAGTAATAAATTCTTAATACGCTTTTATTCCGGCTTTCTCTATGTGAATAATACTTCTTCAAAGAATACCGAATCCTCGTGAGGTACGTCTCCCCATCTGTTCTCCGTAATAAGAATAACTTTACAATTCGCATTCGTTAATGTAGAATAGCGCCCTTCTACTACAAGGCTGCTGAGGGAACCGCCCTCATATATTGAAACTAATCCCGCTAATTCTTTTCTTTCAGCGTAATAAACACGATAATAAAATTGAGAATTTATAAAATCGAGGAGAAAGATTTCTTGTGTTTTTTTTTGTTTTATTTGGTGTCGCGTCCATTCCTTTTCTGTAGAGTGTGTTTCGATGTCTTTTCTTACGTTTAGTTCGCGGTATAATATTTCGTTTCGAGTTGGTGCGTAAAGTGTCGAAATAAAACGAGTGATCAGGTCGATTTTGGGTGGGTTTTCGGCTCGTTTCAGTAGCGGTGTGCCGTTTTCCCGAGGAAGGCTGTCGACCGTTATCGCGAATATTATCGTCGGCCCACAACAAATTGTTCGTGTAGTCGTTCGCGAGCCGTACGAGTGATATCGTTGGGGAATAATAACCGTCGAGTTTGTTTGTCGAGTATCGCGGGAATTCGAAATCGGAGGTGTTTATCGGTGACGACCGCTGTCGCTGTGTATTAAGAGCCGTGCACGGCACGCTAATATTTTCGTGATCGACCTTATCGGCGACTAACGAACCATGAGTCGAGTCGACCCCGAGGACGAATGGGTTTTCGTGTTGAATGACGACCAGCTGCTCGACGAATTGACTCAACGGAATTTGTCGACAGAAGGGAGTTACCCCATTTTGGCTGCCCGCTTATTGCGTCAGGTCCGCCACGAACGATTAGGCTTGCCGGGAGCGTCCTCTTCGAAGTCAACCGCGATATCGGACGAGGAACACCTCATGGTTTCCCCACCGGAGGAGGTCGTACGTCCGGACAGTCCGTCGCCACCCGCGCGTAATCAGTTCACCCCCGGATCCCCCGGTACAACTAATGCGACAAGACGAAGCTCGGGCGGGGCGTCCAGTAATTCGGCCGCGACCGCTTATAATGTGATGCGAAAATGGAACTTGAAGTTCACCGGTACGCGAGGGGAGGATGCAGAAACATTCCTCTTACGCGTCGAAGAGGGTCGCGCGCTAGTACCCGTATCGGATGAAGACATCCTGCGCTGCTTGCCGTTCTTTTTATCGGGCAAGGCGCTGAATTGGTTCCGCGGGAGGAAGAGTCGTCTCACTTCCTGGGAAACTTTTAAAACCGCATGGCGTGCACGTTTTGGAGATCCCGACTTCCAATTCGCTCTCCGCGACGAAATCATGCGTCGGACGCAGGGCGAACACGAGCCTGTCGCGGACTATTTGACGTGTATAAATGCTTTGTGCGATCGGTTGTCGCCACCATGGAGTGAGGCCGAGAAGGTCAACTACGCGTTCCGTAACATGTTGCCGCGTCTGAAGATTGCCGTTCGGCGGGAGGAGGCCGAGGACATGGATGTCTTAGAAGATCTCGCGACTCGCGCCGAAAGTAGCTACGCCACCACGCACCCCTATCGCGCTCCACCCACACCAGAGAAATCGTTATTTCCGGATCTCGCGTATCGGCCGCCGCGAAGCGCGAACCGATCTAAACATAACGAATCGATTGCGTCACTCGATACCTCGTCCACCAGCGCGACCTCGTCTAATACTAGCCCGCGGAAGAAGAAAGGTACGCCGAAAGGAAAAGCTGTCGAGACCGCTAGTACCAGCAACGCGTCAACACCCCCCGAAACTAAGCCCAGAGCATCGCGCACATCGAACGCTAAATGTTGGAATTGCGAGGGCACGGGACATTTTTCGCGCGATTGTGAGGCCGCTCCGCGGAGACATTGCTATCGTTGTGGACGAGCGGATGTAACCTTGAGAACGTGCCCCGACTGTTCGGGAAAAGAATAGGGGAGCCGGTAAAGGAGGGGACCGCGGCTCCTAAAGACGCTAGTCCTCCGAATAAAATTTCATGTTGTCGTGAATTTTCTTATAGTACATTTGGTACTCGTGAACAATCATCGTTATCGTTTTTACGTGTTAAGTTGTTGAATCGCGAATGGTTGGCTTTGTTGGACTCCGGTTCAAGTCGTACGTTCCTTGGGCCCGCCGTTATCGAATTGATAAGAGATTCGCCGTTGTCGTTCGATCAATCCACCGGGAAACGGGTAACTACCGCGACTGGCCAAACGACTAGAATCCGAGGGGAACTTGACCTCCCGTTTACGTTACAAGGAATAACGCGTTCCGTGCGTGTTTGCGCCTTGCCAACCCTCGCGCTGTCGTGTATAATTGGTGTCGATTTTCTCTCGATTTTTGGAATTTGTGTTAATTTCGCTACTCGACGGTGGCATTTCACGAGCGATCCGTCGAAAGAGTTCCCCCTGCAGAGACAGCCGGAAGATTCGTTCAGTGCGCACGCTAGCATAGAACGAGGCGGGGACATTGTAAGATCCGAATCAACGGAAGAACCGCAAACGGATGATTCCTCGAATAGTAGCACTACCACCGAACCCGCTCCTAGAGCCAACGCGCGAATTCGGGCTCGGACTAAAGGTTATCGCGAACGACCCCCCGTATGTTGCGGATTAATCGACTTATCGAGTAGAGAACGACGCCAATTAGACGACTTCCTACAGGCGGAGATCACAGGCGATCCAGACAAACCGGGCGAAACGACATTAACTAGACATCGTATTGATGTCGGAAACCACGCGCCGATCAAGCAGCGGTATTATCCAGTCTCACCTAAGATTCAAGAGGCCATTTACGCGGAGGTGGATAAAATGCTTGAGGCGGGTATTGTCGAGCCCTCGAAAAGCGAGTGGTCAAGCCCCATAGTCATGATAAAAAAGCCCAACGGGAAATATCGTTTTTGTCTCGATTTTCGCAAACTAAATGCCGTGTCGAAAAAAGATGCCTACCCACTTCCATACATGAATGCGATCCTTGATAAGTTGCGGTCCGCGAAATACATATCGACTATCGATTTGAGTCAGGCGTATTTCCAGATCCCGCTTGAAGAAAACAGCCGCGAACTTACCGCTTTTACGGTACCGGGGAAGGGCCTCTTCCATTTTACGCGAATGCCGTATGGTTTAACCGGGGCCCCCGCGACCTTTCAAAGACTATTGGATCGACTAATCGGGCCGGAAATGGAGCCCCATGCTTTCGCGTACCTCGACGATATCGTTGTCGTGACCCGAACCTTTCGCGAACATATCGAGTGGCTGAAGCGTGTATTAAGCCGAATCAGGGACGCAGGACTCACGATTAACCCGGAGAAGAGCAAATTCTGCCGCTCCCAAGTGAAGTACCTCGGGTTTCTAGTCCAGCAAAACGGACTAACCGTGGACCCGGATAAGACCGCGCCGATCATAGAATACCCGCCGCCCAAGAACATCAAGCAATTGCGTCGATTCATAGGAATGGCTAGCTGGTATCGTCGGTTTATACCACAATGTGCGACCAAATTAGAACCACTTACGCGTCTCCTCCGGAAGACTTGCTCTTGGGAGTGGGGGGACGACCAAAGGACAGCTTTCGAATCGGTGAAAACGTGTATTACGTCGGCTCCCACGTTGTCGTGCCCAAATTTTGAGCTGCCTTTTGTCGTGCAGACCGACGCCAGTTCCGTTGGGTTGGGGGCTGTACTAACGCAGGAAGTAGAGGATGTCGAGCACGTTGTCGCGTTCGCAAGTCGCGCCCTGTCGGAGGCAGAGCGAAAATACGCGACTACCGAGCAGGAATGTCTAGCGGTCGTGTGGTCCATTAAAAAATTCCGCCCCTACTTGGAGGGATATAAGTTTCGAGTCATCACCGATCATAGCAGTCTAAGATGGCTGCATAATTTGAAAAACCCTACGGGTCGGTTAGCGCGTTGGGCTCTCGAGCTACTCGAGTACGACTACACGATCGAACATAGGAAAGGAGCGCTACATCACGTTCCCGACGCGCTATCGCGAATATACGAGCAAAACGAAGAACTTTGCGCTGTCGCAATTGCGACCTTAGATGAGTGGTATAATAAGCGCACCCGGGATGTCGAGGAAACGCCACTGAAATACCGAGGATGGAAGGTCGAGAACGGGCGATTATATTGTCGGAAACCGAGTCGTGTCGTGTCGCAAGTCGTCGATGATCTCGACGAGTGGAAAGTCGTTGTACCGAAGGAATCAAGGGCCGGAATTATTCGCGAATTCCATGACGCGCCCCAAGCAGGACACCTCGGTGTCGAGAAAACTTATCGCCGTGTCGCGTTACGTTATTTTTGGCCGCGAATGTTTCGGGATGTCGCGGACTATATTCGTCGTTGTGATACGTGTCAAAGAACTAAAGTCGAGCAAGATCTCCCAGCGGGACTTATGGGAAAACGCACGGTGGACGCGCCGTGGACGGTTGTCGCGGTAGACGTTATGGGGCCGTTTCCCCGTAGCAAAAACGGATTTGAATATTTATTAGTGATGCAAGATCTATTCACTAAGTGGATAGAATGCTGTCCGTTACGTAAGGCCACCGGGAAGAAAATTCGCGAATGTCTCGAGGAATGCGTGGTAAATCGTTGGGGCGCGCCTAAGATGCTGCTAACGGACAACGGTACGGAATTTATTAATAGAGAGTTAAAGACTTTCGCGAAAGACAGAAATCTCGTGCATACGACGGTGCCGCCCTATCACCCCCAGGCAAACCCCGTAGAGCGTGTGAATCGCGTGCTTAAAACAATGATCACAGCCTTCCTTGGGGAAAACCATCGAGAGTGGGACGAGCACCTTCCGGAATTTCGTTTCGCGTATAACACAGCCTTTCATACGTCGCTAGGGACTACCCCCGCATTTCTCAATCTTGGCCGAGAGCCCCAGCCGATTAGTGTAGGACACGAGAGGCAGGAGGGACAAATCGCGATTGAGGAGTCGGACGCCGGAGAATGGCAGGAACGTATGAAGAAAATACAGTCGTTGCGCGAGTGGGTTATCGAGAACCTGAATAGCGCGCATGACAAACAGGCGCGTTACTACAATTTGCGTAGGCGGGATAGGCGTTTTGCGGTTGGCGATTTGGTGCTAAAACGGCATCACGTGCTGTCATCTGCGGCTCATGCAGTATCGGCCAAGCTGGCACCTAAATATCACGGTCCGTTTGTAATTGCTCGCGTGTTGTCACCCGGAGTTGTCGAGTTAAAGGATCACACGGATAAATCGTTAGGAAAGATCCACATTAAAGACTTGAAACCCTACGTGATAAACCCTGTTCCATAGAACCTGTTGTCGCGTTGCTGTCGAGAGGTAGCAACCATGGCCTCGCAACGTTACCTCCGCCAAGTAGCGGAGTGTATTATAAACGCCGATGAGGAAGCACCAGGGTTCTGGGCCGACCTCCTGGTCGAGGTCGCCCGACTTCAAGGAGAGCGGCGCCGGAAACCGGCAACCGATCCGGTGGTGGCGGAACCGGGCCCCTCCGATGGAGATCCTCTCACATCACCGGAACAGGGAGACGACGCGGGGGACCGTACCGGGGCCACGGACCAAGCCGATGAGGAGTGCACCGGGGCCGCTGAAATGGCCATCGACGAGTGCGCGGAGGGCGCGCCCCTAGAGCGGACCCCGACCCCGGAGGACGACCCGACGCCACAAACGATCGTCGAGGGAGAGCCGAGGGACCGGGGATCCCCGCCGACAGAGTCCGCAAGGACGAGCGAACAACGACCGCGCTCATTCGAACAACGCCGCCCCCGCCCATTCCCACAAGGCATCTTGGACCCACCCTCTGAAGGGTGTTGGCGATGCGGGGGCCCTGACCACTTTAGGCGAGAATGCCCACGACGTCGAGAGATGCCGGCCATCCAAATGTGCTACCGCTGTGGCCGCATGGGCGTCACGGTCAGAACCTGCCCAGAGTGTCGTGAAGGGTGGCTCGCCCAAGGCCCTTACGTCCCGGGGCGAGAGAACGAAAGGCCAGCCCCACCCCGACGACGAGGTCTGCCACCTCCGATGCGAAGACGGGAATACGGGTATACCGGCGAGGAGTAGGGCCGTGTGCAACCGGGTGGCCGTCACCATTCCCCGTCGGACATCCCGACACCATATTTTCTTTTCTCTCTCGCCTTGCTCTGTTGTGGGCGAGGCCCACTGGCGGGAATAAACTATCGCGTTCGACAAAATGTTGCGTTTTATGTAGAATTTTTTTTGTTTGAAAGGTATCGACCCCAATTTGAGTTTTTTTTGTTGTTTTGTCGCCCTAATAAGTTTTTTTTGTTGGTTTGATTATGTGCTAATTTTATATTGTCGCGATAACCCTGGCGAAGGGCTAAAAACCTCGGGGAATGAACCCCCTAATTAAATAACGTATGTAATTTAAACAAGGCCAGTCATACTCATTTATCCGAACCCACCTCTAGACTCCAACAACCTCCATGGCTTGTTATTTTTTTTTGTTTGATGGAGTATGTTACGGCTCGTGGCGAGAATCTCTCTGGGACCACGGTCAGGCTCTCGAAGGTATCACGACGGAGGCTCGGACCCGTAGAACACACGGAAAGCCTCCACTAGTAGGACTTCTCTTGGCATGGGGGGATGTGACGTTGCCGTCCCGACGCGCGTCCATTCCACCCAACCCCGCGGGGCAGGGGCCGAGCGGCCACGCCACGCGAAAGATACGAGAGCCAAAACCGTTACCCGGAGAGACATATCGCGAGCGATAATATTTATTATTATTAATTCGATACTTTATTTTTATTTTTTTTATATCGCGCACGGAGCCTTGTCGAACTGAGTCGACGAGGTAAAAACGGGCAAACATTAAGCGTGCTAAATATTTGGCGGAGCAAGGAATCGTACCCGGCGAAGGACGAACTATTATCGAGGGACGAAAAGACGAAATTTCGAGACAAGCCAGGGCCGTAAGCATCCCGGCCAGGCGGGCACACGAAATAGCAGATCGGGAAAACGACCTTAGGCGGCCCGGAGGAACAACGGATAACCCGGCGCGCTGCCCACGCAATCCTCGGATACGGAGGATACCTCCTAAATTGCCGTTGTCGCGAAATCAAACTAGACGAATTTTTGTTAATCGATAAATAAACTATCGCCCTCAAAACGGCCGCGCGTGAGGCGGAAGGCGGCGAGGAGCCACGCGACGCCGTAATTGGCCACGCGTCCCCGCAACCCCCCCCCGCGCAGGATGAGTCCCTGCTATCGAACCGGCGATCGACCGAGATCACTCTCGTATCGTCCTGTGCCGTGGAATCACGTTGGCGAGCCCGCTCCGCTCCTTCTAATTTCGAGCTTGGAGGAATAAGGCCCAGATCATCCGAAGAGCAGTTAACTATCGGTGAGGCTTCCCGTGTCGTGAGTAATTGAAGTAGTAACTTTTCGTGTCCGAGCCTCGATCGTTCTAACGCCGTCGCGAGTTTAGTGACCTTTAGCGTTTGTGAGGGTTAAGCCCATTGATTTCGCGATTTTTGGTGTAATTTGGCGGCGAGCGTTAAGCGACGAGAGCTTCCGGGACAGCCGGTCTATACAAGTTATCGCGACGTATTGTCTCTCCGGAATTCGGTCTGTATTGCGTCATGCGGATGCGTGTTGTCGCACGCGTATTCTATTGCGTCCTGCGTGTTTCTGATCCGTCGTTGTCGAGGTTATAATTGTCACAACGGGAAAATACGCGTAAGCATAGTATATGCAATAACCGAGACGTCAGAAAGTAGAGTCGGCGAGAACACGGCGACGAACGTTTCGCCGACACCGAGAGCGCACGCGGCCCGTGAACGGCGAGCGTGAGAGCGACGGAGAGGAGGCGAGCGGACGAGTAAGAGAGAGAGAGCGAGCCCGCGAGGCTGGAAAAGAGACGCGCCGCGCGCGAAATCTGCACAGTCGAATAAATATCTTAAATAATTGGCAGCGTGAGCTCCGCTTGCAAATCTATTTCGGTGGATTAGATATCGAAGTACCGCGTATCGAAAAACGCTACTCTCTAGTCACAATAATCGATTCTCGTGAACCAAGGTCGCTTTCTCTCTGTTCTCCCCGTCCGAATAATCGAACAACATTTGACCGCGCTTATCGTGAATTTCCGAAACGACTTCCGTTAACATTGTTTGCGAGAGAAATTCGATTCGTTGAAGTGTAATAATTGTGTCTTCTTACGTCAAAGTTGTCGCGTTAATTGTGCCGTCCGTACGTTTTCGACGGAAACTGTATCAACGCTTTTTGTGTTACTATTCCGTCTCTACGCGATCACGTCCCGGTTTTCTTTATATCTTCTAGTAACGGCGTAATCCTTCGCATTATTTTTGTTTTATTATTTTTGTCAGTCCGTGATTATCGCGACTACCGGTCTCAATAACCTATTCGTTCCGACGGCATTAATATAAAATTATTGACCGGCATACGGTCGCGTTCCTGTCGGCCTGAATTATTAATATTGTCACCGGTGATCGGTAACCTCAGGATTATGAACTAATTGCGAATTCCGCTGTACTAATTGCCCACTCAGGCACCCAGCGAACAGAGTGGTTATTTATTCTCGTTACCATATTTACTTTTCTTTATATTTTTCTTTAATAAATTTATGTTAAATCACTACTGATCATGCCACGTCATTAGTTCGAAGTACTTGCTAACTATAGCCCGACCAATCCGACTCCTCTCGATTTGATATCGCGAACCTTTTCTGCATGTGTTCTTTCGTGGCAACTCCACCCTGCCCCTCTACCGTTAGGTGAGCTAGTCCGCCCGCGGCGGAGCTCTCGGCCAAAGATTTGGGAAAAGATTAGCGTATCGCGAATTGACGCGTGCGAGACCGCGTCTGGCGCCCAGGCTTTTCGTTCCGACGGCCGGTGTTCTGCTGCGGTACGCGCGGAACAACCGTCACCCGAGTTCCCTACCGCGCGAAACTACCCCAGATACGACATCTCTTTTTGGAGACGATCGCTCCCGATAGTCGCTCCGCGATCGGGAGAGCACTTCGACGCGTAAAAAGAAATCGTCACAATGTACATAATTATTCTATATATATCCTTGTAAATATATTTATCGTTTTAAGAGTGTGCATGTGAATGGAACGAATGCGAGACAAAGCGCGAGCGAGCGCGAGAGAGAGAGAAGATGCGAGCGCACGTGTAACGCGACACCGCCACCCGATTGGTGGGTGGGTCGATGGAGGGGCGCGCACGGCAACCGAGCCGATAAAGGCGACGGGCGGCGAAGGCTCGTGGCCTTTCGTTCGTGCGACACCGTTATGGTAACACGAGAAGCGAGTACGGGAAATATAACCTACGGAAAAGATTATCGTGGAAGTCTGTAAACGCGATTTGACAACGCGACGCGACCGCGACACGCGAGTTCGCGATACACGAGTGTGCGACTGAGCGAATGAGCGAAGGATACGCGAAAATCGCAACGAAATAATTGTGACGCGATATCCGAGATATACGCGCGCGACGACCGAGCGCGGAATTGTGCCTCATTGTTTCTATTGTGATAAATGAAGTGCAATAAAAATATATATATATATTTTTATATATATATGATTTACTAAGTAAATCACAAGTGTCAGTTCATTGCCTGTGCCCGATTCCCAACGGCGAGTCCTTGCGTATCCGTGAGCCCCTTTATTCTACCGAGTTGGATTTATCCGACGGCGGCGACAGCGACGGAGATCCGGAAACATCCTGGGGACGCAGCGAAGGAGGAGACAGGACGGGAAGGACGACACGTATACCCTTGGCACTTGAAGGGTTAAAGTGCCTGGCGACCGAGAGCGGTGCGTACGCGTGCACGGAAGACGACAACGGTAAGTCCTAGGCGTAGACTTAGGCTTATACGGCCGTGTGTCCGGTCACAGTGTAAAGGCGACGTACCCGAGATATTAGCGTGTTGCCGAAAAGGTGATAAACCGAAATTTTGGCGACCGTGACAGGACGTCCCGTCGCAGTACAAAAGAAAATTAAAAGAGCGGCGTGGATAAAAGATCCTCGTGATTTTCGGATAGTGCGGTTATCCGTCGCGCGATAAAATAAAATTGATTTCGGTTAGACAATCGGGATTATCGCGGCGGAATTAGACGAAACGAAGCTGCCGAGAATAATTAGCGAGCGATTAACGGGTGAAAGCTAACGCGAGTGCCCGAAAAATGATAAAATTTTTTTTTTAGAAATAAAAGAAATAAATCAGATCACGCGACGAAAGTGAAACGGCGAAAGACGCGCGCGGTAACTCGAGCCGATGACGTCAGCGGCGTATCGTATGACAAAGGCCGATTGTGCGACGCGAGGCCGGCGAACAATAACGTTGTGTAAAGAACGCGGCGAAAGGATATAAATCTTTAAAAGCGACCGTGTAAAAGAACTAAGTGTCGGACAAACGGGTTTTCGAGTTTATACCCGATATCGACAGACATTTAATAGAAACGCGTATAGCGTGCGGTGAAATAAACCGAAATTTTTTCTCAAAGTAGAAATTAAAATTAAAGAAACGTGAAGCGGCGTAGCTCGACTGGACGAACAATAAGTCCGACGGAAGAGAATAATAAATCGTGTCAGCGGATAATTCGTTTCAATAACGCGAAAGACACACGCGAAACGTAGCCCGACGACTCGGAAGGACGATTGAGATCCACCGAAGAGAGCGTTAAATCGGAATAATCGTGTAGCTTGTCAAAACGCGAGACGAACGTTGCGAAGCGTAGCTCGTCGACTCGAAGGGACGAACAGAACCTTAACGACGAGAGTGATAAATCGATAATCGCGTAATTCGTTGTAATTAGTAAAAACTCGAAAATAACGTAAAAGAAAAATAACGCGAAGACTCCGACGGACGATAGAGCCCTAACGACGAGCGTAATAAAGCGAAATAAATTCGTACTGGTCGTTTAAACGACAATAACGTAGCGACAAGTTGCTCCACGACTCGACTGCCTGGTTAGAGACAGCGACGAGAGTGACGAGAATAAAATCGCGTAATCCGTTGTAAAAGATCGCGAAACGCGTAACGAGACGTAGCTCGACGACCCTGACTGTATTAAAAAACCCGACGAAGAGAGTAGTAAATCGGAATATCGTTAAAAACGCGACGATCGAGAAACCGGCGTATCGACGAACGCGAGATCGAAATAGAAAACGATAAAACGCGAAACCGAATAAATCGCTGGCGATAGAGACACCCGATAGGGAAAAAAGAAAATAAAATATAGAAGAAACGTGCTAAAAGTATTAAAATCACCGCGAGACGCGGGAAAAAACGAAACGCGACAAACCGTGACTGACGTCCGGGAAAAAGCGAGAGAGAGAAGTAATTTAAGCGAGCGCGGGGGAGCGACACCCCGATTAAAGTTAAAAACTTTACGAGTCAAGCAAAGCGAGGACGATATATCGTCCGAAGGCTCGATAACCGCCTCGGAGAAGGAGAGAGAGGCGAGAGCGTTCGAAAAGTCAGACAGAATTAAGTCGACACCAACCAGAACGTGCGACGACGGCGAGCTGATATCCATAGGGGATTCAGAGGTAAGTCGAGAGAGAACGAGCGCTCTATCCGATAGCTCGATGGATAGACGCGAATTTAATAAATATACCGGAACGGTTAAAAAAGAGAGCGCGATTCTCGGTATGAAACTGAGAAACAATAAAGTTGTCCGAGTCCCGTGGGGGGACGAGAGCGAGGACGACGCGACGGACGCGAACGCGAAAAAATTCGGGAAAAGAGTCGAAGAAGCGCGAAAAGATGTAGCGCGGACTGCGCAAACGAAATCAGTGTTCGAAACGTCCGGGAATATAGAAACGGTAAAGAAGAAAGAAAGAGATAGACGCGATCCGGCGAGAAAGTTAATTTTCGAAACCGAAAGGGAAACCGATCCCGAGCAAACCGACGCGGAATCGAGCGAAGAGGGGTTGACACCCGAGATTAAAATATGTAAACTCGAGAGATCGGTGGACGAGATACGCGACATCGTAAAACGACTCAAGATAGATCGAAAAGAGCGCGAAGAACGAACGACCGAACCGCGTGGAAACGGCAACGCGGAAGCGACCGGAACGAACGCGAGACGCGCGGGGAACGAAATTAAATTACCGCGGGGAGGTTGGATCGTAAGTCCGTTCGAGGACGTGAAATATTCGGGAAAACGAGACCCGATGAATCCGATGAGATTCGTGAAAAAATTCGAGAGAATAGCGCAATACGAAGTAATAGACGACGCGGAACAATTATATTTCCTGGGAAAATGCCTCAAGGACCAAGCAGCGATATGGTTCGAGTTACAAGACTTCGATACCATCGAGGACGCGAAGGACGAATTTATTCGATACTTCTGGGGCGAGGAACAACAAGCGAAGTTTCGCGAGAAAATCTACACGGGTAGATACAAACAGATAAAAGAGTCGAGGATGGCTGATTACGCGCTGGATCTGGCGAGACAAGCGAAAATGCTGGAACCCCCGATGGGGGACAGAGAATTTATACGCGCGATAAAACGACACTTCGAGAAGGAAACGACGCGCGAAATTCGAACAACGACGGCGACGAGCGTAGCGGAGCTAATTACGTTGCTAGACGAGATTCAAGAGGAAAAAGACAACGCGAATAAAACGCGCGCGGAGGAAAAAACGAATACGGCAAAGACCGGATATTTCAACAGAAGATCGGATCAACCGAGATATCAAACGCGCGGACAAAGATACCAGCCGAATAGATACGGCAGAAACGGGGGCGGAAACCCGAATAGAATGAAAGCGTTGCCGTGGTACAACAACGCGAATAAACCCAACGAGGGAACGAAAAAGACGGGATTCAAAACGAAAACCAAATCCGGGAACGAAACGAAAACGGAAAAGAAGGATAAGAACACCGCGAGAGGAAAGAAAGATACGGACAGAAACAAAACGAATAGAGGAAAGGCGGTGGGAGCGTTGCGCAAAAAGACCAGCGAGTCCGAATCGGACGAGTCGAGGCCTGACGAAGAAGAAGACGAAGCGTACCGATCCGACGGAACGAACAGCGAGGAGATCGAAGAGATGCGCGACAACGACGAGAGCGAGGAAGAAGATACGAAGCAGCTAGCGATCGTTCGTACGCGTAAAATAATCAAAGATCTGGAAGAGATCGAGTTAAAACAAGAAAGCGGCATCAAAGGCCGCCCGATCGTAATCGCGAAGGTCGGGGAGAATCGAGTAATAACGCTGATAGATTCCGGAGCGGACTTCTCGGTAATGTCCAAAGAAACATTCGAGAGGATACAAAAAGGGGACAACGAAATAAGAAGAATTCCAATTAAAAAATGTACCATGAGAGGAGCGTTCAAGGAGAAAGGACAAACGATACCGTGTAAAGTCCAAATAGAAGTAAAAATAGAAGATAAGATATTAACGCAAGAGTTCTACGTAGCGGAAAAACTCATTTACCCGATGATACTCGGATGCAACGCGCTAGAAAAGTTCAGAGCGAACATGGCGTGGGAAGAAGGAAAGTTTTCGGTAAAATTCAACGATGGAAACGACAAAAACGAAAAACCGAACGCGAGAAAATCAAATGAGAAGAAAGAGAATAATATCGCGACGGGGAAAAACGTGAAACCGAAAAATAATAAAAAAAGAAGGAAACCGCAAAGAGAAATAGTGGAACCGATAGACCGTGAAGAAATAAAAGAGAAAGCGTCAAAAGTCGATAAAAAGAAGAAAAATAAACCGAGATTCAAGAGAAAAGATTGGCTAACGATAAATCGATCGACGAGCGACGAAGAATCGACGACGAGCGCGGAAACGTCCGGACAATCGGACGAGCCGAAAGGCTATCGAGAAATAAAAAACAGAATACAGCGCGGAATGGAAAAAATCAAGAAGAGGAGAAGACGAAAACGAGGAACGAAAACGAAAAGTAACGATAGCGAAACTGAAACAAGCACGTCCAATAGAGAGACGAAAAAGAAAAAACGAGATAGAAAAACACGCGCGAGAAAATGGAATAGAACGCGCGACGTCGAATCGACGGAAGAAAGCGACGACGACGACAAAACTAATACGTCAGAATCGCGAATAATTGAAAAAAGTAATCGCGGAAGCAAAATAAAGGCGATAGGTGGTTTAACGCGCGAAACAAGCGATGAGGATGTCGAGACCGATCGAACGATCGAGGAAGAAAATTCCGACAGAAGTGAAACGAGCAGCGACGACGAAGAGACCGAGATACAAAGAACGAACGATTCGGAAATAAGCGAGAGCGAAAACGCGGAAATGGAATCGGTAAACCGGACCGAGACGGATTCCGAGGAGAATTCGAACGACGACGAATCGAGCGTCGAAAATATAGACGGTGCGATCGACACGGACGAACAAATATCGTCGTCGATGTTAGACACCGAGGAGGAGATATATGACGAGATGGACGAAACCGATCCGACTAACGAAATGTCGGAAATATACCAAATGAGTTCGGAAAACGATCCAGAGGAAGAAGAGACATCCGACGTCGAGCGCGACGACGACGAAGACAGATACACATCGGAATCATCCGAGTTTGAGAGATATGGCAGCGAAAGCCAAATAGCGTCGATAGAAGACACGTCGGAAGACGAAGAGTCCGAAGCGACAAGCGACAACGAGGAGGAAGAAATATCCGACATCGAGGAAAATAGCGACGACGAGAGTCGAGACGAATCGAACAACGAGATATCGAACAACGAGGAGTCGGAATCGACGAACCGATCGACCGAAACAACGGCGACGGAAAATACGTCGGAAGACGAGAGGTCCGAAATATCGGACGATGAGGAAGAAGCGAAAACATCTGGTATAGATGGAAACGGCGACGACGACGAAGGTAAAACCGAGTCGAATAACGAAACGCCGAGCGACGAAGAAACGGAACCGACAAATAGATCGACCGAAACGAATACATCCGGTTTCGAGGAAAGCGAGACCGAGACAGAGGAGAGCGAGAGAATAATTCCTGCGATAAAGGGAAATCCCGAGGAGAGGGAAGAGTCGGAAAACGACTCGATTCAAGATACGTCGAAGAAGAAACGAACGACGAGAAAGAAAAAAGGAAGAGAAACGATCGAATCAAGATCGAGAGATAGAGAGAGACTCGAAAGAATACTAGACAAGTACGAAAAAGTATTCGAAAACGGAATAGGAAGAGTGAAGCATTATAAACATAAAATCGAGATGATCGATGAAAAAGGCTTCAAGAGAAAAACCTACCCGGTCCCGGAAGTTTACAAGGAACGAGTGAAAAATCATATAGCGGACTGGGAAAAACAGGGGATCGTGGAAAAAGCACCGACGCAATATATCAGCCCGTTGGTAACTGTGGTGAAAAAATCGGGCGATTTACGGGTGTGCCTGGACGCGCGCGAATTGAATAAAAAAATGCGCAACGATCACGCACAACCCCCGACGATCGAAGAGATATTTAATAAGATCGGAAATCGAAAATTATTCACGACGCTGGACGTCACTCAGGCGTTCTGGCAGATCCCGCTGGAGAAAGAAAGTAAAAAATACACGGGGTTCATATTTAACAACCAGTCCTACGTGTTCAGAAGAATGCCGTTC
Source organism: Lasius platythorax (assembly GCA_963971435.1). NCBI lineage: Eukaryota > Metazoa > Arthropoda > Insecta > Hymenoptera > Formicidae > Lasius > Lasius platythorax. Next base: position 16,348,263 of record OZ020542.1, on the reverse strand, counting down.
GGACTTAAAACCGCCGGAGCGTCGTTCACGAGAGCGATGAACAAGGCGCTAAACGACGAGACGATGAACTACGTGTTGGTATACTTGGACGATATACTGATAGCGTCGAACTCGATGAAAGAGCATCTGACGCATATTGAAACGGTCCTGGAAAAATTACAGAGAGTAGGATTCAAACTGAACCGAGACAAATGCGAATTCGCGAGAGCCGAAATCAGATTCCTGGGACATACGTTCAACGAGATAACGGCCGATATTAACGAAGAAACGAGAAGCGCGATAAGAAGTTTTCCCAGACCGACGAACAAAAAAGGGATACAAGCGTTTCTGGGCCTAGCGAACTGGGACAGGAGATTTATTAAGAATCTAGCGCGAAAGACAAGACCGCTGGAAATGTTATTGAAAAAGGACGCGAAATTCAACTGGACGAAGGAACAACAAGACGCGTTCGACGAGATCAAAGAAGCGTTCGAGGACGCACCGGTACTCTACTTGGCAAGACCCGACAGAAGATTCGGCGTGGAAATTGACGCGTCGAAAACGGGATTAGGCGCGAGACTTTATCAATACGAGACGAACGAGAGCGAGAAAAAATACACCGTCGCGTACGCGAGTAGAAGTCTGAAAAAAGCGGAAATGAATTATACCATAACCGAATTGGAGTGCCTGGCCCTGGTATTCGCGTTGAAAAAATGGCACGTGATGCTGATGGGCAGAAAGGTAAAAGTAAATACCGATCACAAAGCGATCGAATTTGTAAACTCGTGCGCCAGATCGAGCGAGAGAATTGCGCGATGGATCGCCTTCCTACAGGAATTCGACCTGGAGATACGACATATCCCGGGAAAGGAAAATAAAATCGCGGATTGCCTGTCGAGACAATACGAAACGGAAGCGACCAACGAGAAGGGCGACGAGGAAATAAAAATATGCGCGATGTTAAAACACGACGACGCGACCGATACAACGGTATGGATAGATTTAATAAAGGAGGCGCAGACGCGCGACGACGAACTATTAACGCTGAGCGAGAGAAGACCGAATAAATACAAAATAAGAGACGGATTGATAAGAATAGGCGAAGGACCGAACGAGAGAATCGCGATACCGAAGGAAATAGCATGGGAACTGATAGACCTGATACACAGATTCCTAGTGCACTTTGGAACGGACAAAACGATCGAGTTCGTGTCGAGATTTTTTAAAATCAAAAATATGGAAAGAATAGTGAGAGACGTGGTGGCGTCGTGCGAGACGTGCATCGCGTCGAAATATTATACCCGTCCGACGAGGGGCGAGGAGTATTACGAACTGCCGAACGACAGAGACAAGGTAGTATCGTTGGACCTATTCGGTCCATTACCGACGACGAAAGGAGGAAAGAAGTACATAATAGTACTGATGGATCAGTTTACGAAGCTGACGAAATGTTATCCGATCAACAATCAACGATTGGAAACGATAATCGAGACGCTCGACGCGAAATATTTTAACGAAATTGGCATACCGGAAACGATACTGACGGACAACGGCGGACAATTCGTAACGGACAAATGGAAGGAGTACGCGGAGCGAGTCGGATTTGCGGTAAGACGGACGTCACCGTACAATCCGCAATCGAACCCGGTGGAAAGGGTAATGAGAGAATTAGGAAGAGTTATAAGAGCGTATTTCCACGACCGTCAAACACAGTGGAACCGAATCGTACCGAGATTCGAAAGAACGGTGAACAATACGGAACATTTCAGTACCGGGGGGGTTCCGATAGAACTTTATCCGGAAATCGATGAAAAATTAGAAATCGATCCGAGAATTTACCCCGAGGAGGAAACGAGAATCGACGTCGAGCAGAAGAGAGAGCAAATGAAGCGGTATTTAGAAAGAAAAGCCAGCGCGAGAAAAAGACAAACCGACAAACACGGCGCGGCGAAAGAATTTCAACCGGGGGATAAAGTATGGCTAAAAGTACACAGAAGATCGGACGCGAGCAGAAAGTTGACCAGGAAGATCCATAGGGTGTACGAGGGGCCGTATAAAATAAGAGAAATAATCAGAAGAAACGCATACCTGATCGAGAATCTCGACGGAGGCGCGATAGGCGTGGTTAACGCGAGAAAGTTAAGACCCCACAGAGAGGCAAAGTTGAAACCAACGCTCGAAGACGAAGAGGAAATAAACGGAAACGTGGGAGTGATTCGAATCGTTCCGATCGAAAAACTAACGAAAAAAGGAGAATCGAATCGTGAATCGACAACGAGAACCGGGAAACCCGTAATGAAAAGACGAAAAAACGACGCGAGTACGGATGACGAAATGCCGGAAGTAAAAGAAAGCGCGACAGAGACGGAAGACCGAACGGCGAGAACAATCGCGGGAAAGGAAAGCCGAAAAAATGCGCGAGAAGCGTCGAAAGGACGAGGAAACGAAGCCGAAATAAACGTAACAGGAACCGGAAAACCGAGAGGAAGAAGCCCGATACCGATCGAAAGAATATCGAAATTGGAAGGGGGCGAAGAAAAAGAGATGCGCGAAACCGATCGAAAAAATTGGAACGCGAAAACGGAAATTACCGGAAACGAAATAATCGGAAGAAAAAAGACCGAACGCGAAAGAACTTGCGCGAGAAATAACGCGAAAAAATCAAACATACCCGAATCAAAAATGGAAGGGGGTTCAGCGAGAACGCGCAAAGAAGAAATAAAAAGAAAACTAATTATCGCGGAGAAAAACCGATCGAAAAGAGAAGCGATTTGGAACGAGTTGATCAACGAAGGAAAAGAGATACAAATATACGGCGCGACGGGGCGAATCGAGATATTCGACCGTGAAAGGAAAAGATACGAGATAACGGAGAAGAAGCAAAACTCGACAACGGCGTGGAAGATGGAACAGTGGCCAGCCGAGAGAGAAAATAAAACGGATAACAACGTAACGCGCCGAGACGAAAATCAAGAGGCGAGAAACATCGAAAAATACGATGAAACGATAAAAATAGAAAAAACGATAGACGAATCGATGATAGAGGAAAAAACGCGTCGAGAACTCGTGGATATAACGATGAAACAAGAAACGAGCGACGAAGAGAGAGCAAAGTTTTCGACGGACGAAAATCCAGCACCCGAAGAGGAAACAGCTGTGGAAAAAAGAAAAGAAGACACGCGAATAAAATCGTGTAAATTTTATAAAAAAGGTACGATAAAACATACTGACCGTATCGCGGAATGGCGATGGATCGACAGCGAGAAGGACAAACCGAACGAGAACGTCGTAACGGTCCAGACAGCGACAAAGACGGTACCTGAAACAGAAAAAAGAAAAGAATCAAACAGATGGAATAACGAAGATAACCTAAAAAGGAGTAACGAGACACTAATAATAATCGACGGAAAACCGATGGCGATAAACGTGATAAAAAAAACGCGGAGAGAATTGACCGCGGAAACGACGAACGAAACGAGTCACGAGCCAGAGGCAAACGCGAGGAGTGGGGAGAAACCGGCCAATGGAGACGCGACGAGCGACGCGCAGTCGTGCGAGAGCGTGCGCAGTGAGAGGACGTGCGAGTACGCGACAGTGAACGAACTAAGAGACGAACGCGCTTTACGCGAAGATAGACGAGTGAGAATAAACGGGACGAACGATTTCGACGTTCCAGCTAGATACGCGACGAAACGCGAGTGCGACGAAGCGAAAATCGAAACGCTCAACGCGATAGTGCGCGAGTTGCGAAAAAACGCGCAGTCACGCGCGAACGCGACGGATAGCGCGAAAGACAAAACCGTGCCGAGTGAGAATGCGCGTGAGAAAAACGATCTCGAGAACTTGATAGACGAGATACGAAAAGAAGTGCGCGAAAACCAAAGCGGCGGCGAATTAAAAACAGAGGTGCCGGACGCGAATCGCGACACTAACGAAACGCGAAAAAACGCGACGAGACGGACGCGCGAAGAACGAAGTGCGAAGGAGAAAAACATGGATTACGGAAAACCGGTGAGACGCAACCTCGAAGAACTAGCGACCGAGGAAAAAAGGCTCAGAGAGGAGATTAAGAGACTCCTAGAAACGCGAGAGAAAGCGTTACAAGCCGAGCGAAGAAGGACGATAAGAGTGGAAAAGTTACGCAGAATCGTCGAAAGATTGAGAGAAGCGCCGGAGGAAATCCAAGAGAGTGACGGAGAAGAAACGATGACCGAACTTGTCAAAAAGGTCAAAGAGAGGAGCGTCGATACGATGGCGTTCAGAGATAAATTCGACATAGTGAGCAAAGACAACGGCCCGACGATCACATACACAATGGACGCGACGTTGCGAGCCGATGCAGCGATAGCGGACTGGATCGACAAGCCGATTAGAATAATGTACGAGATCCGTAACGGAAACGTACAAAGGGACGTAGACGCCGAATGGTCCGAGAGGATAAAATTCCACTCGATGGAACAACAACAGCAACAACAGCAAACCCGGACGGAAAAAACGGCGATCGACAAAAACGCGACGAGAGACGCGAAAAACGGAACGGAAACTAGCACGAGCCAGTGCAATGTGAAAGCGCGAGAGAAAAATACCGCGCGAAACAAGAAAAACACAAATGGCAAAACAAAACGGGAAAGCAAAACGACACCCGAAGCGAGAAGAAATCCGATAATCAGGAATACGAAGATTGAGAAAGTGAAATCTACCGGAAACCGAGGTTTCAAAGAGCTAACGCAATTCGTTAAACATTCGAACGAGAAAATAATCGTTTCGGGAAAACGTAAACAGGAGAGCAGGAGAGGCTCGTACAAAGAAGAATCGTCGGGAAACGAATCCGACGAAGACTTCGTCGAGTATAAAAGACGGAGACAAAATAATAAAAGCTTGAAAGAGAGCGACGAGGAGAAAGAAATTGACAACACCAACACAAACGTCACATCCGGGCCTGGAGAGTGCCTGGAGAACTCGATACCGTCGACCTCCAGACAGGAAGGGGGAATGCAACCGGTAACCGATTGTAGCCCCGGAGTCACGTCTGCGGAAGTGCGGGCTAGCCAGGAGGCCGGGACAGAGAGAACGCGCGCTGACAGCGCGCCGGACCGACGGCCGGGAGCGGCCGACGAGCGAGCGACGGTGGACGAGAGGACGACCGAGGAGCGAGCGGCCGGGGACGAGCCGAAGCGGGGACGAGCGTAAAGGGGATCCCGACGCGCGGGTGAACCGGGTGTGCGAGCCCGACGAGCGAACGGCGAAGTACCGGGTGAGTCGAGGAGGTCGTGGGAGAGGCGCGCGCGAAGGAGTCGTATCCGGAAGCGTGGCGCCGTCACCGAACGATGTTATGACCGATGGCGAGCGAGAGGAGCGCCCGACGACGAGCGCGGGAACGACCGTCGGTAGCGAGAGACGCGCGAGAGGCGCGGGGCCGAGAACGCGGGGCGATCGCGGATCTAGGGGGGGGGGCCCGAGCCACACGTGTGGCGAACCTTGTTCAATCGCCATATCAATTATGATTTATACATTAGCCCGGAGCGCGGCGAATGATCGGGCGAGGCGAACGCTCGAGACGACGCGAGGCGCGAGGGCACGTCAACTCGTCGACGGGGACGCGGGAACGAGCGCGGACGATGGAACGCGTATCCGCGAAACGGTCGACGAAATTTCACAAACATACCACACTTTACGCTCACGCGGACGCGGGGAACGACACGCGACGGCGCGGAGCGATCTGTCGCGATTACGCGGCGAAACCTACACGGCCGATCACTCGCGATACTCGGGAGACGCGGATACGCGGCTACGGGATCGCGGGAACGGCCAAATCACGCTAAGCGTGATTACCACCCGAATCACTAAACCTAACGAGCAAAGCTCAAATGACGAAGAGATCGCGGGATTGCGAATCATAGATTTATCGATTATTTATTTCATACATTATTTTATTTCCTTTTTAGTTAACGCATCCCGCGAGGAGTTATTTTTATTTTTATTTAGTTTTAATTATTGCGCTAAGAAACATTTTATTTTGTATCGCGAGGCAATCGAATATTATGACAATTATTATTTTGTATTAATTACGCGCGGCGGTGAATACGCGAGATTTAATTTAAATAAAAATGTAATTATTTATTTTAACTATTATTTAATCTGTAAAAATGATTGCAACGATACGCGCATCGTTACACCTGTATTACATGTACATAATTATTCTATATATATCCTTGTAAATATATTTATCGTTTTAAGAGTGTGCATGTGAATGGAACGAATGCGAGACAAAGCGCGAGCGAGCGCGAGAGAGAGAGAAGATGCGAGCGCACGTGTAACGCGACACCGCCACCCGATTGGTGGGTGGGTCGATGGAGGGGCGCGCACGGCAACCGAGCCGATAAAGGCGACGGGCGGCGAAGGCTCGTGGCCTTTCGTTCGTGCGACACCGTTATGATAACACGAGAAGCGAGTACGGGAAATATAACCTACGGAAAAGATTATCGTGGAAGTCTGTAAACGCGATTTGACAACGCGACGCGACCGCGACACGCGAGTTCGCGATACACGAGTGTGCGACTGAGCGAATGAGCGAAGGATACGCGAAAATCGCAACGAAATAATTGTGACGCGATATCCGAGATATACGCGCGCGACGACCGAGCGCGGAATTGTGCCTCATTGTTTCTATTGTGATAAATGAAGTGCAATAAAAATATATATATATATATTTTTATATATATATGATTTACTAAGTAAATCACAAGTGTCAGTTCATTGCCTGTGCCCGATTCCCAACGGCGAGTCCTTGCGTATCCGTGAGCCCCTTTATTCTACCGAGTTGGATTTATCCGACGGCGGCGACAGCGACGGAGATCCGGAAGCATCCTGGGGACGCAGCGAAGGAGGAGACAGGACGGGAAGGACGACACGTATACACTTGGCACTTGAAGGGTTAAAGTGCCTGGCGACCGAGAGCGGTGCGTACGCGTGCACGGAAGACGACAACGGTAAGTCCTAGGCGTAGACTTAGGCTTATACGGCCGTGTGTCCGGTCACAACGTAACAACATATTAATTTTTAAAGTTGAGAACTTCATTTTTCACAAAAATTTTGTTGCTTATAACTTCTGCAAAAAATATTTCGGACAAATAAAAAATACGTATCACCATATTTTATGTATATTTCACGTGAAAAAAGTTTCGATCGATTTAAAAGATACGAGGTCATTTCTTGTCCAATTTGACGTGGAATTGTCCATATATTTATATACAGATATATGGAAATTACTACATAATATACATATAAAAAAATTAAGCTAAAATTATCAAAAATTACTATATAAGGTATTTAATATTGTATTTCGCGCCTCTTCCTCGAGATCATAGTTGTAGTACCTCCCACTTCACATAGTGTCGCCACAATTTTCAAAGCTAAGGAAAAACAAATTCCCTATGCGGCGCGGTCCACGCGTCCTGCGTATTCCTCTCTATGTTCATTCTTTCGCTTTGTGCCAGTGTCGTCACATCGATTGCGTAAGAAAACTAAAAATATGGGAAAGAAAGAAAAAAGAAGAAGAACACCGCTCGACGAGGATAAGGAGAACAGAAGGCTTCGACGAAAGATTCAACGATTAGAGGAAAAACTGGATCGACAGAAGAAAGAGCGTCGTAAGTAGTGAGCTAACCTCTCTTTTACCACGTGGTGATAGTCGAAGTATCGACACGGGAATTTTTTAGAAAAATTCTCGTTCTACGTATTACTACAGTGGTTATTATAACGATTTGATCGTTACGTATGAAGCTTTTGAAAGCAAACATTTTTTCGTTTGACGAAGAAAAAACATACTTTAAACACGCGGGTTTGACCCGTAAGGCCTATTAATTCAGATACTCGCTGGAATGCGATTTTTCGTTTGCCGAAAAACGTCAGATTATTCTGACAAATTGGATTGAACCCATATAACAAGTCTGACTACAAAATGATACTTGGGCTTTTACAGGTAAACGCTCATTGTCTCGATCTGCGTCGAGACGCTCGGCGTCTCGAAGACGCTCGGCGTCTCGAAGACGCTCGGCGTCTCGAAGACGCTCACCGTCCAGATACTCGTCGGGAAATTCGCCGCAGAGAGAACGGCCAGCATCCCGATACTCGCCCAGGAGTTCAGCAGCTCGTTCCGTATTGAGCTACTCGTCCGTTAGACGCTCAAGATCCCGAGATCGGACAAGATCTCGATCTATATCTAGACATACATCGCCTAGTATCAGAGAGATACTAGAGGCGGGAAAAAATACTCTTGACAACCATGAGTCATGAAGGGACGACGAAGCACAGGCTACGGAGATCCCAGCCGTCAGACCGCCAGATAACAGGGCGCCGGAAGCGTTACCAACAGAGCTTCCAAGCGACGCCCCGCAGGAGGTTCCAGAGCACAAGATCGAACTTCAACAGGAAATAGTAGACATAATAGGGGCTCGTCTAGAATCGGACAAGAAGACAGCAACGGCGATTCATAAAGACGTAGCTCTTCGCTGGTCGGAAATTGTAAAGAAAGGGCTCTCGCCGGAGGAAGTCAAGATACTTTTGGAAAAATATCCGACTCCGGAAAATTGCGGCTTTATATCGGTTCCCAGACTAAACGCTGAAATCACGGCGGCGGTACAAGAATCGGCAATTAAACGAGACAGACGCATTGTCGAGAAACAAGAGCGTGTTGCGGCATGTTTGGGCGCCGTAGGAAAAGCAATTTCAATCACGCTCAAGACGGATATTCCCGGAAAAATTGAACTACTCGAGAAGCTAAGCGATGGTGGTAGGCTTCTCGCTTCAATCCATAGAGACGAGTCCCTGGCTAGAAAGAGCATTATCATGGCCAATCTAAACATATCTATGAAAACAACGCTGTCCAACACGTCGGTTGACGAGTGGCTATTCGGAGGTGACTTGGAGGAGAAAATAAAATTAGCAAAGAACCTCGAAGAAACAACAAAGGCCTTGAAACCTCCGCAAAGATCTTCGCAGCAGAGCAACGCACAGAGGAACACAAAAATCGTGAAAGGCCCGCCACGTCAACAGACATACAGGAATCGGATGGCGACGTCCGGCGGGCAACGCAAAACATCGCCCAGCAGCCATCGCAAGACGTCCAGCAGCTCGGATGTGAAGAAGACGTCGCATCGCAGGAATTCGACCAGAGATCGTTACAGGAGGCGGTATTAAGAGCATCAACAAACGTAGGTAGACCAGCGGGTAGACTTAAAGTCTTTAGTAACGCATGGTCAAAAGTGACCAAGGATCTTGTGGTCCGACAATGGGTACAAGGTTATGAAATTCCATTTATGTCCCCGCCGAATCAAATGAGTTGTCCGGTCGAACGCACGTGGTCAGACAAGGAAAAATTATTAATTGATAGACAAATTAATAAGTTAATTGATAAAGGAGCGATTGAAAGATGCCTTCCGTCACAAGGTCAATTTTTGTCAGAAATTTTTTTAGTTCCTAAACCGGATGGAACATATAGATTAATATTGAATCTTAAAAGACTAAATGAGTGTGTTGCAGCGGAGCATTTCAAAATCGAAGACTGGAAAGTCGCAAAAAGATTAATCGGTCCCCATGAATATATGGCAACGTTAGATTTAAAGGACGCGTACTATCTTGTACCTATAAAAAAGGAAGAAAATTTTTGCGTTTTTTATACAGAGGCAAATTGTTTGAGTTTACCTGCTTGCCTTTCGGTCTGAACGTGGCGCCGTATGTTTTTACGAAACTGTTAAAACCGGTAGCAGCATACTTAAGAAAACGCGGATTTACTTCAGTTTCTTACTTGGTTGATATTTTAGTTCTTGGACGATCGTACGAAAAATGTATTGAAAATATTCAGAAAACAGCTACACTGTTACAGGAGCTAGGTTTCATAATTAATGAAAAGATAAGTCTTACGGTTCCCACTCAGCGGTGCAAATATTTAGGTTTAATATTTGATTCCAAAAAGATGTCTATAGAGTTAACAGAGGAAAAAATACATCGAACGGTGGATTTATTGAATAAATTTAGTAAAATATCGCATTGCACGATAAGAGAATTTGCAGCGTTCGTGGGCACGTTAGTTTCTCGGTGTCCGGCTTTAAAGTACGGGATGATTTATGTGAGACGCTTCGAGAAGAAAAGACTTCGCGCGTTGGAAGTTAATCATAATAATTTTGACGCAATAATGACCATCTCAGCAGAGCTAGAGGAAGATCTTGAGTGGTAGAAAAAGAACATTTTATTTGCGAGCGCACCAATAACCGAACCTGTTTATAATTTAGAAATATTTTCGGATGCATCTCTTACGGGATGGGGCGTTTTCTGCGAAAACCAGCGTAGTCATGGGTATTGGAAAGCTGACGATTTAGAATCACACATCAATTTATTAGAACTTATGGCGGCGTTTTTTGGTTTGAAATGCTTCGCAAGTAACAGGCGACGTTGTAATATCATGTTACGCTTAGATAATACAACAGCAATTGCATATATTAACCGCATGAGAGACAGTAGTTACGAAGGTCTTAGTTCCCTTGCCAGGGAAGTTTGGCAATGGTGCGAGCGAAGGGAAATTTGGATTAGGGCGTCCTATATCCCTTCCAAAAAGAACGTTGAGGCAGATTATGAGTCACGGAGATTACAACCGGAAACAGAATTTGAGCTGGATGATAGCGCCTTCCAAAAGATCGTTAAAGTTTTTGGACAACCGGAAATTGACTTATTCGCCTCAAGGGCGAACGCGAAATGTCGTCGGTACGTGTCATGGCGAAAAGATCCCGGTTCTATCGCCATTGACGCATTTACGCTGGGGTGGAAACGATTTCTTTTTTATACTTTTCCCCCTTTCTCTGTAATATTAAGAGTTGTAAGAAAAATTGAATATGAGGGCTCAAATGGCATAGTGGTTGTGCCATATTGGGAGGCACAACCATGGTTCCCTTTATTTTTATCATTACTCGACGCTGAGCCCATTATTTTCCAGTCGGATGAAAATTTGATACGATCTTCTTACAGAGAAACACACCCTTTGTGGCATCGTCTTTCATTGGTGGCCGGCAAGCTATCAGGGAAGCCTTCATCCGAAAGGAAGTGCCACTGGAATCAGTCGATATATTAATAGCGTCGTTATCAAAATCATCGCTCCGACAGTATGACTCCGGTCTCAGAAAATGGTGAAATTTTTGCAAAAAAGAAGAAATCGATCCATTTTCTGGTTCCACATATAACATATTATCTTTTCTTACGGAAGAGTTCAAAAAGAAGGCATCACTCAGCTCACTAAACTGTTATAGATCAGCGATTTCGTTAATCGTGGGTCCAGAACTGGGGAAAAACGAAAAAATTCAGCGTTTTTTAGAGGTGTAGCAAAATTGAGACCGGCTGCTCCCAGATATGATTCGACGTGGGATCCTCAAATTGTCTTAAGATATTTGTCGAGTTGGTACCCAAATGAAGAATTAAATTTGGAATCTTTAACGCTAAAATTAGTGACCTTGTTGGCCCTAGTCACAGGCCATCGCATGCAGACTCTAGCGTTGATTGATATAAGGAATATTTATCGAGCGAACGAAAATGCGTTGGAGATAAAAATTCCGGACACAATAAAGACATCCGGCCCAAATAAAAATCAGCCGATGCTGCGGTTACCATTCCAAGCGGAATAAAGCTATCTGCGCAGCTACAATATTGTTACTATATTTAGTAAAATCCAAAGATATACGCGGATTGATAAAAAAATTATTTATATCATTCAAAAAACCACATAAAGCGGTAGGCGCACAGACGATTAGTCGGTGGATAAAAAAGGTCATGTGCAAAAGCGGTATAGATATTTGTTCCGATTGATAGTGAATTAAGAGAAATACTGGAGACATCGAAGACTGAGAGCGGTATTATGCTCGCGAGGATAAGAAAAAGATTCGAAAACTCGGTATCTGATATGACCGTCTCTATTCGACAACGAATATACAGAGAATGAATAATAAGCGTCGAGCGGGCAACTGCTGAGGTTAGCAGCTGATCGTATCGCTATAGCTGTGCGCAGGTAGAAAAAAAGGTAAATACTCGGCTCGAACGTGTGTAACGTGTATATCCAAAAGCGGTTCTATTTTCGGATTTCGATATATACAGACAGGTGCGCGAGGTTTATAACGGGAAGACACGATATGATTTGAACGCGAATAAACGATCGATCGGAGAATATTCTTTACTAGAGTTTTTATATACTGAATCTTAATGTGGATGCTTTTAATTGGTTTGTCTTTAAACATATTAATATTTTCTCCGCGTACAGCACACGTCATGCATCGACGTCAGCAGCAAAACGTCACGGAGTAAATATCGATCAAATACGAAAAACCGCTGGATGGTCGAAAGACTCTGAAACTTTTGCGCGCTTTTATAATCGTTGCGTCATTGCGGAGAACACGCCATTTGCGGAAGCAGTCTTAGAAACCGAGGCTGTAACATAGCTTGTAAGGTTGCTGGAAATCAGAAATATTATTATAGCTTATAACTTTGTCATTAAGATTGCAGCTGAAAATAGCTTAATAATGCAAAACTCTTTTTCTTTCCATGTTATACGGCATTATATATAATAAAACCTTTTCTAACAAAATACTACTGCCGTAACTGGCTTTAAACACTACAACTATGATCTCGAGGAAGAGGCGCAAAATGCAATTAAGGATTGAACGAACTTACCTAAGTGATGTTCAATCATGATTGTATGAGCCGCCTCTTCCGAAGAGATCAGTCCCTCCCTCCCATTTATCTCGAGGGAGATACCCGAATTAGAAGTTACGGCAGAGCTTTGAAGAATGAACATAGAGAGGAATACGCAGGGCGCGTGGACCGCGCCGCATAGGGAATTTGTTTTTCCCTAGCTTTGAAAATTGTGGCGACACTATGTGAAGTGGGAGGTACTACAACTATGATCTCTTCGGAAGAGGCGGCTCATACAATCATGATTGAACATCACTTAGGTAAGTTCGTTCAATCCTTAATTTTATGTGAAAAAATATACACTAAAAAAAGTTTCTTTAAATTAAATAAATATTTTACATTTTTTTATATATTTTTTAAAACTCTTTTGTTTTTGATAGAAGTAATTGTCTATCTTATTTAAGCAAAAATATCTACTTGTAAGTAAATATTTATATTATATTGAATGCAATATTTCATACATTTAAATAATACTTTTATAAAATATTTAATACTATATATTAATTAAAATATATTTTTTTGAAAAATAAAAAATTAGTTTTTTTTCTAAATAAAAAATACATTTTAGTATGGTATGGTATGGTATTTATTTCCGTCCCCTTAGGGTTTCGGCTTCCGATTTCCTTACATCACTTAAGTACGTTTTAGTAAATATTTCATTAAACTAGGTTAAAAAATATTTCTACGGTTAAAAATTATATCAGAAGGCTCTAAAAAGACATTTAACGTTGTTACGCGTATCAAGAAGCGAGCAACATTGCCAGTCGCCTTCGTTGCCGGCTCGGTAAGGAGACGAAAACAATATATTTGTTCTCTTCTATTCAAAGCCCAAAGCTAGTTGAAGCGCCGAGTTCACATGTACGCGGTTTTCACTTGTGTGCGTTATCCCCTCCACTACGGTTGCATATTGCTCGCGTTTCAATAATGCACACACACATATGATTTTGTCTCTTAAGGCGTATTTGTACACTCAAGCGAATAATCGTACATAATCGCTGCAAACGCGCCTTGAGGGACAAAATCGTTTTGCATGTGTGCGTGCGAGCATACGTACGTGAGTCTGAACCTTATGATAAAGAAGAATGAAAAACGTCACAATTCTGATATACGATTATCATTTCTCAGGATTGACTGCACCAATCTTATTCAAACTGGTCGCAATCGAAAGCTTGTATCCACATTACATAATAAAAATGCCGTTAGATTTTTGATTACGGCTTTAGTTCCTGAAATATCTTAATCGAAAGTTTACTTGTCGTAAAATTCCGGATAAGCTGCTTGGTAGCGCCGTGGCTGCTGTACATAGGCAAAACTGTTGATGACCAGAAAAGAAATTTTATGTACTTGACGTCATGACGCTACCGCGTCGCTTACCGCGTCGCTTACCGCGTCGCTTACCGCGTCGCTTGATATTCTTGTACGACTCGGTTCAACTATTGCACACTCACTATTTCCCGCTTAATGTCCGCGAGCGTTATTCGAACTGAGATGGAAACGATCGGTTTTTGTTGGTCAAGGCGCAGGATGTTAAGTTAAAATCACAACACGTAATGTAAATAAAAGAATTACTTTAATTAAAACAAAGTTAATCACATATAGTATTTACAAAGAAAGTTCAGAGTTTACCGAAATAGATAACGGAAAGAAGTCACAAGTGCGCGAGCACGATTGATAGTCGCGATTTCTTGACTAAAGTTTATGAGCGGTATTTCTAAGCGGCTTAAGCGAGTTGTATGCGATTTACTCAGTGAGCGAAAGCTGACTCGAGGTGTTCGCTCCTGGGCGCATCTTTTATCGTCTTTGCGAGATGGAACGTCCCCTTGCTGACATCCAATAGATTTCAGCTGTTTCAAAATGTTTTGAGGTGACCTCGGGGCGCTGTGCTTAATTGGCTGCCACCGGGTCTCGCAAAATTTGCACGCACCTGACATGCGCGAGGTGCGCGTCAGCGTGCGTGATTAATAATCGAAGGCCTGCGCGGGCCTTTGCGCATGCTTGCCATGTCTGGATCGATTGATCGACGGATACAGGCAGTTGACGTTATTTATTATTTCTCACGTTTTTTCAGCGCGAAAGAAGTTAACACTGTTTGTATTTTTCTGACTTTCAGAACAACAATTACTAAAAATACCAGTTTTTCTAAGGAGAAAGGTCGACGTTTTCCTAACACACGGTGGATTTACCATTTTATTATAACGAACGCGCAAGATTAATTTAAATAAAGCTTTAATAGCGAAATTACATGTTCTATCTCAAACACTTGAACTTAATGTTTAATTGAATTATTAATATGCGCTGAAGAAGATCTCAAAGAAAGAGATCGAAACGTTCGCCTTTATATTAATTTTTTTTATATTAATTTTTTTTATATTAATTTTTTTTATATTAATTTTTTTTATATTAATTTTTTTATATTAATTTTTTTATATTAATTTCTTTTATATTAATTTCTTTTATATTAATTTCTTTTATATTAATTTCCTTTATATTAATTTTTTATATTAATTTTTTTATATTAATTTTTTTATATTAATTTTTATTTTTCGATTGACTTAATTGATTAATAAATTTCGTTGCGCTCTAATTACTGCGCTAGCTTCAATTGGCGTTTTCATGGTTTCTATTATTTATCATTATCGGAGTCTTGTAATATTTATTTAACAATAAAAATTTTTAAGCATATTATTTTCCAATACAGTTTCTTTGCTTTTCAATGCATTTGTTTCTTATCAAATAACATTGGTTATTCACATTGTGATTGCTAACAACCATTTGCAGAGATTGGTTCTTAAGATTTTTCACTACATTGATTAATCGGTAAGTTTTATGGACAATCACAACATGAGCATCCATTTCATGGGCATCTATTATTTATTAGAAACCGTAAAAATATGGTGTATGCGTGGATAAGCGACCAATGAAAAATATTTTTTTTCAAAGGCCATAAACTTGTGAAACGTTGAATCAAATGCAGTGAAAAGGAAGAAAACTATGTAAAAAAACGATGTGCTTGCAAATTTTCTATTGTTTTAATAAATTTTAGAAATAGAGTGTAGAGGTAATTATCGATTTATCTTTGTATATATATCACTAATTTAAGCAAAGTTTGCTTGAAAATGTAAATTTTGTAACGTAACGCTTTCGCGAATATTCGGCTCGGATTCGCTCAATCGGGATCAGGGTTCGTGAAAGGGTCGGCGAGACAATAGACTCGGTTGTTTAAATAATAAGTTGTTTATTTAAATAGTTGAGTAGTGCATGTACAGCGGATGAAGTGAGGATGAGTATTTACAAGTGTGAGAGTCGATGTATTGATGGTGCGTATGTATAAATTCGGCCCGTATGGGCGTATAAAACGTAGGCGTGCGTGTAGATAGATTCGATTCGTATGCGTGTACAAATGTATAGGCGGTGCGTGTATACTGGTTCGGTGCATGCGTATGCATGCAGGTATGCGTTCGGTGTGTACGTGTGTATAATGTTTCGGTGCATGCGTGTGTAGGCAGGCACGTGCGGCGCGTTGTATATAGTTTCGGTGTGTGTGTATAAATGTGTAGACGGTGTGTATGTAATTATTTGGTGTATGCGTGTGTACATGTATTGACGGTGCGTGTATATAGATTTAAAGTCCCGGCGTATTATTGTCGCGTCAGCTGTTCGGGCGCGCGGGGTGCGCGGGAATGCGAGAGCGAGTAAGGCGCGGGGCGAGTGAGAGCGCGGGGCGGGTGAGAGCGCGGGGCTGGTGAGAGCGCGGGGCGGGTGAGAGCGCGGGGCGGGTGAGAGCGCGGGGCGGGTGAGAGCGCGGGGCGGGTGAGAGCGCGGGGCGGGTGAGAGCGCGGGGCGGGTGAGAGCGCGGGGCGGGTGAGAGCGCGGGGCGGGTGAGAGCGCGGGGCGGGTGAGAGCGCGGGGCGGGTGAGAGCGCGGGGCGGGTGAGAGCGCGGGGCGGGTGAGAGCGCGGGGCGGGTGAGAGCGCGGGGCGGGTGAGAGCGCGGGGCGGGTGAGAGCGCGGGGCGGGTGAGAGCGCGGGGCGGGTGAGAGCGCGGGGCGGGTGAGAGCGCGGGGCGGGTGAGAGCGCGGGGCGGGTGAGAGCGCGGGGCGGGTGAGAGCGCGGGGCGGGTGAGAGCGCGGGGCGGGTGAGAGCGCGGGGCGCGTGAGAGCGCGGGACGGGTGAGAGCGCGGGGCGCGTGCGAGCGCGGAACGCGAGAGAGTGCGTAAACACTGCCCGATATTGTTCCTGAGATATTTCGCGTTTTTAAAGCCTTCGTGTCGGTGTGGGGATGGATGCCCCGGGATGCAACGATCGGCGAGATCTCTCGCCCGCGGCAGAGATCGCTCTACCGGGTGTTTATTAGATCGTGCGAGGTATCGATGGATATTTGAATGCCACCGAGATCGCTCGGCTGAGACGGAGTGCGCTCAATCGCTCGGCTGAGACGGAGTGCGCTCAATCGCTCGGCTGAGACGGAGTGCGCTCAATCGCTCGGCTGAGACGGAGTGCGCTCAATCGCTCGGCTGAGACGGAGTGCGCTCAATCGCTCGGCTGAGACGGAGTGCGCTCAATCGCTCGGCTGAGACGGAGTGCGCTCAATCGCTCGGCTGAGACGGAGTGCGCTCAATCGCTCGGCTGAGACGGAGTGCGCTCAATCTCTCTGCATTCGTTGCTGTTGTGGAGGAGGCTCTCGGAGAAGCTTGCGAGATCTCTCGACGGAGGCGAAGTGCGCTCTACCTCTTGCTTCTTGTAGAAGAGCTGTTCGGGATTCGGATCAGGCGCCGTGCTGGCTCTGTCGGATCGGGAACCGGAGTGATCTTTTCGGTGCCGGATCGCTCTTTTTGTACCGAGAAATTACCCGTTCGGGTAATTTCGGCGATAACCGTCGGGCCCGATTGTTCTTGTATAACACGAACAATTATTCTTGTAAATTATTTCGGCGGCGTTCGAGTGGTGCGGCAAGGACCGTTGCTCGGCGGTTTCCGTCAGGACTCGGAGCGGTTCGGAAGCGCCGAGACAACGGCCCTGGCTTTAGACGACGGCGGCCGTGTAACGGCTCGTTGCGGTCGCGTTATTAATTTGTTTAAAAAGGGCGCATAGCGCCGCTGCATTTGCCCGGCTGATGGTCGCCGGGCGGCAGCCTTCCAGCGGATCGACGGCCGGGTAAAACGATCGCTCAAGGGGGGATCGTTACAATTTAACTCAAAGGGAATTGTTGTTTCCTTCCTTCAGGCATATATGGATACAAATCGATATATAACTGCATCACTGCCTCTCGAGATAATCTATAAATAAATTTGCATCGTAACGTATATAAATTTTAAAAGGAATTGTGTACACATAGTTGAATAATTGAATATACATATAATACTTAAAAACATTACTTTTATATAAATAAACTTAAATATTAAAAAAAAAACATTCGACACAGATATAATAAATATAACTTACAAATCAATAAGATGAGTATAAAAAAATATAATGAGTAATAATAATATTACCTGTATATTTCTTGAAATCATATCTCAGGAATATCAAATGGATTTTGAGTGTCAAGTAAAAATTTTTGTATTATACGAAGATCATTCGTTTTATTTGTTTTCTCCGTTAAAAATAATCCACCATGCAGCGGCCATTTCGAACGAGTCAACATTTCATATAAAATTTTTATTTTTCACGAGTTTAAATAAAACTTACTTTTCACGAATTCACGTAAAAGTTTTCACTTTTCTTCACTTTTCATTAATTTACGCTAGGAGAAAAGATGATCGACCCTCTGCAGTAGCGCAATGGCAATACGGCTACCATGTATGACGTCATTGATGGAACTAGATAGTGATGGGCGATATTTATCGATAACTGTATATATCGATATTTGCCTGTCGATATATCACTATTTTTTATTGATATTTAAAAAATTAATAATTACAGATATCGATCATTTTTGTCAAAATATCGATAATTTTTACAAAAAAAACTGCTTAGATTGGAAAGAGTAAAGATCTTCACACACAAAATTCCTACGGCGTAGGTTACGGAAACCCGATACTTGATTGGGATTGATCGATTTCCTTACGCTTACGTTACGGAATTTTGTGTGTGAAGACCTTTAATGTGCGAAAACGCGACAAAACACTATTGGCCTAGTTGATCAGCCAATGACTAAACCAATTTACTAGTTATTTACTATTTCATACGCGTATCAAACGATCGGTGTAAACTAGGCCAATAGCGTTTTCGACTGGTACGGGTTAATCGCTCCGAGGTAGGTTACTAAATGTCATTGACCAATCACAGCCATTCCATTCTTCAGTGGAACGGCTTCAGTCGAAAACGCTATAACATAAGCCCACTGAAGCCGAATAGACGAGTGGACGAGGCCGAGAATCCATGAGATCTTTGGACTCTACGGATGCAGCGGGCGCGAGACTGTTTCTGATATTTGTATTTATCAAAGAAGTTTATCACACACTCACACTCATTGTCAGTGCTTAGCTGCACCTTCTTTCATTCAAGCTAATATTATATATATATAATTTTCGAATTACTACATTGTAAGTAAAATTCAGTAATTCTTTTTCATATTCTTATATTGAAAGCTGCCCCTGATGTTTTTTATTAAAATATAAATTCTAGTTTTTTTTATATTTTTATTATCTAGTCGCATGTATGCATGTATATTAAAGTGAGGTTAGTTTTATTTCAAATTTTCCAATTAAACATTCTTGAAATTTTTTTCAACAGATCTTGTTTCACTCTAACTCTAATTAATGACTTGTAAATGTGTACATTTTTTGATAACTTTTTCAGCATCTGGTTCTTTGATGGTATAGTTATACATCATAAGGCTAATGAGGCTTTCTATGTTCCTATCCTACATCATATAAGAGTATGCATTAACATTTCCTACATTATCCTACTTGATGATCATGAAAATTCAGTTTTATTTTGAGATTGATAGAAAGATATTTTTTTATTCTGATATTTATTTATTATACTATTTAAGCTATCAAAATATAAACTTTTGATATCTCTTAGACATCTCAAAATTAAAAATTGAATTTTTGACTATCGAGTTTCATAATCCTTTTAAATAATAATTAGCTATTAAGTTGAAGTTGCAATACAAGAAAATTTTTAAAATATAATGATTCAGTTTCTTTCACGAAAAATAACATTCAATTAATTAGTTTATTATCTACTCTGACACAAAACAGATGATTAATGATAATTATTTATTATTTTTATTCCATTTGATGAAGAACAATATTAATCTACGAAATCTATGTAATTTATAATGCCAAAATCTAAGAGCAACATTTGGAAATATTTTGTGAAGACTGAAACAGGAGCTCAATGTGAGCTGTGCAATAAAGATGTTAGGGCCAGTGGCAACACTACCAATTTACATTCTCACCTTTCTCATAATTACCCGGATATCAAAATGTGTAATTGTAATTTCAAAGGAAAAAATATGAATTCAAAGAGAAAAGTTGATGAAACTGTAATGTGTCGCTAATTTATTTCATTGTTTTATTGTTAGTAATAAAAATCGTAATAATGATAGAGAAATATTTTTTTCAATAGGTAACAGAAAATCCTGATAATTTCATAGATGATGAGGATGATTGCTTCTTTCATGTAAAAAGATTGAAACCAGATCAAACATTGGGCAAAAAATCAGTTCATCAACAATCGTTGGAGAAACCTTCTTCGTCTCAGCAATCAACTTCTACGAGTTCAAAAAAAAAACAGCAAAAAGTAGATACAGCATTTACTGTTCAAAAATCATATCAGGGTATTTATTTTAAAATATTTTATATCAATAAAGCGATACTCTTCATCAATTTATGATGTATAATTTATTTAATACTTCTGTATGATAAAAAAATTATTCGGTAAAAATATTATCAACAGAAAATATTTTATAATTTTTATATTGAATGATTATCTGGTCAATTATTTGCATGTTGATTACCAAATGTTATATGAGAGTAATTAAAATATTAGGAAGATCCTACAAACTAAATAAAAAATCTAAAAAAAGGATTAATGTTTTAAGGAAAAAAAGTTAGAATATACTTTGCTTTTAGAGAATAGTTTTCATAATTTAGATAAATTTAAATTTTATAGTTTATAGATGTAAATGAAGATATTTTTCGTATTTACGTAAATGGAGGATTAAAAGCTGCTGATATCACAAACAGAATTCTATTTATGTTGGCCAAGGATAAAATGCCATACAGCACTGTAGAGAAAGAGGGATTCAACACCTTTGTTAGATATGCCATTCCACTATACAAAATTCCTGATAGAAAGACGATCATTAGTCTGATAGAAGGAAAATATGACGTGCTCTCAAACATGATAAAACATGAATTATCCACTATAAAAAACATAGCTCTTACAACTGACATCTGGACGGATCAGTTAAATACTAAAAGTTTTTTTAGAGTAACGAGTCATTTTATTCGTGGTGATGAGTATAAATCTATTGTGATCGGTGTAACAGCATTCTCAAATAATCATACAGTTAATTATATAAAAGATTGGTTATTGAAAACTGTTAAATGTTGAAAACTGTCAATGGAAAATATCTCTAGAGAGTATTGTCACGATTGTTTCTGATAATGCATCAAATATGAAGGTTATTATTGATGGATTCGGGGCAGAAAAGCACTTACCTTGTCTAGCACATATCCTTAACTTAGTGCCATCCAAACTTATAGAATCAGACGAAATGATCAATCCTATACATATAAAAGTCAAAGAAATTGTAACTCATTTTAAAAAATCAATTCCTTCATCTGACGCACTTAGAGCTGTCACTAATCATAAGTTAACTCAAAGCGTAGATACGCGTTGGAATTCAGCGTATGAAATGTACGAGGAATTTATTGAACTGTTCGATGTTATTGCTCCAATTTTGTTGAAAAATGTTTCAGCACCTGAAATGCTATCTGCCAATGAGTTGCAAGTAATAACAGAATTTGAAAAGTTGCTAAAACCATTCAAAAAAGCCACTGATATCGTTAATGGAGAAGCTTACGTGACAGGAAGGCAAGCAATCCCAATTATTAAAAATCTAAAAGAACGTTTAAATTCAAGTATAGTTAATACTGATGTAAGACGTTACATGAAACGAAAGTTAACCACTGAATTTACGCAAAGGTTTGAGCATATTAAAAAAATGACTCTTGTAGCAACTTCGACCTTACTGGACCCAAGATTTAAGCGATTATATTTTAGTGACGCACTTGCATGTTCACAAGCTACCAATAAAAATTCAACGTCTCTTCATGATAGAATATCTGAAACATTGACTGAGAGTTGTGAGAACGCTTCTTCAAATTCTCAAAAACAATCGTTAGAGAAAGACGGGTTTTGGTCGCATCATAACATTCTTGTACAACAAAATAAATCCTTTCAGGCTCTCAACCAAAATCGCAATGAGATGCCCGAAGAATTGAGATACTATTTAAAAGAACCCGTCATCGATTATGACCAAAACCCTCTGAAATTTTGGAATCGTTATGATTCTGCACTATCAAAGATAGCTATGCGTTATTTCACAGTAATTGCGACGTCAGTCCCATCTGAGAGATTGTTCTCTCAAGCTACACTAATTTTAACTGAGAAAAGAAACCGCTTAACTGCAGAACATTTTCAGCAACTGCTATTTTTAACATGTTTATCTTTAGCAGATGGGAATTTGTAAGTTTTTGATGTATTTTTCTATTACGTTGTGAATATGTAAATTACTTGTTTTCATTTTAATATACTTTATAAATCTTAATTTAAATAAATTAATTTCTTAATACTATATAAAAACTTTTATCTTAGAAAATTCTTTTTAATCCAAAATGATATTCTCTTAAATATATGCAGCTTATTTTTTAATTAGTAATTGATACTTTATATCGATATTATTAATATTGATACTTTTTGGAAAATATTTTTCATGTATCGATATTGAACGAAAAAATATATATCGATAAGCATTATCGATATTTGGGACCAATATCGCACATAACTAGAACTAGATGCTGTCGCGGCACACTACGTGCTGCTAATAACAAAACAATTTTTCAGTACCGCCAATATACATCGAAACACACCCTCCCTCCTGTATCGCCCATCCCTAATTCAAACACACGTGCAAATAAAACCTTTGAGAATAATGATTACAATTCATATTTTAAAACATATTTTCACGAGATCTAAATTACAAAACAAATTTTGACAGAAAATTTTTAGAACATAACCCTATGCCAAATACACTTCATTTTCATACAAACGCGAAAATATCTTCAAACATTGAAAATAAAAAAATAGACCCCCTTCCTCACACACCTTCAAAGAGAAGGTATTATGTTTAACGTTTGATCGCCTTATGTCCTCAGTGACAGTTTCTTGACTACGGAAAGACAGTTCGTCGTGGAGCCATCTCTCGGTATAATCGCAGTACTGACTGTGCCCATGTAAAGCACTCGCGAGAAACACGTTTTTAATACTTGAAAAATGATTGCCGTGCATTCAGACGCTAGACATCTTCTTAAATAGTAAGCTTTTCCAACAGTTTTTAAGAAATACAAATATAAAATAATAAACATTCATTAAAACGCAAAATCTAATTTTGAATTTATTATTATTATATTATGTGATCCTGTGTGTGGGGTGTAGTTCCGAAAAGTACTCACCCCCGATTTTTTTTGAAACTCAGTATTCTTACGTATTTTAATGCGCTGATTACGAATATCATAATGAAAATTGGCGAATATTTGATTTTCATGGTGAAAACCATGAAAAACCCATAAAAATTATAGTTTCTTACGATTATCTCAGTAAATACGGAAAATCATGATAAATGTTTTAGACAGAAGTTTTAGATCTCACAGAGATAAACATAATATGTCCTATTCATTTTTACCGTACGAATGATAGTTTTCGACAAAAACGATGGAATCTAAATCTTATATCTGTCCTCCCATCTAAGCATGTACTTTGCAGTACATATACGATTCCACATGGGTTTGCAACTTTCCACGCAAAGCGAGGTTCCACACGCAAACCTATTTGTCTAGTTTTTTGGTAGTGGAGCCCCCCGCAGAGGGACGGAACTCACTGTTTCCACGCATACACTTTTCCACGCGAAGCGAGGTTCCACATGGGTTTGCAACTTCCCACGCAAAGCGAGGTTCCACACGCAAACCTATTTGTCTAGTTTTTTGGTAGTGGAGCCCCCCGCAGGGGGGCGGAACCCACTGTTTCTACGTATACATTTTTCCACGCTGTTACTGTCTTTATACTCCATTTCCTCGAAAACTATTATTCGTACGGTGCAAAAGGAATGTATAGAACCTAAAATGTTTATCTCTGTGAGATCTAAAACTTTTGTCTAAAATATTTATCATGATTTTTCGTATTTACTGAAATAAACGTAAAAAACTATAATTTTTATGGGTTTTTCATGGTTTTTACCATAAAACTCAAGTAGTCCTCAATTTTCACTATGATATTCGTAATAAACGCGTCAAAATACGTAAGAATACTGAGTTTCAAAAAAATCGGGGGTGAGTACTTTTCAGAACTTTATCCGTCAGTAAAACTTCAAAGTGCTCGGTCATATTATCGTACGCACGATTCACGGACAGACGACCGTCTAAACGTAGTCTGTAATTGTGGCTAGTTTTTATATCTAAAAAAGTATTGCTTGGAATATAAAATCGCAAATACTTTTATTAAATAGTTTTATTATTAATGTTTAGAGAACTTTTCCCTCGTAACCCATATAGCACCGAAAGATTGCAGAAACATTGCAGAAACATTGCATAGATCTTACATTGAAACATTATAATATTGCATGGAAGTTGCGAAATGTTTCTGCAATGTTACTGCAAGCCTGTGGCAATGTTGAAATGTCCGCTCTTAGGAATATTACAATGTAAGACTACAGTAATGTTACGGTGAAATGTATTTGTAATATTGAAACGCGTTGCTACAAATATGCAGAACGCTTCAAATTAAATAGATAAACTTTGAGAATATATTGTTACGCCCGCGTTGGACGCCCGGTAGATTTTAGCCGTAGAAGCTGCGAAGCGCTCCCTTGACAACGGGGGTTGTTTATCAACAACACCCCGGAGATTCGCCCCTGAGCTCTCGACTCAGACTGACGTGTTTTAAGATCGCTCTCGTGAATTGTTAATTATATTCCTTGTTCTTGATTTAGTGTTCCATTAAAGTTACGTATTCTTTTATAAACAAAGTGTTATTAATTTCCGGTGCGAGTGCGGGGATTGAGTGTCGGCGCGGACGCGTAATATCATTTTAAATAAATCGCCCCGCGGACGTAACATTTTGGGGGCTCGTCCGGGATCGAGGACGACGACGGTTTGTGTGAAAAACTGAAAATGAGTGCGGAACAGCAGAGCTCTCAGTCTGACAGCGGAGTGTCAACGCGCAAGAGGATGCGAGCTGCGACTCCTCTCCATACTGCGACGTCGGAAGTAACAACGGTAGCGATGGCTCTAGAGGCTGCGATACAGGAGATACGCCTAATTAGAGAGGAGCAGCAACAACAACGAGCTGCATTCGATGTTCTCCTGCGCCAGCGAGACGAGGAAATTCGGCGGATGGAGAGAAATCCTCAACCGCATAATCAGCTAAGTCCTTCTATTAACAGATCCTTAGAGAATGTTATTTCGAATAATGAGGGGGAAAATATTGTGCATTCGAGATTGGGCTTCAAGTTAAAGCCCGATACATTTGACGGGACGGCTCCGCTGCGGGAATTCCTCTCCCAATTTCTTCTCATCGCGCGCGCGAATAACTGGAATGATGCGACAAAGTCTATTGCATTAGCCGCGAGTTTGAGGGGAAAGGCGCGTACGGTATTAGAAACCATAGAAAATTTAGAAAATTTGAGTTTCGAAGAATTAGAATCAAAATTGGAATTGCGTTTCGGGGAGGGAAATTTGACGCAAAATTATTACTCCCTTTTCACAAATAGAAAACAGAAATTCGGGGAGGATTTAGCTTCTTTTGGTGCCGAATTAGAGAGATTATCACGTTTAGCCTATCCCGAGTGTCCCTTCGCGGTAAGCGAAGAGATAAGATTGCATGTGCTCAATTTGTCTCGACCTTGTCCGACAATTTCTTGAGGCGGACTCTCCAACTGGAGAGTATTACTTCGTTAAAATTGGCCGTAGAAAGAGCGAAAGCCGTAAAAATTATACAAGGAGAAAATTTTGAAAAACGAAAAGAAAATTTTGGAAAATTTAATAACAAAAATTTCGAGAAGGGAAATTTTGAGAAGGGAGAGAGGAAAGACGCGCGGAAGGGAACTAAAGGGGAAGAAAATGAGGAAAAAGAAAAAAAGGGGAAAAGCTTAGAAAAGAGAATTGGCGTGGCAGCAAATTTGGCGCCAGCCGGGAATGTTGGACGTGCGGAAAGACCGGGCATTTCCGGTCCGATTGTCCTGAAGGGAAGGGAAACAAGGCTTAGTCGAACTTAACGGGGGGAGTTCGACTTATATGTTAAATCCCCCAGTTGTTAAGCAAACATATTTGTTAAATGTTAGAAGAATTAAGACAAATGTTAATTATTTTTATTATAAAGGAAAAGTAGATGGAAAAGAGTGTTCTTTCAAGGTCGACACGGGCTCCGACGTTTCTATCTTAAATAGAAAATTGGTTGACAATGAGATGAAAAAGATTCGTATAGGAAATTTGAATTTGAAATATCCTACCGGAGAAAGAGTTCCTGTAGAATTTGAAATAGAAGTAAAAGTCGAAATAGGAAGATATTCTATTGTTGTTCCGATGTTCATTGCAGACATTAATGACGATTGTCTTCTAGGAGCGGACTTCTTAAAAATTATTAATCTAGAAAAAGTTTTTGAAACAGCTTTTGGAACTCCGGAATTAATTAAAGAAGTAGCTCGAATTAAAGATTCTTCTGAAAAAATCCCAGTTTCCTTGAAAGAACTCTTTAATGAAAATTCCCGAAATTTAGACAGTTCTGAAAAAGATATTTTTGCCGATTTTCTTAGAGAATTTCGAGATGTGTTTTCTGAAGATATTGTCGCAGGAAATTGTAATGTAGTAGAACATGTCATAAATGTGCAAGACTCTCTTCCCATAAAACAGGCACCCCGACGTATTCCAATTCAAATGAGAGGGGAGGTGGATAAGATTATAGAGGATATGAGGACCCAAGGAGTAATTGAGGAATCGCAAAGTCCTTGGATTTCCCCTGCAGTACTAGTGAGGAAAAAGGATGGAACAATAAGATTTTGTGTGGATTTCCGAAAGTTAAATGCTGTGACAATTAAGGATTCATATCCCCTCCCCAGAATTGACGATATACTCGATCAGTTAGCAGGTAATTATTGGTTTTCCACGTTAGATCTTAAGAGCGGCTATTGGCAGTTGAAAATACGTCCTGAGGACAAGGAGAAAACGGCTTTCTCGATCGGCAGGGGGCTTTGGCATTTCACGGTAATGCCCTTTGGTCTGTGCAACGCCCCTGCAACATTTGAACGTCTTATGGAAAGGGTTTTGCGAAATTTAATATCAAAAATTTGCCTTGTTTATTTAGATG
Source organism: Lasius platythorax (assembly GCA_963971435.1). Lineage (NCBI taxonomy): Eukaryota > Metazoa > Arthropoda > Insecta > Hymenoptera > Formicidae > Lasius > Lasius platythorax. The sequence goes on along the minus strand of OZ020542.1, from coordinate 16,320,962 downwards.
ATGTAATAATTTTTGGAAAGAGTTTCGCAGAGATGATAGAGAATCTCAGAAAAGTATTTTTATGCTTACGGGAAGCAAATCTAAAGATAAATCCGAAAAAATGTGTTTTATTCGGGAAAGAAGTAAAATATCTGGGGCATATAATTTCGGCAGAGGGTGTTACTACAGACTTCGAAAAAATTGCTGCCGTTAGAGAGTGGCCGGTGCCCCACACGAAGAAACAATTACGGAGCTTTCTCGGGTTTTGCTCTTATTACCGAAAATTTGTAAAAGATTTCTCCTCCCTAGCCAAACCTCTTTACGCATTAACGGAGAATCAGATTAAGTTCGTGTGGGGAGAAGAGTGTCAAAAAGCGTTTGAAAAACTGAAATTAATGTTATCTTCTTCTCCGGTTCTTTCTTTTCCAAAAGAGGAAGATGAATTTGTTTTAGATACCGACGCTTCCAATATCGGAATTGGCGCGGTTTTATCTCAGAAACAAGATGGACAGGAAAAAGTTATCGCATATTTTAGTCGTGTGCTCAGTAAGGCTGAGCGAAATTATTGCGTTACTCGTCGGGAACTTTTGGCAATAGTGGATTCGATTAAATCCTTTCGCCATTATCTTTTAGGACGAAAATTTCTAATCCGAACGGATCATGTTTCGTTACAATGGCTTATGTCTTTCAGAGATTTAGAAGGACAACTAGCTCGTTGGTTAGAAAGGCTTCAACAGTACGAGTTTAAGATTATTCATCGAAAAGGAATTGCTCACAAGAATGCTGACGGATTGTCTAGACGGCTGTGTGAGTCATTCGGTTGTGGATATTGTGCAAAGGTGGAGAGAAAATGTGCTGAAGAATCAGAAAAAGCAGTCGCTCGTATTGTATTTGAAGGGGAAGATTTGAGAGAATGGCGGAGAGCACAAGAAGAAGATCCGAGCATTTCAATTATACTCCATGGCAAGGAGGCAGGAGTGCGCCCGCCACGTTCAGAGATAGTTGCTAGAGACGTTTCAGCTCAGTTATATTGGTCATACTGGGATGCCCTGGTTGTGAAGGAAGGGATCCTTTATAAGAACTGGGAAGCTCCGAATCTAAAATTCAGTTTTCTTCAACTTGTTGTCCCTCAAAAGCGAGTAAAAGAAATTTTACAAGAAACGCACGATTCTCCAACGGGAGGACATTTTGGGATAAATAAAACCTTGGAAAAGATTCGGAAACGCTTCTTCTGGGCAACCTGTAAACAAGACGTCGAGGAATGGTGTAGGACTTGCGAAGTCTGCATTTCTAAGAAAGGCCCCTTAGGAAAAGGAAAATCTCCTCTTCAGATATACAATGTTGGAGCTCCATTAGAGAGGGTACAAATGGACATCCTTGGACCTCTCCCATCGACTAAGTTTGGAAATAGGTTTTTACTCGTCATCGTTGATTGCTTCACAAAATGGGTGGAAGCTTTCCCCTTAAAAAATATTAGAGCTAAAACGGTGGCGGAAGTTTTTGTTAGCCAATTCATCTCCAGGCACGGAGTGCCTACTGAAGTTCACACCGATCAAGGGAAGAACTTTGAATCAAGGCTTTTCTCAGAATTGATGGGACTTCTCGGAATTAAGAAAACAAGGACTACTCCTCTTCATCCTCAGTCTGATGGGCAAGTTGAACGCCAGCATCAGACAATAACTAATTATCTTGCAAAATATATCGCAGAAAATCAAAAAGATTGGGATCGGTGGGTCCCCATGTTTCTCTTAGCTTACAAATCTTCAAAGCATGAGACCACCGGAATAACTCCTGCGGAATTATACTTCGCTCGAGATCTTAGACTTCCTGTGGATTTGTTACGAGGAGGTCCCTCGAAACTTTGTGAAAGGGAATCACTTCCAGGGGGAAATTTTGTGAAAAATTTAAAAGAAAAATTGGAAGAAATTCATTCTTGTGTCAGAGAACGAATAAGTTTGAAGTCTTTTCAGATGAAGACCCGATATGATCGGGGAGCTAGGGAAGTTCTTTTTCAGGAGGGACAGAGAGTCTGGTTTTACAACCCCCGAAGGTTTAAGGGAAAGGCCCCAAAGTTACAAAGTAACTGGGAGGGCCCTTTTCGAATAATTAAAAAACTCAATGATGTTGTATTTTGTATACAGAAGACATCCAAACATAAGAAAAAGATAATTCACGCAGATAGGTTAGCTCCATTCTTTGAAAGGGAATTAGGAAATCGTTAGGACAAGTCGGAGCCTGAAAATTCGTTTAAATTTTAGATTAAAAAAAAAAAAATTATGTTTACAATTTACTGCGTAAATGTTTTCTTTTATTTCAGTTCACAGAGAAACCTTAATCTGGAAGAAGGTCTCCCGAGTAAAATGTCCTTGAAGGAATGAACGGGATTTACCATCACCAAGACCTCTCCAGGAAGAGATTTTTAATTTCTATTGATAAGAAGACTGTCTCTCTCACGGTTTTCAACTGAGGTTTTCCGTGGGACTAGGGCAAATGCCGAGGCAGAGACTAGGGGAGTCTTGAGAGACGTTGGGTCCTCAGGAAGTTATCCCCCCCCCTTGTCTGAAGACTTATAAGAGGAGCAGCAGTGACAGCAGTTCAAAAGGACGGCAACGAAGGGGTCAATGTGAAGTATGAAGCGGAGTTCCTGCGAGGTCGCTCTAAAGCCAAAGGGGAAGGAACCTGGCCAGTTCTTTCTCCAGAAGGATACCCGGCAGAGAAGAGGAACCAAGGACAGAAGTCCAAGAATTGCAGACGGGGACCAGAAAGAAAACGGAGCCCGGTAACTTGTAGCAGCAGCTCGAGGTAGGGCAGGAGACCGTTTCGGTGCCCCGGAGTCTGCAAGGAAAGAGGAACAGAGAACAGCTTAAAAACTGCCCTTCCGGATTGTCGGGACGACAATCTTGGAGAGGGAGGGCAGTGTTACGCCCGCGTTGGACGCCCGGTTTTAGCCGTAGAAGCTGCGAAGCGCTCCCTTGACAACGGGGGTTGTTTATCAACAACACCCCGGAGATTCGCCCCTGAGCTCTCGACTCAGACTGACGTGTTTTAAGATCGCTCTCGTGAATTGTTAATTATATTCCTTGTTCTTGATTTAGTGTTCCATTAAAGTTACGTATTCTTTTATAAACAAAGTGTTATTAATTTCCGGTGCGAGTGCGGGGATTGAGTGTCGGCGCGGACGCGTAATATCATTTTAAATAAATCGCCCCGCGGACGTAACAATATGTATAAAGACATCTAAGAGAGATAAGAAAAAATTCGTTGCAATTGTAAGTTCACAATTGCAAATGTAAGTTCACAATTTGTTTGCATCCGAAATATTCGGATATCCGAATGCAAAAAGATTGTGAATTACGCAATTGCAACAAATTTTTTTTCATCTGTTTTGGATGTCTTTATATATATTCTCAGAGTTTATCAATTGAAATTTGAAGTATACAGGATGGAAATCATTAAACAATTTTATTATCTAATTAACATCGCTATTTTATTTTATTTGCTATGACATATTATCACATTATACTTTTCATCACATATTAAAATTTGATACATATATACGTAATGCAATAAAATAAAAATTGTTATTGTGATTATAATATAAATTAATAAATATATATAAAATATAATATATGATAAGATAATAATAACAAATTTGCAACAATGGAAAGACAAGTATATTAAAGAATAAAAGTTGACTAGTCTTGTATATATAGGGGATTACCATAATAAAATTTTCAAAACTAGAACTTATAGGTTAAAAACCCCGGACATTTCGCTTGCAGCCCCGGACACATAAAAATGCAAATAGATTAGCAAATTGGTTATAACAATAAATTAATAATTATTTTGCATTTATTTTTATTAGTACTTAGAGGAAAATGAAAAAATTAAATAATCTCTGGTAAATAATTTTCGACAGCAACCATAAAATCAAATACATTAAATTATCATTTTAAATTGCATACTAATGTTATAATTTGTAACTTACAAACTATGATCACATTAACATAGGAACATAGGATAATGAACAAATAAATGGTACGGGGAAAAATAAAAAAAAACCCTTCTGAGGAATCTTCTAAAAACCCTAAGTCTAAAATTTGATTTCGATCCGTTGAACGATGTGTCAGTCAGACCATTGCACATACGGACGGACATTCAAACTCGCTTTTTTGGTATGTAGGGACCGTGAAACGTTTAGATCCGTCGAAATCTCGAATTTGATTTTTTTCGCCATTACAAGACTTTCTTCACTCCTATGGTCGCTCGAAAGTAAAAAATTTCTTATTGGTTTTTATCAGTATATTTTTCTGAGCTTCCAATATCTTTTAGGGCTTTTTTATCACATTTTGGAAGATACTGATAAAATTCTTCGCATGTCATTTTAAAATTATATAATAATGAACACAATTCTCTCGACCGTACTGGCAAATTCTATTTATTATTAAGTGCACATCACAACGTTTCGACCTTAATTTTAGGTCCTTATCAAGTGATCTATAAATCATATGAAAAAGAACGAAAAACAATGAGCAATGAGTCTCCAAGTCATCCATCACAATTAAGTTTTAATGTTCGGACTTACTATAGATATGTTGACGATATTTTTGCCATCATCCCGAGTACGAAAATTCATGAAATTACTGAGACATTTAATAACTATCACCAGCGTTTAAGTTTCACCTATGAGGTCGAAGTAAATGGATGTATAAATTTTTTAGACACAACGATCATACGTTCTAATGGGAAACTTTTAACTAATTGGTATAGAAAAAACACTTGCTCTAATAGATATATTAATTTTTCTTCTAATCATCCATTTAAATATAAAATGAACACTATTTTTAATCTCGTTGACCATGCGGTTTTATTATCTGATGATCAATTCCATGATAACAATATAAAAATAGTGAAACAAATATTGTTTAATAATTGTTTCCCAGAATATATTATTGATCGCTTTGTTAATAAGAGACTTCATTTTTTAAAGAATCACTCCGTCAATAACCTGAGCATAGATAATGATAGGATCACCACCACCTCCTTCATCTCATTACCATATGTAGAAAGCTTAGGCAATATTGATCGAATTTTTAAAAACATTGGGTTTAACGTTGTACATAACATACCAAATAAACTAAATAATGTAATTAAACTTGGGAAGGACAGATTGCCCACCGATAACAAGACCGAGATAGTTTACCAAATCAACTGTAAAAATTGTGTCTTCATACATTGGACAAACGAAGAGACATTTAACGACTCGCGTTAAAGAACACTTTAATAATATTAAAATGCATTCTAGCAATCTTTCGGTCATCAGTAAACATAAAATTGAATTTAACCATGACTTTGACTGGGTAAATCCCAAGATTTTACATAATGAAAAACTTGTTAGAAAAAGAGAGATTGTTGAAATGTTCTTCATCAAGAAAAATAACAACACTTTAAATTTACAAAAGGACACAGACAATTTAAATAACATATACGACTTAATAATAAAGGTTGTTTAGTCCTCTCAGTTCGTCTAATGTATTTGACGTGTTTGTCTATCTGACACAATAAATTTTCTATCTTTTGACATCTATAAAGTATAATTATATTTCGCAAGTACATATCTATTTTTCTATATCTTATCTTAATCATTCGTTACTACTATTTGTAATATTAATTATTCTTCGTTCTTTTTCATATGATTTATAGATCACTTGATAAGGACCTAAAATTAAGGTCGAAACGTTGTGATGTGCACTTAATAATAAATAGAATTTGCCAGTACGGTCGAGAGAATTGTGTTCGTTATTTTTTAATTTTTATTACTGGTGGTCAAAATTTCTACATTAAATTAAAATTATATATTGTCTTTATAATTTCTGATATAGTTTGTGATTGCAGCTTATTTCTTTCTTTAGTCCACTAATTTGTTATCAAAGAAAATACTCTTTCCACATTTGCATTGTGCGCTGGTAAACAGAAAAAGAATTGTGCTATTTTTTTCATTTCCTGGCAGTTTTTGCCAGCTTCGTATTCTTTAAAAAGTTGCACCACAACTTATTGCAATTAGTGGTAGATTCATCAACAGGTAGATCCTTTACAAACTTTTGGAAGCAAAGAAACTCATTAAATAATTTTTCTTCATCCACCACTATATTGCGAGAACGTAAAAATTCAAGTGAGGCTTTCAGATCTGACCATTGTGCTGAATTAATTTTACTAACATCCATCCATTCAAAAACATCCATTTCTTCTAAAGACTTAATTCAAGATTCTAAGTAATTTGTCATTGTTATACAAAAATTGTTTATTTCTTCGATGATTTCTGTAATACTCTTCCCAATATTTTCAATTTCTCTTAAAATTTCTTTTACTTTCAATGGCATAAACTTCAGGTTGATTCTTTGTTTCAAATTATGAATAATTTCTTTTAAAACTTTTCTTACTTCAATAATATAATTATCAGCTCTTTTGATTGTTTCAATGTTTGTATGCATTATGTTCATGGTCGAGTGTATTGTAAACAAAAAAGCTTCACTGAAATTGTTTTCGAAAAAAGTCTTTAAGACTTTTGGCCGATTTTCTAAACTTAAAAAGTAATTCTTTAAGGGTTCAAATAATTTTGACAAACGTTCAATGGCAGGATACAAACTTAACCATCTCGTTTTCGAGTGATATAAAAGTTTTGAATACTCGACATCAGATTCTTGACAAAAATCTTTCAAAGCCTCTGTTCTTACAGTAAACACTGATAAATAATGATAAATTTTCTTAACAATTGATTCTATATCAATAGAAAAGTTGTAACAACCTTTGTGAACTGTGTTGTTAATGATATGAGCTGAACAGCCGACGCTAATTATTTGTTTCTGAAGCCTGCCCTTTTACTGGGCGTAAACATTGCTTTGCCCTGCTCTGTCTCAACCACCAAAATTAATGTTGCAGTTGTCGCCACTAAAAACAACACATTTTGACGACAAAAAATGTTTTTCTAATTCAGTAAAAATCATATCGGTAATTTTATCAAAGTTTTCATCAGTTATTGTCAAAATTTCTAGAATTCTTGTTGTAATACCGATATTATGAACGTCCTAATATTGAATAAGTATGGGTAGTAATTTTGTAACTCCATGATTACTGGTATCGCATGAAATGCTTATGTAAGACACTTCTTCAATTTCCTTCATCATTTTAGATGTTGACAGTGGAGATAGTACATTTTTAACTATCGCAGTTGCTTTAGTTCTATTGCAAGTAGCGGATTTCGGAATCTTGAAATAATAATTTATTCAAATTAATGGTGCAGTCGAGAGATATAAATGACATGTGGTGATATATTGTATGATATGCAATAGTTCCTTCAACTGCGCAGACATTATCATTTTCGGATAATATAAAAAAAACTATTAATCTTTGAAGAGCCAGCTTGATTTTGATCTTATTTTTTATGTTTGTTTGTGCCCAAATGTTCAATAATATCTTATGAGCCTTTATTTGCGATTGAAATGGTTGATGAGCATAAAGTGCAAACTACTTCCCAATCATAACGTCCACGTTTCATAAATAGATACTGTTTTTGTAATTTTCCACTGAAATTACATTTCCTCTTTAGCATCTTATCATTTCTGAAAAAAGTAGCAATAATATTGTGGTGTCTATGCGCAACCCAAGCTCAGTGTAAAATAAAATATTTCGATATCAAATCCTACTAAAAAAAAACCTTACAAAGGTAAAAAAAATACGCCAAGTATACAAAAATTTCGCAACTTGTATGTAACAAAGAATTTAAATATAAATTTTTACAAAAAGCAGTGATATCTTACTCAAAAAAACCTCATAAAGGTAAAGAAAATACGCCAAGTATATAAAAAATATGCCAACTTGTATACAATAAAAAAGTTTAAAAAAATATTTAGCCCTAAAAAAAACTTATAAAAGTTTAAAATAATATTTACTCCTAAAAAAACTTATAAAAATAATTTTCCTTTAAAAAATAACCCTAAAAAATAATAAAAACTAAAAAATAATTTTCTCCTAAGAAGTATCCTCTAAAAAATAAGAAATAAAAACTAAACATGAAATCAATAAAATTAGCCAAGTACTTAGAAGCAATTCAATTTGTGAGGGTTTGTAATTTAAAATAGTATTTGCCATAAAATCAATCTTGTATTTATAGAAAGGACATCCAGAAGATGTAAAATATCCTTTGGATGTCCTCTGAACATCTTTTGAACATGTGTGCTGTTAGGGATTTAACCCTTACTGCGCCATGACTTCGATCATATCGATTGCCAATTTCGAATTTAAAAGTGTCCTGTGCCAAATTAATCGAAATGTTTGAAATTGTTGTTCTGAAATTAATCATAAGCTTCGCCATAGTAAGTAAAGTAAGTTATAATAAGCTTCGGCTCAAAATCTTGTCCTTAAGGTACTTAGTCCAAGTAAATAAATAACCTCTGTTATGCAATTTATAAACAAAATTATTACCTTATTTCTCTTCTTTGACTAATGCATAACATTTTTAGGCACGATTCCCATAACTTTGACGCCACGTTTTGACTGTGAGTTGTGAAAGCATTTTTGACAAAAAACGCGGGAAAAATAATAAAAAAATTCTAGGATTATTACTTTCCAAGATATAGCAACAATTTTACTTATTTAAAAAACAAAATTTACAAAACAAAATATAAAGTCAATGACATCGACATATGTTCAGGGTCACTATCCTGCGATTAAGGTGATTATTCTGCATATCCTATAAAAATTTTAAGTTTCGCTCCTTGTTTATTAAAAAATTATTTAAGAAAAGAATTACCATGAATTACATGTAATTTTCAGACACCATGAACGTTTTATAAAATGTATTTTTAGCAGATTCATTTATTTATGTTTAATAAATCAAACGCGTGGGCGGGGAAAGGACTCTGCCTCTCCCCCTGCACCACCCCCAAAAAACTAACCTAACCTTGAAGCCGAAGGCTTCGGCTAACCCGTCAACTATCGTTCCTAGTGAGGAACCGACCATGGAGGATAGTGCTGAGACGCCGGAAATCGATCAGGCGCCAAAGGAGCCGGATGCGGGTCCGGAGAACCAGGAGGGAACTCCGGACAACGAGGAAAAAGAAGAGGGCCTGACAACGGAGAGGGATGTCAGTGAGAAGACTGCCCAGGACCAGAAGGGGCAGCAGCAACCGCGTGCGGTTTAGTCTTAAGTATTTGTTTCTTTGTCATTCCATTGTCTTAGACAGTTTTCTTTGTCTAAGTGATTTGACCCTTTATATTTAAGTATTTGTCTCTGTATCATTCCGTTGTCTTATACAGTTTTCTTTGTCTAAGTGATTCGATGCTTTATTTAAGTATTTGTTTCTTTGTCATAGTCTTAGACAGTTTTCTTTGTCTTAGCGATTCGTTTCTTTATTTAAATATTTATTCCTTGGTTCCTTTGTTCGGAAAATGATTCCGTTGTTAAAACACAATCGTTTTTGTATCATCGCGAGTGACGCGAATTTTATTGGTAATATGAGACTGACTGCGTTTATTTTTATATATATACATATTCTTTGTTTTCTTTGTTTGTCGCGAGAAATGCGAGCGTTTATTTATTTATTTGGTTCAGAGCATATTATCCGTGATAAGACTAATTTTTTGTTTATTTCTTAGAACATTTCTTTGTACGACAGGTCCTAGCGTTGAATATATACACGGGACAATTAGCTATTAAGATTTGATGTATCCAAACAAAGGATCATTGTGTGAATGCTTATGTACGCACGCGCGACGTACGGCGACTGCGTCGAGCCGCCGTGCGGCGCAGAAAGAGAGTGGGGAGATGGTTATAAAGATGGCGGAAGTGCGATGTTCGAGATTCTTTGCTTCCGGGCGATGGCTGTAGTGAGAACTACGTATATTCGCGATAGCTCGACGCAGCGATGCGTAGTATAGTTTCCGCGTATGCTCAGACGTATGTTAGTTAGTTACGTGAATAACGAAGTGTATCGAAGTGTAATCGAGCTCTAGCGCGTAAATGAGCGTTTGGTAAATATGCATAAAAAGTCACACATCTCCGATTTAAACGCCATTTAGATAGATATGTTGTAGGGGAGAGTGTTCTGAGTAACTCCCCGCAAGAATCAAATGGCGGTCGGCATTGGTTTAGGAGATATAACAAATCAAAGTTTGACAACAAAGTTTGCATACGTCGTAATAATGTGTAATTTTCTGACAAAAAAGTCTCTTTATGACTTTCATAAGTGAGCGGGGAAGAGGCAGAACCCCTCTCCTTGCACCCCACCCCCCGAAAAAACCTAACCTAACCCAATCCATTTTTTAGAAATAAAGCGTTTTATGGGCTATAAATTTACCTAACCCAACCTATATATTTTAATCGCATGGAAAGTTGCAAACCTATGTGGAATTGTAAAAACATAGACCTCGTTTCGCACTGAAAGCAGGGGATGATGGGGGTGAACCTTGTTTCGCGTGGAAAGTTGCAAACCCATGTGGAATTGCATATTTACCAAAAGAAGGGCTCCGCCCATCCCCCTGCACCCCCATCACGAAAAAAACTAACCTAACTTTGCAACCGATTGCATGTTGCTCACATGACACTTCTTGATTTCAGAAATGTTTAATATTCCGACCGATCACTGCCCTGAGATTCGATGTCGAATATCAACAGACAATGAGGCATGGATAAAAACCAAAGATGTCACGTTAAACCAACAAGGAAAAATCATCTATGAAGATAGATAAGCCCGGATTAGCCCTGTATATGGTGTACATACCGTTCAATATAGATAACAGCCTGCGATAACCGGAAAACGCTAAAACACAAAAATAATTTAGTTATTATTTAATTACATATATAATTATAGTTTTGGAATTAATTTAATTATAGAAATAGGATAATATCAGCGCGATTATAAAAACTTTAATATTTTGAGATTTGATTTAAAACAATTTATTTTGAGTTTAAATATAAAATGGATTATGATTTTACAAACGCATGGATGAGCTGATTGTGAAACCACATGCAATTTTAAGTCATGAGTTCTAATTATGAGAGAGTTATAAGTATAATAATTATTTAATATAACTATAAGTAGTATATATTTTTACATTCAGTAGGATAAGATATATGTAATTATATTGAGATTAAGCAGTTTATAAGAACTTTAATATTTTGAGATTTGATATAACAATTTTATTTTGAGTTTAAATATAAAATAGACTATGATTTTACAAACGCACGAGTGAGCTGATTGTAAAACCACATGCGATTTTATTTTATTAGCTTTAATTATGAAAAAGTCATAATTATATTAATTATTCAATATAGTTATAAGTGGTACATATTTTTATATTCAGTAAGATAAGTTACATGTAAATATAATGATGTTAAGCTATTTATAACAAGTATGCACAATTTCATGAACTAACAGCTGATTTGAGTAAAGTGAGATACAACCTATATCTATATATTGTTTTAAGTTCGTTGCACGATAACATGTGTAAATATATAAAGAAAATAACAAAATTGATTCGTTTAATTAATCCATATGTAATACTATATATGTATATATTCCCCCAAAAAATAGAAAATGAATAAAAACATTATAAAACATAAGAAGGCAAAAAGAAGTTTGATTCTAGTGATAAGATTATAATAATTAATTAAAGTTAAAGTAAGTTTAGTTATATTAATAAGGTAAAATGATTAAAACATTGAAACATTGATTTTAACATTAAATAAAGTTAGATTAGCATTAATTAAACAAGGATCAATTTGAGTTTAATAATTAAGACTAGATAATAAGTAAATATTAGATTAAAAGCTTTTATGACGTTTCCGGGGAATGCTTCGTCTTTAGTTCGCGAGATGGCGTTAGCGACTACTGCATACCGAAATGCGTCTTTAATACTCGTTCCTGATTGGACCGCAGCAGCTACCGTTTCTCGAACCGCTGATTGGCTGACGGAAAGGTGGAAGGGATGCACGCTGCCACCTCGGGTATAAAAACTCGGCATTTTCCGGGAATCGAGGAGTCTCTTCGTGATTTTTAAAGCGCGAATCCACGTTACTTGTAAAACGACCATGTACCGGGTGCGTAAACGCGTTCGGTTCAAAATTGTAAAACTATGTAAATAGTGAACTTACCGTGTAAAGCGAAGTCCGAGCACGTGATATCGGTGAGAGACAGCCGATTTGTGAACAAATAAAGTGATATATAAAATATTCCGTGAAGGAAATATTTAATTAACATTGAATAAAGTGATTTGGTTGAGCTTACCTTGTGCATGTTCCCACGATGTTTGACACGATGCGTGTCGATGTCGTTTGAGTCCAGCGATGCCCACGACCGTCCGGAAGCTGCAACCTGCATACCGGGTGTACCTGCAAATAAAAGGAAACGGGTTATCAAGGACAAGGAGAATCAAGGATAAATTATTATACCTACTTACCTGGAGATAGGTGTGGAGCTCGAAATCTCGATGCGACATCCTGAGGACCACTCGTCAATGCAGACCTTGGTGCTATTCACGGTCAAAGCACCTGGCGACCGTAGACAACAATGGTCATCGTTGTAAGCTAGGGGTGAGTGCTAGCTCTAGTCATATGCGCAATTAGTGCTTATTTCCGGTCACAGTGATAAGGCGATGATACACCGGTCTCGCCATATGTCGGGCTACTACAACACGAAAATGTTCGAGTAGCGATTTGTCCGCAATGGCGATCGTAACAGGACACTCGTCGCTTAATTAAAATAAAAATAAGTGCGCGGCGTGGTGACAAGAACTTGAAACTTTTAACAAAATATCAGATCTGTCGCTTATAATAAAATAAAGTTACAGCCGCAGCGTGGTAGTGATATCGAAGAACAATACAGTCGGAAAACGGCTTAAAGACACTCGTCGCATTTATAAAATAAAATTTAGTGCGCGGCGCGGTGCAAAGAAAACGAAAACGGGTGTGAAAAATGTCGGATGTCGCGAGACATAGGCATAAGCGTCCGATAATTAAAATCAATCGCGTAATTAGTTTGTTGTCAAGGGACACGGGCGAACGCGTTAAATTGATAATTAAAATCAAAAAGCACGTAAGAAGTTTAACGTTGCGAGACATAGACTTGTGCGATATAATAAAGCTAAGCGTAAAGCGTATCGAGTAATCTGATGCCGCGGGCACTGATGAAAAGCGTAGCAAAGCAAAGGAAAAGCAAAAGCGTAATAACTCAGCGTAAATCGGGTTAAGTAGTCTGATGCCGCGGGCACTGGCGAAAAGCGTAGCAATGTTAACAAACGCGAAAGCTAAACAACTAGCGATGTTACGAGACGTCCTAAACTCTGTTCAAGTAGCATAAACGAGTAGTGTTAAGATGCGAAACGAGGAATAGGAATCGTGGAAAATCCAAAGAAGACCGTAATTTCGACAACACGGAAGAGGGCAAAATACGGATTAAATAGCGCGAAAGCCAAAAAAACGCGAAAAAAATTTTTTTAGTAGGATAGAATTTTGTTTGATTCAAGTAACAGTAATCGTATAAAAAATATCGCGAACGAGCGTTTAGAATTAAGTAACGTAGAAGGATTAGTAAGACGTCAGAAGTACCCGTAGCGAACCTGTTTTGCATAGTCAAGCTCAGTAACTCGGAACCTCGTACTAGGCGCGGGTGCAAAGGTAGCAAACCTGTTCTGCCTTGTCAAGCTCACAATCAGCTTATTGTAAGTATTATTTAGTATTAATACGTTATTACATAATAAAGAAATTTCAAGTTTATAGATAATGACAAAATTGTGCGGATATGTAACTTAAGAATGACTGACTAGAAAATTTCTTTATTTAATAATTCTTTATTAAATAAAGGATATAAGAATGTCACCGTGAACATACAAAATGCCGAGCGACGATGGAATAAAAAATGAGGTAGTGGATTGAAATGGGCTGTCAGTCAATAGCAGATTTTTTAATCTTCATTAAGATACAGCGTACTTAGGATTAAGAAGAATTATAATTATTTACCGTATAGTAGCGGCGAATCTTTAGCTCTGCTGTACGTGTCTCTACCTTCATGCCTCCTGGAGGACCTCGGTCACGGCGAGTAAGGTTGAATTCAAGTATTCGAAATTATGCACAGAGTCCTTTATTCAGATTTTACACAAATTATGAAATCTAACGCACGACTGATAGTGGCAAAAAAAAGAGAAGTCCGTCGATGCGGATGCACAGAAATTTTAACGTAACTAGAATATGATCTTATAATGACTAAACGATTAATGCCGAATTAATGCTCGAATGATTATGATCGAATGCTCTAATGAATAATGCTTGATACTGCTCTCGGAGTTCAAAATTAGCGGTTTATATACCGATGAGGCAATGGCATTCGAGTCGAACTTTGGTGCCGCGTGGAACATGCATTGGTCATCGGTCATTTGAAAGACTTTGGGATGTTTCTGGGGAGGAAACTTTTCGAGAATAGTTTGTTATAAAATTCTTTCTAATTGAGTCACCGGGTAGCGACAGAAATGTGCTCGAAAATTTCGTCTCGAGTGTTTACATGTATTGACATTCGCCGAAGTGACATCGATAAACAAGGAGTCGGCTGATCTCAGCATCCGCGCTACCGGGCTGTATGCATTGCTCGATCTGAATACTTCTATAATGTATCGCTTGAATATTCCATAATGCTAAGCTAATATGAAATGTTAAAAACTTATATCTAATTCTCCTATTTATGGAATCAATTTATAATAATTCACTGTTAGCCTAGTCATTTAATGAGGAATTAGAATTAATTAGATTTCAACACTTTATCATTACTGCAGACTTTTATAAATGATCTTGACTATTATTTCCAATTATTTATAAAGAAAGATATTTGCAAATTATTATATGCGGAGTATGATATTCCATAAGGTATAACGTGTATACAGCGAAATATTCTCCGTGTCTTGAATAATTATATTATCGCATTATATTTAAATGGATTATTAGGCTAGAGTAGAGCGTTTTACATAAGTAAATTAGTTATTTACGAAGTCATAATTATTACTTATTAAAATTATTTATTTAAATAAATTAGTTTTTTATTTGAAAATCTTTAACATAAATTTTAATGATTGTTCCTAGTTATCTTCAATTGTTTACAAAAAGGATTATTTCCATTAGATCATTATGACTTCGTAATTTCTTACATTTGTTGTAATAGAAGCTCGATTAATACGTGGATGGTTCACGTCAAAACCGGAATTTAATTTTTAGACAGGTAAAGAGACAAAATTATGACTGGTAAAGAACATTTATTTTTCAACGTAATCTCCATTTATATCACAGTATTTTTGCCATCGATATACCAATGCGTTAATACTGGCAGAATAAAAGGATTTGTCCTGACGTCTGAATCACTGTAACACGCACGTTTGAAACTCATCTTCTAGCTGAAAGCGCGCCTGCCGCCCAAATATTCCTTTAAGGGACTAAACAGATAGAAATCTGAGGGCGCTAAATGACTGTAGGGGGGATGTGGAAGGACTTCTTAACCGAATGTTTGCAGTTTTTCCCTGGTTTGTGGCATCTGACAATGAGTCACTTCTTCCAGCGTTGTTACGAACAGATTCATGCCCATCTTTAAACCGTTCACATCATTCATACACCTGTGTTTTCTTCGGTTGGAAAGTCCTCCCACATCCCCCTTACAGTCATTTAGCGCCCTCAGATTTCCATTTGTTTGATCCCTCCAAGGAATATTTGGGCGGCAGGCGCTTTCAGTCAGAAGATAAGTTTAAGGAGTGTGTATTACAGTGGTTCAGACGTCAGGACAAATCCTTCTATTCTGCCGGTAGTAACGCATTGGTATGTCAATGGCAAAAATGTGATGTAAATGGAGATTACGTTCAAAAATAAATGTTCTTTACCGGTCATAATTTTGTCTCTTTACCTGTCTAAAAATTAAATTCCTTTTGACGTGAACGACCCTAGTATTTGAGTATCATTTGACTGTTAAAGCGTATTACTAACCGTAAGCATTAATAACTTATTGTTAATTTCTCAAGTTATGGAATCATTTCATAACAACTTGCTTTTGACAATGTAACTAAGTTATTTGTTTAGTTATTTATTTAAAAATTGAATTTATTAAAATGAATTCAGAATTTTATAGTTGTTTATTTAATTAAGAATTGCTTCTAACGAGTTATTATATTCCATAATTCCATAAGACATAACGAATATATATCCTTAAATCTATTTAAAGCATTTAATATTAATTAAATTTTAAAATCGCAAAAGGGTTAGTATTCGCACGCAGGTCTGTTCTATAAGATAACCGCTGGTTAGTTCTAGAGCGCTACACGTGTGTGGTTCGGGTTTAGGGACGGCGCCTGATTGGTTTGCGTCACTAGTTCTAAAATAGAGCTTGCTGATTGGTCGCAACGCGGTTAAATAGGGAAATATTGGATTTCCTATAGTTAGTAGTTATTGACTAAAAGTATATTTAATTTCTAAGTTAAATAAAGGCGTATAAGATAAGAATGTTAGGTAGTTGACAAACAATAATGAAAATCACTAATAATTGAGAATAGGACGAATAGATTACATAATTGTTCTGTATTTTATAAACAAAAGCTTCTCTTAATTATTATTGAAAATATGGGTTCGAAAAAATGGCGGGACGTCCCAGTATTTAGTGCCCGCAACGAGCCTTCTAGCATCTGTATTTTTAGTGCTTTTCCGTTAGTATCGTAGTACCACGTCTCTGGAATAATTCAAGTTGTTAGCGATTACCATTCCGTTACTGAGACTTTTCCGTATCGCTGATTTAGCGATTCTTTTGTTTGGTAGATTATACATTAACCTCGAGTCAGATCAAAATTAATTTCCAGGACAGTATTACTGTTATCGTATTTTGTATTCTATGAATTAATTATTATCATCGATTGTACGATCGCTGCGAAAACACTCTAACGCGCAATTACATCTTCGTATATTATAATTCGTAAGTGAGCGCAAGTCATTTGTCGCCATACGGCCGGAATTTCAATAATTGTCCAGATCTGAATAAGCCCCGTGCATAGGGAAATTTTTGCTAGACGAATAAATGAACCGAGTGCGCAAATTAACCGCGTAATCTGAGATTCTTACACTCGGTCGCGACAGTGCACGCCCGGCGTGTTCACTGCCGACAAAATTGTCGATCAGTCGAGACCGCGAGAACCGTATCCTAGATTTCTCGATATTAACTTTTATATTCCTTTATATTATTTTAATATACTTGTTAATTATTACGATTGAGTGCTTTATTTATTTCGATTTGCCGTTCTTGACTCTCGCCCCGTCCCGTCCATACGAATCACCCTCTTTACTTTTTAGTGTTAACTGAGTAGCCGAGTACTCTGCCGTCGTGATTAATTATCGATCTCCTTTGGTGTTTTCTCGCGTATTTTTGTGTCGTACGGATTTCCGTACCTGGCGTCCAACTTTTTGTGTAGACTAGTTGTGTATAGTCCGGAGATCGATAGTGGATAGATCGCGTCAAAGGTGTGTCGTGGGTTAATAAAAATTGCCCGTTTGTCGACTTCAAATCTCAAAAATAATTAAAATTAAATTAAAATTAAAAATAATTGAAATTAAAAATATGCACGGTCACAATATGGTATATGTATACAGGTGTTAGAAAAAAAAGGTCACATATTTTGATAGAAGGTAGTATTGATCAAAACAAGAAAGGTCTAATTAACATGGGTCTTACAATTAATATCTTTGAAGATACAGGCTATTTTTCTATTTGAGCTCTTTATCCTTTTCTCATTGGTTGTGTCACCTCTACAATGCAGTAAACAAAAGAGTATTTACTAGTTTTGCTATAGTAACATTGGGTTATAATAACATTGGGTTTGTAAGTATCAGTATGAAAATATCAATAAGGTAAGATAAGTAAATATCAGTTTGTAGGTATCAGACGTAAGGCTGAAAAATGCGTGACAATGAATGGAAACCACATAGCGCACCTTCTATAATGCTAACTGCAAAACTAGTAAGTACTCTTTTGTTTACTGCATTATAGAGGTGACGCGATCAATACGAAAAGGACAAAAAGCTCAAATAAAAAGATAGCCTGTATCTTCGAAGATTTTCATTGTAGGACTCATGTTAATTAGATTTTTTTTCTTATTTTGATTAATACTACCATCTCTCAAAATATGTGACCCTTTTTCTAACACCCTGTATATACAGGGTGTTTAAAAAACCATTCAATATTTATATGGTTGTCGTAACCCGACCAGCTATAAAATATATTAGATAATAAAGGAAAAGATTATAAAACAGTAAGAAAGAGATCAAGGAAAAGATTAAGAAATAGTAATTAAGCAAGAAAAGATTAAGAAAGAATTAATTAAATAAAATAGAGAATAAAAGAAGACGTGACTAAAGACAAGTAAGTCACGGCAAAGTTCCGAGAAGCTGACGAAACAGCTGACAGGAACAGAGCACGAGACGTGACTCCAGTCATGGTCACCACACTCCTTCCTTCCCGATTAATTAGTATATGTAGGGAGCGATCGCAAAGAAAGGATCGCTAACGAAATCAAGAATATAATACGTATCGCGCTCGTATATTATACCCGCGAAGTCTCGAATAAGAAACAAGTATACAGTAGTGATAGTGAATAAACCTTTCTTTGACTATAAAGTACGGAGTATCTTTATTAGTGCGTGGATCCTAATCCTTTGGGAGAACGAATCCCAAAAAGTCCTTTCTCTAGCGGCTACGGGCATAACATGGTAGATAGGACACACCATACTGAGTAAAAAAATATTACTAAACATAGATCGAAAGTTCAACCGTTTCTGAGATATAAACATTTTTGTATGTTAGTATCATGATTGACTTACTGGCTTCTACGTGTCGCATGCGACGTGAGAAGAAGATAATCTGTCTAAAAACGAACAGTCTTTTTCTTCGCGGGAAGCGTAGAACAAAAAAGACAAGTATTGGGGAGAAAGAGAAGGTTAAAGGGAAGAAAAAAATTGATGAGGAATTAACTTGGGAGGAGAGGGAAACTGGATAGAGGATACGTAAAATAGCTAGGAAAGAGGAGGGAAAAGGTAGGAGAGTATTGACAGGGAAAGAGGGATTATAGATAAAAGATAAATGGTGGAGATGGAACGAAGAGAAAAAGGTATTAAAAAATGAAAGGAGAAAAGTGAGGGAGTGGGAATAAGAATGCAGGAAGTCGAGTCATGGGGGAGGGAAAAAGGAGGGAGAGGGAAAAGAATAAAGGAGAAGAAAAAAAAGAGAAAGGAAAGAGCAGGGAAGAGAGAGGAAAGAAGGGAGAGAAAGAAGAGAGAGGATAGAAGAATTGAAGATTGTGTTGTAAGAAGGAAAGAAAAATATATATGAAAGATAGCATTTTGGAATGTAGCGAAGATGATCAATAAAAATAAGAAGGACTTCTGGAAAACAATTGGAGACTGACAAGTAAACCTACCCAAGTGTTACACTCCGATTTCTTTCAAATTTGGCACAAATGTAGAACTACCAAAAATATTTGACCCGTATTTTTTCATTTGTGCCCATAAGCGGTTTTACGGGTAGTTAATACTCCTTCAATATTCAACCCTCTACCATTATAAGTACAACAAAAATGCATAAGAAACAAAATTTAATGCAAGATATAGAAGTTTTTTGGATCGCTAATTATGAATGTAAAGTAAGATTTGCAAAATTATTTGTTTAAATAAAATGTTGAAACAAATTAGCAAAAAAGTTGAAAAAATACAGTATAGTGACCATATGTTATAAGAGTTATTCGAGTAAGTGATTCTAAATATGGCATTAAATTTGTAAAGTGCATTGTTTTAAATTATTCAAACAATAAACGGTTTAAACAAATTAGCAACAAGGTTGAAAAAAATTGAAGTGCTTTATAGTGACTTAAGTTATAGAGGATTTTTGGGTTTGTTAATGACACGCACACACACACACACACATACACACACACATTATATTTAATAAACAATATATACAGGGTGTTTTCCTGAACACCCTGTATAATATGTAATTATAATATTAAAGAAAAATGTGTGTGTTGTGTGCGCGCGCGCGCGCTCGCGCGCGCGTGTGTGTGTGTGTGTGTGTGTGTGTGTGTGTGTGTGTCATTAACATATGTAATGAGCAACCCAAAAATCTTCTATAACTTAAGCCTACTATAAAACACTTCAATTTTTTTCAACCTTATTGCTGATTTGTTTAAGCCGTTTATTGTTTGAATAATTTAAAACAATGCACTTTACAAATTTAATGCTATATTTAGAATCACTTACTCGAATAACTCTTATAACATATGGTTACTATACTGTATTTTTTCATACATCTTGCTAATTTGTTTCAACATTTTATTATTTAAACAAGTAATTTTGCAAATCTTACTTTACATTCATAATTAGCAATCCAGAAACTTTTATATTTTGCATTAAATTTTGTTTCTTATGCATTTTTGTTGTACTTATAATGGTAGAGGATTGAATATTGAAGGGGTATTAACTACCTGTAAAACCGCTTATGGGCACAAATAAAAAAATATGGATCAAATATTTTGGTAGTTCTACATTTGTGCCAAATTTGAAAAAAATCGGAGTGTAACACTTGAGTAGGTTTACTTGTGAGATGCGATAATATTCATGGAAACGTGGAAGGATAGAAGGAGATGATTGAAGGTAAGAGACAAGTTACAGATAGATTACAAATGGGGCGTGCAATATGTGATCAGGAAAAACAAGAAAGGAAGGGCAATAGGAGGGATATTAATGGGAATAAGGGGGAATATATAGAGGTAAGAGAAATTGAAATGATGGAAAAGAGGATAGTGACGGGAAAGATAAGAGTAGGAGAAAAAGGTGGCGTATAATGGGAGTATATATGAGGGAGGATTTAGAGAAGAAATTGGAAGAGTTGAAGAATTGGTTAGAGAGTAGTGATGAGGAGAGAATACGGGTGGAAATAAGGGGAGATTTTAACGCAAAGACAGAAGAAGTGAGGGAAAGGATTATAAAGGAAGAAGAGGATAATCAAAAGAGTAAGAATTCTAAGGATAAAAAGATAAATAAAGAAGAAGAAGATTAGTTGAAAAAAAGAATCAAGGCATCTTAAATGGTAACATAAGAGGAGACGAAGAAGGGGAGTAGTATACAGGGAGCAAAAGTAATATTGTAAATGACTACGTAGTAGGAAATGAGGAGAAGGTAGAAAGATTAGAAATCGGGGAAGATACAGATTCGGATCACCATTCAGTGATATATTGGATAAAAGGAGAATGATAAAGAGGAGAGAAAGGAGAAAGAGAGGTGGAAAGGGAGAGGGATATGCAATGAAGAGGAGAGGGAGAGATTCAGGAACGAGATAGGAAAAATAGAAATAAGAATGGAGAAAGGAGAAGTAAGATATGAGATAAAGAAAATGAATGAAAGAGTGAGGACAGCGTTAGAAAAAAGTGAGAGGGGGAAAAGGGAGAAGAGAGAAGGTATCAGACATAGTGGGATGAAGAATGAGCGGAGAAAAAAATGGAGGTGAGACGAGAATTGAGAAGATGGAGGAAGGAAGGAGGAAAAGGCGAAAGGTACAAAGGATTAAAAAGAAATTATAAGGAACTGTTTAAAAAGAAAAAGAAAGAAGAGAAAAAGAGATTAATAAGAGAGGCGGGAAGTGAGGACAAGAAATGAAGTTTGGAAGTTAATAAATAGGGAGCAAAGGAAAAGGATAAATGAAGAGATACAAAGAGAGAGTGAACATTGGAGTAAGGGATACGATGAGAGAAGAAACACTTCGTAGGAATGCTGAAGGGAGGAAAGGGTTATGAGAGAACAAAAGAGGAAAGGAATAAGAGAAATGGAAACAGACATAGAGTGGGAGGAAGTAAAAAGTACGATAACCAAGGATTTATTAAGGCAATGGTTAGATGAGATTCCGACAAAGTATAGAGATACGGAGAAGAGGAAATAGAGGAAAATAGATGTAAAAAATATGCAAAAGAGTATGGAGGGGAGAGGGTTGGTCGGAGAGAAAGAAAGAATTATTGCATTGATTATAAAGAAAGAAGAGGGTGAAAAAGCTGCGGATTATAGAGGGGTCACTCTAATGCTGACACTATAAAAAGTTTACACGTTGATATTTGCTGAGAGATTGAGAGAGGAGGTGTTAAAGGAAAGAATACCAAAAAACCAGACAGGATTTAAAAGGAAAAAGGGATAATAGATAATATATATGTAGGCCAAACGGGCAGATATTGAGAACACGTATCGTTGCAGTCATATCAGTAGAAACAGCTCGCAGCATTCTGTGATCACAGACTATAAATTGTTGAATCACGAATTTGAGTGGGATATTGTTGAAATCTTGGATGAAGAAATTATTTTAAGTAAGAGATTATTATCAGAAATGCCTGTTTATTAAGCGACTAAAAATAGTCTCAACCGATAAAATACCGAATGTCTACACAAAACATATACAACGATTGTAGAGCGCTTAAACAAGAGCTAAGAAGCTCTGTAAAAAGCTCTAACTCGAGACGTCTTTTTTCCCCCTCCCCAACCATTTGTGTGTCGCTCCCCCGCATGCTTGATGGCAGATCACCATGTAACGTGGCACCATATGCCTCGTTACTAAACAGCCTCTCGGGCCGACCATCCGCCCGAAAAGCGAGGCTCGGCGTCTTTGGCGCCCCCCAAACGCCGACACCAGTGGGCGTGGCCCCCACCGGAGGGACCATCCCCACCACGCGCAGCCGGGTATATAAGGCGCGCCGGCGAGCGTATCGCCACCAGTCCTGATCCCGATTCCTGTGACTCCGGATCCCAGACTACCAGACAGCGGGTGTACCCGGACGCTGGTTCCGTTTCTCCGATACCGTTAAAGCCAGGCAGCGGACGTACTCGCTGTGACGCCGGGAGTACTCGGTTGCTGGCTACCGCTTCTCCGACACCGTTAAAGCCAGGCAGCGGACGTACTCGCTGTGACGCCGGGAGTACCCGGTTGCTGGCTACCGCTTCTCTGACGCCGTTAAGACCAGACAGCGGGCGTACTCGCTGTGACGCCGGGAGCACCCGGTCGCTGGTTCCGCTTCGGCTTATACATACATTCCGCGTAGATTTAAGCTTCCCTGCTTACACGCCTTTTGCGTGGCTTCCTCGTTGTACATTCCGCGTAGTCGTAAGTCTACCTGCTTGACTGCTGCTCGGCAGCTTATTTGCTTGCACGCCTTCTGCGTGGTTTTCTCGTTGTACATTCCGCGTAGCCGTAAGTTTACCTGCTTGACCGCTGCTCGGCAGCTTACCTGCTTGCACGCCTTCTGCGTGGCTTCCTCGTTGTACATTCCGCGTAGTCGTAAGTCTACCTGCTTGACCGCTGCTCGGCAGTTTATTTGCTTGCACGCCTTCTGCGTGGCTTCCTCGTTGTACATTCCGCGTAGTCATAAGTACCTGCTTGACCGCTGCTCGGCAGCTTATTTGCTTGCACGCCTTCTGCGTGGCTTCCTCGTTGTACATTCCGCGTAGTCATAAGTACCTGCTTGACCGCTGCTCGGCAGCTTGCTTACTTGCTTGCACGCCTTCTGCGTGGCTTCCCCGCTTAGACATTACGCATAGCTATAAGTTAACCTGCTTGTAAACCGTTCGGTCGGTTCTTGCTCGCACGCCTTCTGCGTGGCTCCCCGCTTGTATATACCCCCCTGCCTAATTGTAAGCTTACTGCTTGCCTGCTGTACGTAAGATTAAGAACACTGCTTGACAGCCATCTGCTGGCCTGCCTTCTGTACATTAATAAGCTGATAATAAAGAATCGTTATTATCGACAAAGGAAAGCGAGTTCGAGTTTCCCCCTTCTCCCGAATCCTGGCACCGGCGAGCCTAATCCGCGGCGTCGGGAAAAATGAACCGTTACAACCAACATAAGGCCTACTTAGATGCTACAGCGGTCAGTACTGTTTTTGTTTATTGTGGAGGTCGGGACATTTGCATCTTGTTTTTCATCTCGTCTTTATTATGTGTAAAATTATCTAGTGCAAATATAGATTGTTAAACTGTTGTGTTCGGAATCAGAAACCACATGTCAATTAAAGAGTCTGTTTATTGAAACCAATTGTCTCTGAATTACATAAGTCGAGCTTAGAACGAACACCCGTTGCGTTCCGCGTTCGGCAGCGGACTGGCCCCGCGATGCGCGCGCACCTTGACACACGCTCTCGGGTGGTATACAACACCCCTCCCCTCTAGATTGAAATTAATAGAAAATAACAAAAATTGGATATTTTAGTATGTAGTAAAAAAAAACAAAAATTGGTTTTTTATTGCCGTTTAACGATTTCTTCGACGTAAGTTGTATTTGTTTTCTTGATTCTCGTCCATATTGTTGTCGGTTGTTGGTTTGGTCTTTTTTCTGCGTTGTCTTTAAATTTTGGGATATATCGTAGGTGGTCAATGTGACGTTTGTGTATAATTTCTGTGTGATATTCTCGTACCTCGTACGACAGGGGTCCTGTTTTTTTTTCGACTGTGGCTCTGGTCCATTTTGGTCTCTCTTTTTTGTGTGTTCGCATTCTCACTTGATCTTTGATGTGTAACCGACGGGCGCCATCTGGAGTTTCATTCGTGATTTACGGGCGGTGTCTGGACCTCGGCGATAGACGGTCCAGCGGTGTGCGAAGTCTTCTTTTTAACATCATTTCTGCAGGTGAAACTCCCGTTGCCGTTGACGGTGTTGAATGTTGCTTCAGGAGGAATCTGCTAATTTTGGTATCCCAGTCTCCTTCCTTTAGTACCTTTAGCGATTGTTTGGTCGTTTGGACTGCCCGCTCGGCTTGTCCGTTTGACGATGGGTGATACGGTGCAATGAAAATAAATTCTATGCCGTTTCTTTTACAAAATTGTTTCATCTGCTCGGATTTGAATGCCGTATCGTTATCTGATACTATTGTTTCGGGAAGAATGAAGGATGCGAAAAGTCGTCGAAGTTTACGGATGACGTTGGTCGAAGATGTTGAAGGGACGCGACTTACTTCGGTCCATTTTGTGTATGCGTCGACTACGATGAGAAACGTTTGGCCTTGAAATGGTCCGGCGAAATCGATGTGTAGTCGAATCCAGGGCCCACCCGGGCTTTCCCATTTCTGTATTGGTGCTCTTGGGGGGTTGTACCGGAACTCTTGGCATTGGTCACAGTTTTTTATCATTGTTTCAAGTTCTTTGTTTATACCGGGCCACCATGCGTATGAGCGAACGCAAGCTTTTGTGGCTACGATTCCCGGGTGATTTGCGTGTAAAAATTTTAGTATTTCAGGCTGTAGTTTTTTTGGAACGACTACTCTTGATCCCCACAAGAGACATTCGTTCTCTATTGACATTTCGTTTCGTTTTATCGAAAAAGCTTGGAATTTTTTTTCTATTTTTTTTGGCCATGCGGTGTTCAACCATTTTTTGATGAGCTTGAGTGTTTCGTCTTTGTCGGTTTCTACCGCGACTTCCGCTGCTGATACAGGATTTCGGGTCACACCTTCCAGCATGAGCACGTCGCCGATTTTTTCTTCCTCTTCTATTTCTTCTTCTAGTGGGAATTGCGAGAGGAAATCTGCGTTTCCGTGTTTTTTTGCTGGTCGACATTTTAGCTGGTAATAGTATGCCGATAACTTAATTTTGTATCGTTTCAACTTGGGTGATATTTGATCTGAGTTCTGTTTTTTTGGCTCGAAAATTCCAAGAAGTGGTTGGTGATCTGTTAATAGTTCGAATGATCGTCCCGACAAAAATTGATGAAAATGTGTTACTGCCTGCACTAACGCCAAGGCTTCTCGGTCTAACTGCGCGTATTGCCGTTGAGTTTTATTTAGTGTTTTCGAAAAATATGCTATAGGTTTCTCTGTCTGGTCCGTGAATTTGTGGGCGAGAACTGCTCTTATACCAATTGGCGAGGCGTCAGCTGATAGCACAATTGGTAAATTGTCGTCAAAGTGAATTAAAATTCCTGATCCGATGAGTTGGTTTTTCAGTTCTTTAAAAGCGTTTTTTCCTGCTTACTCCATTTCCATTCCGCGACGGCGTCTAATAGTCGGTGAAGTGGTTCTGCGATGGTTGCTCTGTTTTGAATAAATCTAGCGTAGAAGTTTATTCCCCCCAAAAAAACTTGTAACTCACGTTTGTTTGTCGGCGCTTTCATTTCTCTTATGGCTGTTACCTTGTTTTCGAGTGGTTGAATGCCCTCTGTGGATATTTGGTGTCCCAGAAATTCCATTGATTTTACACTGAATATCGATTTTTTTACATTAACTCGGAGGTTTGAATGTTGTAGACGCTTCAGTACCTCCGTTAGTCGTTGATTATGTTCGTCCAGGGTTTTACCTTGTATCTTTACGTTATCTAGGTAGATCTGTATTCCGTAAATTCCCGACAGTATTGTCGTCATAAATTTTTGAAAAATTCGCGGTGCTGCCGCGATACCATCCAGTAACCGGTTGACGTTGAATAAACCCCCTGGTGTGCTGATTGTCAGGATTTTTGATGTTTCTTCGTCAACGCATAGTTGTTTATAAGCGTCACGAAGATCAACTTGGGAAAAATATTCTCCTCCGTTGAGTGTTGCTAGTGCTTCTTCGACTGTTGGCAGTGGATATTCAGATTCGCGAATTTCTGGGTTGACTGTTGATTTGTAGTCGCCAACTACCCGTATTTATCCGTTAGGTTTTCTTACGAATAGTACCGGTGTAGCCCAGTCCGATTGATTTACAGGTGTGAGCATTTTTTGCTGCACCATTGACTTTAATGCGTCCATTGCCGCTTCCTGCAGTCCATACGGTATTCGTCTGGCTTTGAAGAATTTGGGGTGAGCGTTGTCTTTTAACTCGATATGAATCGGTGTACCCTTATGGCCCTCGAGTGTCTTTAAAGTGAGGGACGGAAATTTTTTTAGAATATTATTTCCGTTATTTTCTTTTTCACTCACCTTGTGAATTTCTGTCATCGTTATGACAGAATTATTATATAGATATTATTTTGCGAACCAATTTCTACCCAGTAAGTTGGGTCCGTGTGTCTCGTTTGTCACTACTATCGGCAGTAATTTTTTTATTTGTCGATGTCGCACGAGTACGTTGGTCGCTCCTATTACCTGTAGTGGTTTTTTTTCGTAACCGTACAGTTTAATTCGCTTTTTTAATCAGGTGGGTTCCTTTTTTGGCCAAATTTTCTCATAAGTTTGTTTATTTATAAGCGACAAATGAGCTCCGTTATCTACTTCAAATTTGCACAGTTATGAATTTATTTCAATTTGTACAACGTATTCGTCGTCGTTCCTTTTTTCTTGTAATGACTGTACTATGGCGTTGCACGCGAGTATGTTGTCGTCGTCGCTTTCGTCACTTGAGTCTTCGTTTATTGGATGAGTCTGTGCCTGTTTTATTTTTGTTTGTTTTTCGTTTGACCGTTGTTTTATTTTGCATATTCTAACTATGTGTCCCACTTTTTCGCAGTAACTACATTTTTCGTTCTTGTAAAAACATTTGTCTTGCGAGTGATTGGTGTAACCGCAACGATAGCACGGATCTCGAGTTTGTCTTTGTTTAGTATTTTTTTTATTAGTTTGTTTGTTTTTTGTATTTTGAGTAACATTTTGAATTACCTCAGATTCGGATTGTTTAAAGATTTTTTGTTGTTGTTCTGCTGATTCCGCATTACATGCTATTTCTAACGCTTTTTCTAGTGTTAAACCGTCCGGATTTGTGTCGCTTATCGACTCCTCGTGTCGTTGGCATAAATATCTTTGCATTTCTTCATTTCGTATGCCTGCCACGAATCGGTCGCGTAACATTATATTCAGCGGTAGTTGTCCGTCCGGTCCCGTAAATTTGCAATTTAATGCCAATTTCCTTATTTCGCGTACAAATTCTTTGAGCGTTTCGTTTTCCCTTTGGATCCTTTTGTGGAAATGAACTCGTGCAAGAAGTTCGTTTAGGTTTTGGTCGAAATACGATTTACATTTATCGAGAATGTCTTGATATGTAACGTCTTTTGGAGCGGTCGGCGAGCAAAGAGATTTTATTATCGCATAATTTTTCGCACCTATCGCTGTAAGTAAGGTAGCCCGTTTTTTTGATTCGTTACTGATGTTATTGGCCTCCAGGTAGAATTCCAGCTGTTCAATATAGTCTTCCCATGTTTGTTTTTCTGACTCGAACTCGATGAGTTTACCTATATTTAAAGCCATGACGTCATCCAGTGCTGCCTCTATTTTCGATGCCGATGGTGCTATATTTTCTGGATTTTTCTCCGTAATTTTTTGTTTTTCTTTCTCGGCACGCTCTTTCACGAACTCCGTTAAGGTTTTACGTATTTCGTCTATGTCCGTTGTCGATTTTACTTTAATGTTATAATAGTCACAGATTTTCACTAATTTGTTTTTACTCAAGGAATAAATCCACGAGGTCTTTTCCGTCGCCACGTGTGCCTTGATTTCTGTCCACTCTTCACTCATTCTTCGTTACACTTTTTACTTTTCACTTCGCGTGATTCGTTTCGTTTCCTCGTCGCCATTTATTGTGTTCGGAATCAGAAACCACATGTCAATTAAAGAGTCTGCTTATTGAAACCAATTGTCTCTGAATTACATAAGTCGAGCTTAGAACGAACACCCGTTGCGTTCCGCGTTCGGCAGCGGACTGGCCCCGCGGTGCGCGCGCACCTTGACACACGCTCTCGGGTGGTATACAACATAAACCAAAAGGGAGAGTAGTGAGTTTATTTGTGGATTTGAGGCAGCATTTGGCACCATACACAGAGAGATATTGAGAAGTTAAGGAAAGAAGGGTAAGAGAGGGTCTGGTAGAGAGGATAGAGAAAGTTATGAGGGAAATGAAGAGTAGAGTAAAAATAGGGGAGATATAAGTAAGGAGTTTTTGGTAAGGAGAGGTGTAAGACAAGAGTATCCACTATTGGTAAGCCCATTGCTGTTCAACATAATGTTAGCGGACTTAGAAGAGGTTATGGCTAGAAGGAAATAAGAAGTCAAGTTGTGGAAGGGAAAGATATATTCTAAGACTCCATATATGCGGCAGGCTCCGGCAAACACATGCGGAAGGCGACTCCATGTACGCGGCAGAGCCTAGCGCCACGCCACGTACGGAAATCGAAGATGCGGATGTTTTCAGATAAAATAACCATACCGTGGCATACATTTATAAAAACGACAGTTGTATAATCTAAAATAAACGAATACACAATATTTTTCCTTTTTGAAGTGTAGTTATTGACATTAATGGCTTAATTTTAATAGATTAACGTTCAATATTACTAATAATTTATTATATTTTATTTAATATAGAATTGCTGGAACTTATACTTTACTTGTAGAAATTACGATTTACCTTATTTATAAACATTTACTTCGAGTGACAATAGTGAAAATAAAATAATAAAGTTGTAATAAGTAATAAAAAATATAATCAAAATAAATAAAATCAAAATGAATTACAATGACAATCTTGCCTTGCTATTGTGGCTACGAAGAAGACGAAGACGACAGGAACTAGAAAGGCAAGAACAAGTTGATCGGAGAACAGCTCGATGGTGGGTTCATCCTATAATAAAGCAACGACATCTTCAAGGTGCTTACAATAACCGTGTGCTTGAACTTCGACGCGACATAGAGCGTTTTTTCAATTTCCATCGCATGTCACCTCTTTAATTGATCAATTCAATTGATCAATTGATCAATTCATTTGATCAATTATTAACAATGGTAGAACCTATTATTACAAAAGTACACTTCACAAGGGAACCGTTGCATCCAGGACTGCGATTATCATTGACGTTGCGATACCTTGCATCTGGGGATAGTATGACAAGTCTACACTATCTTTACCGCGTAGGTAAATCTACTGTGCCAAAAATAATTGTGGAAACAACGGAAGCGCTTTGGCTGACACTACAGCCTCAAGTACTTTCTCCATCAACTGTACAAACATGGACTAAAATCGCAGAAGATTTTGTAAATAAATGGAATTTTCTAAATTGTGTTGGAGCAATTGATGGAAAACATGTTACTGCACAATGTTTTAAAAATACAGGATCAACATTTTACAATTACAAAGGCACATACAGCACTGTTTTAATGGGAGTTTGTGATGCTGATCTTCGCTTTACATATGTTAGCATCGGTTCTGCTGGTAAAGAAAGCGACGGAGGTATTTTTCAAAGTCTAGATTTTGAAAGATGCATCAAAATAGAAACACTGCCATTGCCTCCACCTAAAGCCTTACCAGGTACAAATACTTGCCTTCCCGCAGTATTTGTTGGTGATGCAGCATTCCCGTTATTGAAGAATTTGATGCGACCATACCCTGGTGCTAACTTGAGTCCAGAAAAAACTATTTTTAATTATCGCTTGAGCAGAGCAAGGCGTGTAATCGAAAATACATTTGGAGTAATGTCAGCCAGGTGGAGAATATTTCGACGACCAATTGTTGCGTCACTTTCAACTGTAGATAGTATAGTTAAAAGTTGTGTGGTGCTGCACAATTGGCTTCGAGATGCGGATTTGAACGTTTTGCCTGGTCAGAGAAGATATGTTCCAGTAGGATTTATAGATGTAGAAGATCGCTATGGAAATGTAGAAACTGGTCAATGGCGAAACGAAGAATCATCTGGTGCACTTCGAGGTTTTGCACCAAATGCATCGAGTAATTCTGCAAATGACGCCAAAATAATTCGAAACATCTACACAGACTATTTTATGAAAGAAGGTCACGTACTTTGGCAGTGGAATAAGCTAGCTGACTTTCAACGGCAAGCGTATACGCAATAGGCAGAAGGTAAATGATTGAAACACATAATTTAAAAAAATGCAATTAATCAAGTTTTATTTTGTTACTCTATCACAATTTGAGAAAGCGCTTGTAATACAAGTGTCTTTAAACGTAATTTCGCATTTACGTTTAGATGCTGTGAATCCCGCGATATAGACAAATAGAAAAGGTCGTCTGAATTCATGGTGTCGGTCAAAGTTCGTTTTTCCACCAAGTTTAAAATTGCCTCATCGACCGCATCTGTACGCGTTTCAGACAATTGCCTTTTTGCTAAAAAAAGAAAGTTAAATAAATATTAATATTATATATATTTTTATCAAATTTTCGCAATTATGTGATACATAATCTTTATTATTTTATAGTAAAGTAAAATTTGGAACATTAATCAACTATTTTCTTTTTACTAATGCACTCTTTCTGGATAAATAAGATATTCAAGTAAATCAGTTGTAAGATAGAAGCACTGCACAAACTGTGTTTTTTAAAATACTTAATTAAATAATTTAAATATGTGATTTATTTTCAGATAAAGAAATACAATAAATTTACCTCGTTTTGCAGATTGGGTCTGATTTTGTTGAGAATGGCTACCCACTGTATGAGATACAGCCCTCTGAGGACAAGGCGAGGCACTGTCTCGAAGATACGATGCACTCCAGGGACGAGGTGAAATGCTCTCAGAATGAGGCGAAATGCTCGGAGTACGAGATGGAGCCCTTGGAGGACGAGGCAAGGCACTATTAGGACGAGGCAAGGCACTATTAGGACGAGGCGAAGCACTATTAGAACGAGGCATATTGTGCACTGTAAAATAATGTTTAAAAAAATCTAATAAAATGTTAATTAAAGTATGTACTACATTGAAAAGATTTCATCGTAGAAGTATTTTATGCGTATCATAGTTTCAAACCAGACTTTTGTAGAACCTCCCGGCTCCAAATTATGATACATGTAAAGTAAATTGTACAAGGAATTTTTCTCTGTGTATACAAAATTATTTACACAAATATTTTTTTGTTCAATTTACCTTGAAACTCTTCTTGTGTGTCATACGCATTATGCACATATTCTTCTGTTTCAAATGTCTCCAATGGTGGTGGCGACAACGTATCAATGGATAAGGGACGTTCAATGCCAAAACTTTGGCAGTTCGTTACAGTTCTAATTGAGAAATTATAAAACAAAAATTATTAGTTTATGTGGAAGCATATTGTTTATGAAAATGAGGAATTGACAATTACAATCGTCATTCAAATAATAATGAAACTAACATCATGAATTTTGCTATGCTATCAATTACAACAAAATCATCATAATAATTTTACATTTAAAAAAAGTAAAACTTACTTGCGAGGTTCCACTACATCCGACAAAAAACTTAAGTTTGCCGTAAGTGGCCACGGAGAAAAATGAAGAGCTGCTTGCCCACTTTTTGTTATGGACTTCTTTTTCTCCTTTGTGTATCGATCTTGAAGATTCCTCCATCGGTTCTTCACAAACTCATCTGTTTAAATTTATCATAATTTTATAATTGTTAACACTATAAATTTTTTTATACCTAAGAACATATTTATAAATTATTTCAATTTTAGAAGTAATTCTATTTTGTTTTGATGAATACTGGCATTGGTTCAAAAATATGCCTTATGATATTAACAATTATAATAAAAATTCAAGAAAACTTTATTCTATTTGTATTTTTAATCAATGTTCTTCGATAAGGATCAGGAAGTTTATAATACATTTTTTTATAGAGACGCTAGAAATGTTTTTCAAACAATACATACCAGTCACATTAAGTTCCTGAGCCACTTCACACCACAATTATTTTTTAAAACGTTGTCTCTATACTGTTTGTTTTTAAAATCTCATAATTGCGGGCGTCTTCTGACGTAATGAATTATAAGTTCATTGACGTCCTCAGAATTATATTCCATACTTAATGAATCTTCATTGTTGATAAATTCCATGGTAGCTGGTTTGTTTCGTACGACGTAACCTACAAATAAAATAAACGGCTAATAAGAGCCAGATCGCATAGGTGAGGCGCGAGTAAACACAATTGTTTAAATTAAACTACCCTTTATTATATAATTAGACGTTTCGGTCCCGCTTCGGGCCATCTTCAGTAACTGTATAAACAAATGAATTACATGACATGAGAAACATTATAACCAAAACCGGTGATCGGATTATGTATACAGAAAAAGAAAATTAAAACGTACGCTTGAATTACGAATAATAATATGACTAGCAGTGTGTCTACGCGGCATCCAGGCTACCCCGCGATCCCCTCTAGAGACGCCTCCCGATCGGTACCCGCCGGTAGGAAGCGGGATGTGCATTGACAAATAATGCACATCGCTGTATCAAATAGCAATATATCAATTGCTGTTATAAAACATTACAAGAGGCAACTCACCAAAGACAATCGCAGAGCCGCACAGAAAGCCACGAGATCCTTACGCACAAGTCTGAGAAATTGCTTTAACTCACATCGCACATCGATCATAACAATATCTATACTGTCAGATATAAATGTCAAACAACAACTGTGGTTCGCATAAACATGTTATTTGGATTATTGATGACAAAAAGACAACAAAAGAACAATAAGAGAAAAAGAAAAAGAAAACTAAACAAGCCGTAAGCTATCTATAATCGGAATGTAAATTTGTTCTAATTGTTCCGTGTCGGTCTGCAAATTAATGCTGTTCTTCTGTCTCTTTATGTATATCATCTCTGACAGCAGTCTTTTCGCTAAAATCGGTTCTTCGTCTAAAATTTTTACATTTTCCCAATCGAATTCGTGGTTCGTCAATCTGTGGTCCGTTATCACTGACCGTTGCGATGTGTTCCTATTAATATGGTTGCGGTGCTCTTTCATTCTGGTTTTTAATAATCTACGGGTCTGGCCCACATATGAGGCATCACAATTATTGCACGAGATTTTGTAAACAACATTTTTCCGAAACTCATTGTTTTGTTTGTCTTTATGTACTTTAATATAATTGTTAAGATTGTTTATTCCCGTGTACGACATTCTTATATCTAAGTCACGAATTATTCTGTTGAACTGATCCGAGATTCCCTCCACATATGGAATATTAAAATATGCAACTTTTTCTTTATTGAGTTTGTCTTGAGTGTTTTTTGTAGTGTTCTTGTCATTGTTAAGAATAAGAAATTTTAGTCTGTCATGAATAGTGTTAAATATGAAAGTTAATGGATAATTATTGTCAAGTAATAGGTTAATAATAAAATTTAAATTCTTCTGGTGGAATCTCGGATTAGAGAGAAGAAACGCTCTGTCAGTCAGGCCAATTATTGTGCCTCTTTTTTGGCAGAGAGGATGCTGTGACTCGAAATTTAAGTAACGTCCCGAGAACGTCGGCTTGTGATACCAGTCGAAATTTAGTGTATTGTTGTTTTTTATAATAGTGACGTCTAAAAAGTTGAGATTGTTGTCGACGCCCTCCTCCATGGTGAACTGTAGTCTTGGATGGTATGAGTTACAAATCTTTTGTATCTCCACAATCATGGTGGAGGGGGCCGCCATCGCAATATCGTCGACGTAACGGACGTAAAACGGAAGTGTTACAGGCAAATTTGCAATCGCTTTTCTTTCCAAATCCTGCAATGTGATGTCCGCAATGATTGGTGACAATGGTGAGCCCATGGGGGTTCCAAAGGTTTGCTGGTAATATTGATTGTTAAATGAGAAAAAAGTGGAATTTAACACGAGCCGGACCGCTGCTAAAAAATTCTCTCTCGGGATGTCGCAACTTTTCTCTATGTGACACCATCTATCATTGACACTGTCCATTGCAAGATCCAATGGTATGTTCGTAAATAAAGATACCACGTCGAGTGATATCAATTTATGCTGGTCGTCTATGTATTTATTTTTTAGTTTATTTACTAATTGAAAGCTGTTGGCGACATGACTATCGGCTACGGGTATGGAGTCGTGAATCATATCTTGCAGGAATTTTGCTAAGTTGTATAACGAGCTACCCCTGGAAGAAACTATTATCCTGAGAGGGCAGTCCGGCTTGTGTATCTTTGGTAACCCGTACGCTCTCGGTAATATCCCGTCAGAACAATTCAATGTTTTATACGTTTTCTCAGAAATATAATTATTCTTCTTCCAATCTGTGAGCAGGCTACGGAGGCTATTAGTTAATTTATTACTCGGGTCTTTTTTGATTATGGTATAGGTGTTAGTGTCATTTAGCATGTCTGTCATTTTGTTAAAATATTTATTTCTGTCCATGGCAACTGTAGTGTTGCCTTTGTCAGCTCTGGTAAAAATGATGTCCGGATTGTCTTGTAAAAATTTCTTAGTGGTCATCACGGATTTGTGTAAAAAGGTATATTGAGGTGATTTTTGATGAGTTAGGTTCGTTAGGTTGTTGATTAACGGTAACATTTTATTTCTGGTATTCATTTGTAAAATCGTTGGTAATTTGCTTATGCCATATTCGACACTTTTCACAAACTCAACAACGGTTTTATCTCTATTTTTGAATGGCAAGCTGAAATTTTCACCAAGTTGTAGGAGGCATTGTACTTCATATGGAAAATTATGTGAAGTTAAGTTTACAAACCATTTACTTTTTAAACCAGAAATAGAAGTGGTAGGAATATTGAAATTCAGAGGGTCGAGAAAAATTTCCGACGAAGAGGATGGAGAGGTAGAGAGAGGAGGGTTGAGGGAGAAGGAAGTGACTGTAGGTATCGAAACCGGATGTTTGGGTGTTGAATGAAGATGTTCACTAGACGTTATGGTATTATGTGTGTCAGTGACGGAGTAAAAATAATGTATCGGGCGGATCTGTTTTTTCAATGACCTCGTTTGTCTAATTAACAGACAGTCTTGTCTTTGGTGAGTTGCCTCTTGTAATGTTTTATAACAGCAGTTGATATATTGCTATTTGATACAGCGATGTGCATTATTTGTCAATGCACATCCCGCTTCCTACCGGCGGGTACCGATCGGGAGGCGTCTCTAGAGGGGATCGCGGGGTAGCCTGGATGCCGCGTAGACACACTGCTAGTCATATTATTATTCGTAATTCAAGCGTACGTTTTAATTTTCTTTTTCTGTATACATAATCCGATCACCGGTTTTGGTTATAATGTTTCTCATGTCATGTAATTCATTTGTTTATACAGTTACTGAAGATGGCCCGAAGCGGGACCGAAACGTCTAATTATATAATAAAGGGTAGTTTAATTTAAACAATTGTGTTTACTCGCGCCTCACCTATGCGATCTGGCTCTTATTAGCCGTTTATTTTATTATTATCATTTCTAGAGCCTTTTTGTTTATTTAGTAACCTACAAAGTCAGCTGTAAATATTCAGTAATTTTCGCCAAATTCCGAAAATCTCCGACGGTTCTCGACTCTAGCCGAATGACGTGCGGTAGTGCGGAAAAATTAAAATATTTTGATCTTAACGCAAGTGCGGTGCGGCATGCCGGCGCTTGCCGGAGCTCGACCTGCGCCTGGCTCCTGATTGATCATCGCAGCATTTGCCGGAGCCTGTCGCATATATGGAGTCTTAGCCATACTCGCTGGCGCATGCAGATATGGCGCTAGTAGTGAAAGATGAGGAATGGATGAGGGCCATGATAGTGAGGTTATGGAGGCATATATAGATAGGAAAAGGTTTGAGGTGAATGTTGAAAAAACGAAAGTAATGGTATTTAGGAGAGGATGGGAGAGGAGAAAAAGAACAAGCTGGAGATGGAAGGGAAATGTGATAGAGGAAATAAAAGAGATAAAGTACTTAGGGTATGTACAGGGTGTTTCGGCGACATACACATCAGTAAGTCGGGTTGCCTATCTGCCTACCGACAGGGGCATACTTCACTCGGCTCCGCTCGGCTGGCAGAATAAGATCAAAATACGAGTCCGGCGGAGAGTAAGAAAAAGGAAATCGGTTTTTATGACTCTATATCATAGTGAACAGTTGTGAAATTTATAAAAATAGTTAAAATATATTTATAATAATATAGATAACATAACTTTAAAAAAAATTAATAAACAAATTTGATCAAAAATAATTTTAATCTTTAAATATAATAAATTATAATAATTGTTCAATGTGGCCATTATTTTCCTTTAAACATAAAGCAATTCAGCGCATGAAATTTTTTTTCATTCGTTTTGGTACGAGAGGAGTGATTTTTGTATATGTCTTATGTATTTTATTTTTTTTAATTTTCGTATTTCTGGCACGGATTTATATACTTTATTTTTTAAGCAGCTCCACACAAAAAATTCTTAAATACGAGATCCGGAGAGCGTGATGGCCACACCTGAAGACTATAAAATCCAATCCATCTGCCAGGATTATTTTTTATTTAAAATGGTTCTCACTAAAAGAGAAATGTGGGCGAAATGGCTCTGTTGGAACATTATTTGTATTCTATTAGCCAGTGGCACTTTCTTGAGAAATTTATGGAGCCGATGGAGCAGACAATTTGCAATAATGTGCATTTACACTGCTCTGAATAAAATATATCATTTCCGGCGTCATTGAAATTCATCTGCATAAACTGAGTAAATTAGTGTGATAATAATTAATAAGTAAATGAAAACAACGTCTGATACGTTGCAACAAAAGAATAGAAATAAATTTTTAAATAAACTAACGTGTTCAATATACCATCCACAAAAATTTAAACGCTGTGGCATATCACCAGCTATGAGCCTTTGTGTTGTACTGTTTAAATGGATGCCAACCCAGAAAATGTTTATTAATAATAATTTTATTAACATGAAACGGTAACATGGTTCATGTTCAAATATGTGGCAATTGCTCTTCTGTGAAGATTTTCCATAAGAACCTTATATAAACTTTCATATGAACGGCATCAAATATCTTCTATTTTCTTTGCGGAACGAGAATGAGTTTGATGGATTCATAAAATCATCAATTTTTGTTCAATCTTTTACAAAGACAGTAAAAAAAGAATAAAAACAGAATTGTTAATTGTTGTTTATTTCTTTTATTGTGCGGAGCCCCTTAAAGATAATTATTTAGAATGCGCTTCTGTTTCTATAGTTTCCCCGATCTTTTGTTTAACAGAAGTTTGTTTAATAGCGTGAAAATCATATTGAAAGGTTATTACGTAGAAAATTACGATGGAACCTGAAATGGAAAGAAATCACTATTCGTTTGAAGAATTAACAGACATAATTCTTATTTATGGCGAGTGTCGAAAAAATCGAAGGCAAGCGGCTGCACTTTACGCACAAAGATTTCCGGATAGACGACATGTGGACCATGGTTTCTTTCATCGTCTTTGTGAAAGATTAAAAAGAAATGGACAATTCTATAAATCCACGAAGCCCATCCATGTTCTACAAAGAAACCAAGAGATAATTAATGCTGTGCATGAGGCTCTTATGGAAAACCCTCATACAAGCACAAGAGCAATTGCCACAGACTTGAATATAAGCCATATCACTGTTCATAGAATTATTAAACATTCCCTGGGTTGGCATCCGTTTAAACGACATACAACACAAAGGCTCATACCTGGTGATATGCTACGCCGTTTAAATTTTTGTGAATGGATTATTGATCACGTAAGTTTATTTAAAAATTTTTCTATTTTTTTGTTACAACGTACCAGACGTTGTTATCATTTACTTGTTAATTGTCGTCATACTTTACAATTTATGCAGGTAAATTTTAATGATGCCGGAAATGAAATATTTTTGAAACATATTCTTTGGTCCGATGAAGCAGTTTTTGGAAGCGATGGATCGATAAATAGACATAATGAACATCATTATGCAGAGCACAATCCACACTGCATGAAAACAACAAACGTTCAAGGCAGATGGACTGTAAATGTGTGGATAGGAATACTAGGAGATAAAATCATCGGTCCCGAATTTATTCAGGGCAATGTGAATGCACAGTATTACGCAAATTTTTTGACCCATCGACTCGAAGAACTTCTCGAGGATGTACCACTGGCCAACAGGATGGAAATGATGTTCCAACAAGATGGACCTCCCGCCCACACTTCTCGTTTGACGAGAGCCGTTTTAAATCGAAAATTTCCTGGCAGATGGATCGGACTTCATGGTCTTCAGGAATGGCCACCGCGCTCTCCAGATCTAACACCGATGGATTTTTTGTGTGGAGTTTTTTAAAAAATAAAGTGTACAAAACCCTGCCGGAAAATGCGGAAGCTTTAAAAAATAGGATACAGAACGCGTGTGCGGAAATTTCTCCTCTTATATTACAACGAGTGAGAGAAAATTTTATGCGGAGAGTTGCTCTCTGTTTAGAGGAGAATGGTGGCCATATCGAACATTTATTGTAATTTTTTATTTAAAGATCAAAAATATTTGTTCAAGTTTATTTATTAAATTTTATGTTATATTATCTATACTATTATAAATATATCTATATTTTATCTGTATTATTATAAATTTCATAAATATTCATTATAATAGAGTCATAAAAACCGATTTCCCTTTCCTCACTCCCCGATTTCACATTCTGATATTCCTGTGAACTTGGCACATATCTAAAAATCTAAAAGTTTTTTAGAGAGAGAGAGAGAGAGAGAGAAAGTTTTGGTATTCTTTCGAATAGTTTTAGAATTCTACGTAAACATTTTAAATAGTTCCGATGATTAAATACAAAAAAATCGAAAATACCATGCCATAAAAATAAATTATTTCTTCGGAGTTCTAGTTAATTTTACAATAATTCTACAGTACTACTACAACAATGATTCTACAGTCAATTATACCAATAGTTCTAGCAATTAAAAGCAAAAAATCGATTTTTGAAGACCCAGTGTCCAAATTGTAATTTGTATAAGAAGAGTAACAGTTTTGGAATGTATTTATACAAATATTTCTACCTGATTTTGTGAGAAATTTTAATTATTTTTTCAGTAAAATAATTCTTTTTCAAATAAACATTATTCTTAACATTTAAAAATAAACTATTAGTGACAAAAACTACTTCTTACGAGTTCTAGCCGATCTGATAAGAGTTCTGCATAGCGTTTCTTGAGTTCTACAAAAAATCTTTATGACTTTTTCCTGTAAAATAATTATTATAATAATTATATTTCAAAAACAACCTTTATATAAAAAAATTCAAAAGTTTTTAAAAATAAAAGTTGATTTTTAAATATTAAAAGTAGCTTTAACTTGAAAAATAATTATTTTACACAAAATAGTTATAAGGATTTTCTGTAAAATTCAAGGAACGCTACGCAAAATTCTTATTCAGATCTGCTAAAACTCGAAAAAAATTATTTTTTTCATTAATAGTTTATTTTTAAATGTTAAAAATAATTTTTATTTAAAAAATAATTATTTTACTCAAAAAATAATTAAAATTTTTTTAAAAATCAGGTTGAAATGTTGCATAAATACGATCCAATCAAAATTGTTACTATTCTTATACGAATTACAATTTGGACATTGGGTTTTTAAAAATTGATATTTTGCTTTTAACTGCTAGAACTATTGGTATAATTGACATAAAACTGTAGAATTATTATGAAACTAACTAAAATTCCGAAGAAATAATTTATTTTCATGATATGATGCGCTGCGTGAACTTGACACACCATATTTTCGATTTTTTTGTATTTAATCATCGGAACTATTTAAAATATTTACATAGAACTCTAGAACTACTCGAAAGAATGCTAGAACTCTTTTTAAAAAATTTTTAAATTTTTAGATATGATGTGCCAAGTTTACAGAAGTCATTCATCTTATTCTGCGAGTCGAGTGAAGTATGCCCCTGTCGGTAGGCGGATAGGCAACCCGACTTACTGATGTGTATGTCGCCGAAACACCCTGTACTTCAGGCAAATAGGAGGTAGGAAAGGAATATAAAAGCAGCTCCGTGAACTTGGCCCCGCGACTTTGAGTATTCGGGTCTTTTTTTAATCGTTTGTAAGTCGTTTGTAGGTGATTGTTAGATTGACTAAAACGTTTGTTAGATCAGCTTCTCGCTACAAAATAAAAAATACAAATGACCGTGATGTTAGCCCCCGATTTTAATTTCAATCCTATTTAAGTTCTGAAGAGGGTCAATCAACGCGGAATCGTTTGTTGGTCACGAATATACTAATTAGAGCGTTTGTTAGATCGTTGTTTCTTAAATAAGAGCTAAAAATCATATTCGGTAATTTTCTGGGGAAATGACCGTGAAGTTAGCTCCCCGTTTTAAATTTCGATTCTATTTAAGTTCTGCAGAGGATCAATCGACGTGGAATCATTTGTTGGTCACGAATATACTAATTAGAGCGTCTGTTAGATCGTCGTTTCTTAAATAAAAGCTAAAAATCATATTCGATAATTTTCTGGGAAATTATGTGGGATCGTGAGAGCTCCTCGTTTTTAATTTCGATCCTATTTAAGTTCTGCAGAGGATCAATCGACGCGGAATCGTTTGTTGGTCACGAATCTACTAATTAGAGCGTTTGTTAGATCGTCGTTTCTTAAATATAAGCTAAAACCATGTTTGGTAAATGCCCTAGTTTACACGAATCATTGGCCGGATTCACTGGCTAAGTAACAATCGAACGTGATTGGTTTCTACTTTCAGATCTGACCAATTAGCGTCGAATGACATCGGAAAATCTAGTAATGTTGCCCAACTGTTGAATCCGCTGAATGTGGCCATTTGATACGCGTATCAAATAGTAAATAACTAGTAAATTGGTTGTGATTGACTAATCAGCTCAAATGCACTACTTGATACGAGTATCAAACGATCTCTAATGGCCTTTCCACACTGGACGCGAGAGTGATGAGCGATATCCAATGAGACCTCTGCATTTCGGAAAAGTAGAGCTCTCATTGGATATCGCTCATCGCGCATCGCTCATCGCGTCCAGTGTGGAAGGGCCATAAGATTGGTTTAAAGCGCGTATTACACTACGGGTTGCGGGCTCGGTTGCGGTTGGAATTGACCAATCAGAGCAAAGCAACTTGCCGGCCGGTTGCTTTGATTGGTCAGTTCCAACTACAACCGAGCCCGCAACTCGTAGTGTAATACGGCTTTAACACAAGAACAAGCTGTAAATTAAATCGTCAGATCACAGTCTAATCGACACATTGACAGACATTGGAACTTTAATAGATAATAATTATAATTCTGCTGAAGCAAGATATTTGTCTTTAAGTGGTGATTAAAATGAGTGATTTATTTACATGTATTTTTGCCAAAAAACCGTGCTCCGAAAACAAAAATCTTTTGGAGCAACATGTTTCGAAAGTAAAGATAGAACATCATGGCCATTTTAGCAATATTCGTTCATCGTATTACAATGATTCCATATTAAATTAGAGTGTATCCATTCAAATGTATATAGATTTTCAAAAATCAGACTGAGTAATGTCGATGGGATAAGCGAAATACTGCTGATGTGTGAGTGCTAATTATAATTCACCAAACAATTTGATAAGTGCCAATTCAAACCAGGAATTCACTTTTTTCTTTTTGAGCAATGTACTCCTAAGAACAAAAACCAATTTCATCATTCATAAAAATTTTTCCTTTATTCCTATAAGCTTTCCAGCCTGATCCACTAATAATTACTGCAATGTCGATAAACATCATGATTCCACTTTGTGAACAAGCACTTGCATAAAACAATTCCTGGCAGGCAAAAAAAATTAAATCCAACAAT
Source organism: Lasius platythorax (assembly GCA_963971435.1). Classification (NCBI taxonomy): domain Eukaryota; kingdom Metazoa; phylum Arthropoda; class Insecta; order Hymenoptera; family Formicidae; genus Lasius; species Lasius platythorax. Next base: position 16,278,452 of record OZ020542.1, on the reverse strand, counting down.
CTTTGAGAAAACTTTTGCCTGACAGTTACGCATTATAAGTATAAGTATAAGTTTGTAAACAATTATAATTGTGTAAACAAGTTAAATAAATAATACTACATGTGAGAACAAATAGCTAGAAAACTTACAGTATATAAAAAAGCATCCGTTAAGTAAGCTCAAACAATAGCATGCTACAATGTAATTAAAAAAATGCTTACTAGAAAACAGTTATGAATAGAACACATTTCTTATTATTCTCATCAACTAGTTAAGATACAGATTAAAGCTCTGATAAAACAATACATTAAAACATCTGAAGTATACTTAAGATTTATGTTAGAGCAAGTTGTAAAAACTAATAAATCGGCAAACTCACTCTTATCTAAATGTAAGGTGATTCTTATTATCAGTGAATGACCCATTGTGGAAATTTTTCAGCCTGAATAATATTCTCACTCGTCTTTCTTATTATGTCTTGTTTTCTTCAGTAGGTTAATAAATATTTCCTTTCAGATCCTTCATCTCTAGGGGTTGCGATGGCTTCTGGAACTAATTATCACAAAGGCATATCACAGATCCTTCACATTTACCATGGCATCACTTATCTATTTATTTTCATCGTCAAAAACATTGATATTAATTTTGTTTCTTTCCTCTTATATATATTGCCACGTGTGGTTCAATGTGAGTTGTTGAATAGGATGTCGATATTTTCCGATCCATATCGTTATATTTTTGCCATAATCCCCCGTTACGGAAACAATAAGCGATATATTGTCCAGGCAAATATTCTACAACTCCAGCAAAACCTAAAACAGATTCAAGAACATTGATTTTTCAATATTTGGCTGACAGTTACGCATTATAACTGTAAGTTATGTATTGTAAACAATTACAATTGTGTAAACAAGTTAAATAAATAATTTTTTACAAAATATATAATAAATGATCTTCCATTCTCATTTATTAAATTTACTGTAGAAATTTTTACTATTTGCAACGGTCTTGCAGTCGGACTGCATGGGGCAATCGTTAAAAACTAGGAAACTACTTTTCTTTTCCAGACCATAATTTATAGAAAGATTTTCCCGCAAATCATATATGCTATAAATAAATAAGCATGTAATTATAAGTGAGATTTTTTGAGCAATTGTGGAAGATCGATGGCTGATAGAATTCAAAAAACTAAAAACATACATGGAGAACTGAATGTATATTAAGTTGAAAGGTTGAACATACCTGTATTCAAACTTTGTTGCCTGATTTCTTGGTCCTAGGTACATCGAGTTGGAAATTCTCCCAGTGAACATTTCAAAGATTTTTTCAAATTCTTCTGATGACGTATATCAAGTTCAATAATGATATGCTCATTCAAATTACTTGTGCGAGTAAATTTTCCTGGACAACTATGTCGACAATGTATGTTGTAGACCGGAGATCAGAATTCTAAAGTTTCTTGGAGGGCTGTAAAACTTTTTCTCCATATAATATTGTGATTCGGCGCAATAGTAGGATGAAAAATAATCTTCTTGCCACATGCTGAACAATCTTCAATATCGTACCTGCTCGAATTGAACGATAACATGTTCTTAATCATGCTTACAATACTGTTTTCTGCGTCAATTTTGTATGAGATGACCTTATTAATCACTCTTTGAATTTTTGGTTCGTAAATATCCGCTAGAATTCGTACTCTTTCAGCCAACAAACTTTTTGTTACACCATTTGTGATGAACGCGTACACGAATTGTGAAATGCTGTTTGTAGCATTTTGTAAAAATTTATATTACTGGACGTTATCAATGCCAGCTGTTGCTAGTACTTGCACAACAGAATCGAAGGAGCAGATATTATGTAAAAAGTAAGTATGGTTTTCCACGACCACTGCAGGACAAAGCGAACCATTTGGCAACAGAGTAATCTTTTTTTGCTGTGTATTTTTGTTCTCCATAAGAAGCATGTTTTCTTGCCGGATTTCCAGATACGTTTTGAAATACTTCCCAGTGTACGCAAACAGCTTGTTCCGTGGTGGTTTTACAGCTTATTTATACAGCTTAATTATAATGAATAAACAGTGAGTACGCTCATTTAAGCTCGATTCAAACTTGCGATATGTTAACTCTATATAATTACTGGTCAAGCTACTGATTTCAGAGTGCATATGATCTCTGTGTGTCGATGTGTAATTCAGCACTGGTTTATATATATATATACATATATATATAAATATCAAATAATTAAAATGAAGTCGCCAGTGATGAGTAAAAATATAAAATTTATTAAAAAGCGACCTAACTGGCCAATACAAAAATTATTAACACGACGTTTCGGCCCTTGGGTACGGGCCCTTATCAAGTGTTGCTTTCAAGCTGTCAAAGTGAAAACCGTGATATGACTTTAATCATATCACGGTTTTCACTTTGACAGCTTGAAAGCAACACTTGATAAGGGCCCGTACCCAAGGGCCGAAACGTCGTGTTAATAATTTTTGTATTGGCCAGTTAGGTCGCTTTTTAATAAATTTTATATATATATATATCTTTCTGCATTGTATTGATTAAATCAGCACGATCCTTAATTACAGAGATCTTATCAATTAAAGTTGATAAATTTGACGTGTCTATTTTGCATCCATCTGCATTCTCTTGGTGATTATTAAAATAAAGTGCGTCACCTTTATCGCCCCAATTTTCTATGGCGAATAAATCTGAATCTTCCTTGACATTCACTGATGGTATATCCATAGAATTCGCTGTTTTCCACGTTTTCAGTCTCTGTAGCTTTAATCTCGTTTTCGATTTCACTCTCCTTGGCTGATTCAATCATGTTTTTATGTAAAAGATCGTTGCTGTGCTGGATTATCTTGCCAGACATGATACAGTGTGTTCCTTCTATGTCTTTAATGTGTTCTCTTATGAATTTATTAACAGAAATTGGAAGTTTGTAGTGATTAAGAGTCCTCGCGTTTTCAGTTCATTGAAATACCCCTCAACGTAGCTAGATGTTGCACACTTTGTGTTCCGAGGCATTTCAACAGATGTCCACAATGGAAATTCTTTCGCCACTTGCGCAAATCGATCGATAAAATCCGGTAAATAGAATGGATTAAGATTTTCGCCGACGATCAATATTTTTCAAGTCTTTGTTATTATATTATCAATCCAATTTTCGATAGATTGATTTTCTTCACTTACTGCATCCATCTCTGTTTCACTATCGTCATTTTCATCTTCCGCGAATTGCCGGCGAAATGGAGCATCACGTTTTTTTTCTTTGTCGTACTCTTGTGAATCATCGTTGATATTCCCCTTCAATATATAGCTTTCCAATTTTTTTCGTGCCTCTTTAGGTGTTGGTGTTTCGATTAAATCGATCACAGAATCTTCATGGGTGTGCAGAGCTACAGCGCAGGTAAATTCAAATACTTGTTGAAATTGTGGTAGCGTTGTACATTCCACCATTAACGTTATACATCGAAAAAAAGTTCTTTATTGCACGTTATCGTACACTCTTAAAACATTTCCAATGACATATCATGTGAGTGAAATGTGCAACATCAATTCGAATGAATGTACTTGGTTCTTTTGCAATTCTACAAGAGTGGGATATTTCTCTAAACCGATCGCTAATATACGCCTTGATTGGTTGTTTATTGAACGCCATAGTAATACCCATTAAAAGGGCACGAGAATAATCACAGATAGCCTCCTTAGGAATCTGAGTTCCATTCTGGATCCATCTGAAAAACCATGACATAATGGTTACGGAGTCAACATGACGTTCTGATAACATTTGGTACACACAAGCCGTAGTACCATTGAAATTTATGACGATAGCATATAAAAATATATGCCCAGACTTGGTACCATTTCTCCGCTGTAATTTGCTCACCAAACCTCCCGTTTCATCAACGCATATTGTTGGCCAATTTCCTTTCAAACGATGATATTCTTGATAGAGATGAAACTGTGCTCGTGATCCGTACAAAACTCGAAACGGCAATCCTCCTTCCTGGATTAATCCACAGTATTGTGGACTCAGATTCATGTCTTCTATGGAACGAACAATGTCACGACCCTCGAGCTTATCAATACCGAGATTTTTATCAATCTCTTCTCTTCTTGCTTGACGAAGTACATCGATGCCTGGCAGAATTGGAGGTTCTATATCTCCTGGTAACATGAGTCGTCGCACCTCGTGCTTCCTACACTTTCCACTCCCTTCGGTTTTCAAAACATGAAAAGCTTCCTGTCTCCTTCTCCCATTGAACGGTCGCTTAATAATTTCATGCTCGTCTCCACAAGTGTCTCGTGTTTCAATGGCAAATGTAATGCCTTCCTCACTAACCTTCTTTTCACCCAAGCCTTTGATCGTGTTACTACACTTTTTACTTTTACAACCATCTATGAAGTTAATAAAGTATGATTGCTCATCTAGAGATTTACAAATTTTTGCTTATTTAAATATAAATGCACAGGGCATTCAAAATTGTGCCTACATAGCGGAAGCTATGATGTTTGTCCACATACCTGGCTGTAATTTTAGCTGATTGGCCCCATTCGCAGGTATGATTTGGTTCCATTGTTCTTCAGTTAGAAGATCCTAACCTAACCTTGCAGCCGGAAGCTGCATTGTCAACCATGACCTCGCAATCAGGGTGTTACATTTTAATCGCCCCAGGCAAATATTTCGAAAAATATGAAAGATATGGAAAAACATATCAGACAAAAGTTGTTTCGATCGAAAAGGGACATAAGATGGTGTCATTGGTTTGACCTTGAGTGAACGTCTAAGGTCATATGGAGTTCAACTTTGTTCTTTTAAATGGAATCCCCTATTTTTCATTCCATATTCTTGTAGCTTACTTCAAGAGCTTTTCAAAACACTATAATTAAGTATTTTTTCTTGAAGTACTTTTCGTGCGCGCGCGCGTGTTTGTGCGCATTTACAGTGTGTGTTCGTGTGCGTTCATATTTACAATGTGTGTGTGTCCGTATTTACAACGTGTATGCGTTACGTACGGTAAACGGTGTGTATGTATCGAGAGAATGAGCATGTGTGCGCTATGTACAGTGAATGGTGTGCGTAATAAATGAATCAACGTGTATGCGTTATGTACAGTGAGTGTCGACCGAATCGGACGTTGCAGCAAATCTCTTTATTAAATGTCCGACTATACATTAATCGCGAGATATAAGACCGGTGATTTAATCTTCCGGAAATCGTTTCGGGCTTTGATATTAGTATCGTGCTCGCGGCAATGTATTGACGCGTTTTTCTGCCTGTGCGGCGATTTAAAGGCCGAGCGCGTGTCTGGAGGTGCGTTTTCGTTGCTGCTACCAGGCTGCAAGCGGTTGGCTCGTGTTTAAAGACATGACGTCACAAATAGTAACCAAAAATAAAAATGTTTCAAGCAGGCAGCGCGCAAACGCTATAGCGGTTTGTTGTTTCATATGCCAGACCATGACGGACACAAATGTGAGGTTATCTGTGTTATTTTGTATGATGGATGATTGATGATGATTTATCACACATTATTAATATTTGTCAGTTACAACCCACAAGCAGGGTTGCCCTTTCCTTTCTGAAGGATAGAGTAACTCACTTTAAAATAGGAATAATTGCTAACGAAAAATGGGTGACCCGTTACATTAATCAAGATTTTCATAAACAGTTTAGGCAAGGAAGCACAAATCAGCTTTGTTACTGCTACATTTATTCATCATGCTGTCGGTGTTATTTTCTTTTGACATTCATGGACTTATTAGGTTAAGTGGATTCTTTGTCTAAATTTGTCTCGTTTGGTTGTACAGGATGATGAAGAGCACATATTGGGTCCTTGTCGACACAGTCCGACCTTACTACCCTGTCAAGTGGTGCCAAAGAGGTGATGCACCTTTGGTAATAGTTGAGAAAGCTGTCCTGATGACATTGTGTTATCTGGGGGAAGCATGTGTCCTTGTCTGATATAGGCGATCGATTCGCTGTGGCTAAAAGTACAGTTTTCAAGGAGGCCAGAACTATCATTCATATATTGTGTGATCTTAAAGATACATTTATTGTTTGGCCCAAAAAGAGCGAGTGTATGGTGCTGAGCAGGCAATTTGAGGGGACGCAGCCGTACAATTGGACACATTGCAAATGGACACGAAACTTTGCACACGATTCAATTGGACACAGTGCATTTGGACACAGTAATTTTGGACACCGTCAATTGCCCACCGTTCGTTTGGACACTGTTCGATTGGACACCGTCAATTGCCCATTGTTCGTTTGAACACCGTTCGATTGGACACCGTTCGATTGGACACCATTTAATTGTGCAATACAAAGAGATATTCCACATGGGTTTGTAACAGGGGGTGGGGGTGTGGTCTGTGCGTGTACTTTTCAAATTAAACGGTGTCCAATCGAACGGTGTCCAAACAAACGGTGGGCAATTGACGGTGTCCAATCGAACGGTGTCCAAACGAACGGTGGGCAATTGACGGTGTCCAAACGAACGGTGGGCAATTGACGGTGTCCAAACGAACGGTGGGCAATTAACGGTGTCCAAACGAACGGTGGGCAATTGACAATGTCCAAATTAACGGTGCGCATCTTTGTGTCCAAATGCACAGTGTCCAAATAAACGGTGTTCAAATGAACGGCGTGTATTTTCTTACGTGTCCAAAAGCGACTAGGTCCAAAATTACTGTGTCCAATTGAACTGTGGCGTACACAAACGGGTAATGAAAGTTCTGAGAAAAAGGGAGGCAAAATTTTGGCGTCTAATCCTCGAAGTTCGATCGTATGAGTCCAAGTGCCATAAATAAGAAAACATATGCGCGGCAGATTCGACACTTTCTTTTGATTTCGACGAGGGATGCCCTTTTTCCTTTTTGATCCGTTACTTTCTCTTTTATTGCATGCTTTTCTTAGGGAATCGCGACCGATACGTTTTGACGATATTCGACTCAAAATCTTCGTTACGATCGGAACGCGACGCTCCTCGCAACGCGTGAGAGAGCCGCGCGATACATCCCTTCTTGATCTACTTTAAGCGATTCTTCTCATTTAATTGTAGTTAATAAATATTAGTTGAATTTAATATAATTGGTGTTATTTCGTGAATTCCTTCCACGTTTCCACCTTAGAACCGTGTGCAAAGTTTCGTGTCCATTTGCAACGTGTCCAATTGTACGGTGTCCAAGTGAAGGCCACTCAAGTTGAGGCACGTGCAGGATTTCCTGGTGAGTACTCTGTATGTCTTGGCTATGTCACTTTAAAACTTTTTTCAGACAATGCGAATGAAGCTTTGTCATGTCTTACGGTCATTCTACAGTAGGTTGCAAATACCCTTGTTACCAGTTGACAATTGCGGATTGACCAGTCAGCTGACAATTTGCTTTTTCTGATTGGTCAATCCGCAATTGTCAACTGGCAACAAGGGCATTTGCAACCTATTGTGGAATGACCCATATTGTCCTTTGACATCTTTCCAGGTGTCATAGGAGCCATCGATGGTTGCCACATTGAAGTCATACCTCCAGCAAACCAGCAGTCTAGCTACGCAGATCGCAAGTGCAACTATTCTATTACACTTCAAGGTGAGATTTTATGCTCAAGCAAGACAGTATATTTTTGCCATTAATACCATAACTCTCATGGTAATATCAGCTTTTCATTTTGTAGGAATTCCCACTGCAAAAAATATTTACAAATGTATCTATTGGAACACCTGGTTCTCGTAATGATGCCCGGGTTCTGAAGTACTCCAGCGTTTACCGGACGATAATGCGAGATGGAGTGGAATCCATGTTTTTTAATGACAATTATCATTTGATAGGTGATAAGGCCTACCCTAACAGGATGTGGTGCATGGCACCTTTCAAGTAAGCTAAAGCAACCTTTTTGCATTCAAATAAGTGCTGTTATGTTTTATCATGTTAACAGCATTTCAATGCAACCTTCCTTGAACAGGGATTTTGGGAATCTTACTCCGAGACAGAGAACATACAACTATTATCACAGTTCAACCCGCATTGTAATAGAGCACGCGTTTGGTTTTATGAAGGGTAGATGGAAGCGTTTAATAAAGTCAACACAGAAATTGCCAAAGTCAGTGACATTGTACTGGCCATCTGTGTTTTGCACAATTTTTGTTACCTACACAACAATGAGGTGATTCAGAAAATGATTCGAGATAAAAGGCACGTGCCTAACCAACATGTTCCCAACAATTATGCAGACGAAGCCAGCAAAATGCAAGGAGCAGAGAAGCGCAACAGAATTGTATGCTTGTTCTGATAGAAAAGTTTACTTCTAAGTCTTTCATTGTGATAAATAAATGAGAACTATTGTAGGTATTTGAAATAAAGCGATTCAACAATTACTGTCTGACATTTATTTCTCATTTACATCTCATGAAGTACATATTTGCAAAAACAAATGTTTCTTTGGCAGAACTACACTAAACAATGGACACAGAAAATATGTAAAAAAATAACATTGTCATACATATTCTATAACAAAGATAGAATATACTCAAAATAAAATTTTACTCAGATGGAAATACTGAGTGCAAAACACAACACAATAAAAACTTATATTTTGGAGCACAGTTATTGAAAGATAGAATCTATAGCGTTTTCGAATAAAGCAGGTTTGATCGACCCGAGATCGATTAATGACGTAATTAACCAATCATAGCCATTTATTCTTCTGAGAAATGGTTGTAACTGGTCGATGACATCATTAATCGCTTTCGGATCGATCAAACCTTTATTCGAAAACGGTATAAGAAGCTACAAATATTAGCTTGAACAAAACCAAAAGATATACAGGGTGTATCATAAGTCACGCCGCATCTCTGGGGAATGAATTCGTCAAGTCAAAATAAGTCGAAAATAAAGAATGACAGAATTACATTTGAGCCTTCTTTAAAGAGTTACAATCAAATAATCAAAAAATTTATTTGGAGTAAAATTGATTTTTATTTAAGTTGAAAACCATAAATTAACTAATAAATAGACAAAATTGAAATTACATAAGGTGTTCAAATAATCCGTCGTTAACTCGAATGCACAAATTAGCACGATTTAAAAGAGAATTTCTCACTCGCTGCAGCATTGGCCTGTCTATTAAAGCAATTGCTTCTTGAATCCGTGGAAGTATATCCGCTTGATTTTCAATTGGTACTTGATACACATGTTCCTTAATAAATCCCCCAAAAAAGAAGTCGAGTGGTGTTAAGTCAGGCGACCGAGGAGGCCAACGAACTGTTCCTCCTCTACCGATCCATCTTTGTGAAAAATGTTGATTAAGAAAATTACTTGAAGCCCAAAATGTGGCGGTGCCTCATCATGTTGATACCATAAAACTTGTCTTATGTTTAATGGAATATCATCGAGAAGTACGGGTAAGTTTTCATTTAAAAATTCGCGATATGTTGCATTCTTTATTTTCGACTTATTTTGACTTGACGAATTCATTTCCCAGAGATGCGGCGTGACTTATGATACAACCTGTATATTGGCACTAAAGGATATATATTACACAAATCTGGGCTTTCTGCAATTCCTCACATACTGTGAAATGACTAATTGTAAGACGCTTTGGCAATAACAGCTAACTACATAAAATATCAGACTGGAATCTTTCTGTAATATCCCTTAACTTATAGTAATTAATATAATTAATAGTATAAATATAATAACTTAACTTAAAGTAAAATAATGTAATACTTTGGCACTTCAGTAATATACATAAAGTACATGAAATTTGAGGTAGTCATGTTTAAATGGAATGATAACACAAATACTAACAATAAGTAACCCTCTGTGCACAACCCCCTATGCACATAAATCATATATAGAGAGACATCCCAAGTAGCAAAAAATATTAGAAAAAATGTTTGAAACTCATTTTCAAAGATTTTAAAAACGTTAAAATAATTGGTTAAGTTCCTTTTAACTAATTAAAAAACGTTTATTTTAATGTTAGTGTAATAATAAATACTTATTTAACGTTAATTAAATATTTATTTTATTAATATTTTATTAATAAAATATTAATAATATTAATAATACACATTAATAAAATATGTAAAATAAATATTTAATAAACATTAAATAAATATTTATATTACATTAACATTAAAATAAACATTCTTTAATAAATAAAAAAGAACTTAAACAATTATTTTAACGTTTTCAAAATCTTTGAAAATGAGTTTCAAACATTTTTTCAAAAATTTTTTGCTACTTAGGATATTCTCATAAAAAAATAACATAAAACAAAAAGGTAACAATTATTTATCACATATGGAACAAATCACACATTTAATGTTTGTGTTAATTAATAAATGTGACACAAGCATATGTAAATTACAAGAAAAAGGTACCCGTGTTAGCTGCCTACTTGTAAATCACAATACTTTTTAATTAGGAGTTTTATTTGAGCTTATGCTTGGGCTCAATATCTTGGTAATGATACTAAGGAAAGCTTTTTAGTATCATTGGAATCTTGCATCAGTTTCATGAGACTTTCATTTTGCTTGCAGCGTTCCTCAGCTTCATTTATTAGAAAATCCAGGATGCAGCTGTTGTCAACTCTAGGTTTCTTTGGTTTAGTGTATGACTTCACATGATTGAACGGGCTTCCAGTGAAGTTGTCTTCATCTGATAATGCATTTTTAGACTCAGGATTACGAGCCCTTACATTAGCAGCTGTTATGGCTAATTGTCTCGAAGAATTTGTAGTCGAATTCATGGCTGGTTGCTCTTTGGAGGTAGTGGGTGTAGGTGACGCCTCTCTAGACAGAGGCAATGAATCAAGCAAACGTACTGGTTTTGCTTTGTGTTTCCCTTTAATGATGTCAAATACCTCATCACAAAATGCTGGTTTCTTCCCTTTTCCATTACCTGAACTGCCAGCACCAGCATTCTGTAAAAAGTTCATCACAGCACTTTCAAGGTTGCGCCACTTCTGTGAGCAAACAGATCCTTCATCTCTTATTCCAAAATTGTATTTTTCTTTCAGTTCTGCACCAATTTTCTCCCAAATCTTTTTCTTCACGGTTTTCTTGTCATTCAGTACCATCTGAATGTCCTTACGTCCAACAATTTCAATTAGGTCATGTGTGGCTGCAACATCTAGTGATGAGAGTTTATTATTTTTGACCCAAATCTCCTCGTTGCTTCTGTCGAAGGTCTCATTCGACAGAGGTGATATGGCACGTATTTCAGAGCTTTCACTAGAGATCTCTGCAGCATTGAGTCCTCTGTCATTATATAAACCTCACAGGAATTAGCACACTTAAATCTTTGAATTAAGTAATCATCTAGGGGATAAGAGACAAATAATCCACCTGAAAAAAGAAAAATAGAAACAGGTCACAAAGATGCATTAAATAGAGAGATTCAAGTAGTATCAGTTGCTCACATTCCAAAAAGCCCACGGGTCTTTACCCGTGATTCAGACGTCAAACTAAAATAAAATTGGACCTAGTATATAGCAGAATTAGCTCTCAGCTATCATTCCATTTCGAAACATTGACTAAAATGACACAAAGACGTAGGTAGGCTTCACGAAAGATAAATTTGATTGACTAACATAACCCTTACAGAACTCACAATGCAGGTATACTTACTTGAAGCATGATGGAAGAACATTTGGCCATGAACAGAATGCACGCTACCATCAGCGTGCACCATGAAGAAGTGTTTGTTCAAAGTGTTGTTCATTTTTGCTTTCCGACAACTTGCCTATGCATACAAACATTCGCTTTTCGCGCCAAACAACCTACCACAACCGCGCTATCATTGTCGGGACCGTGGCAGCGCGGTAGCAGCTACCACGGCCAACGTGGTTGCATCGATGACGTCACAACCAGAAACGAAAACGATCGTGTTTGCCTCTGGTCGCTCGTGGTAGCTAAACGAAAACGCACCTTGGTATACGAAGGCATGCGGGGCGCGAGGCGCGAGGCGCGAGAGCGCGAGGCGCGAGAGTGTGGAGCGCGAGATTATATTTTATCCGCGTTGATTACTATTTTCGGTCTTAGTTATTGCTTGACGGGATTGCGTTAGGATGCGACGACTTGACGAAAGCACTCGTCAGCGGCAGGAGCTCCCTACTTGTGGAATCTCGTCGTCGCACGGTTCGGACAGGATCTTCGAACCGCCGAAAGCTCTCGGCCGAGACCGGGTGCGCCCGACCTCGTTGTATTTGGTATTAGGCTTTTCACGAAGCCCTCTTAGAGATGCTGCAAGCTCTCGGCTGAGGCTGGGTGCGCCCAACCCCGTTTTCTCTCTTTTGAGAAGCTGTCTAGGTTTCGGACTCGTATCAGACGCCGTGCGGGCTCTGAGCGGAGCAGGAACCAAAGTGCTCTTTTAGCGCTTGAGTGGCCTATTTTATACGCCGAAATTACCCTCTCGGGTAATTTCGGTCGTTATCGCGGGACCCGATTGTCTCAGCGTTAATTGCTGTCAAACGCTCGGGCGGATTCGGGGCCGTTCGGGCGGCCTCGGCGCTTTCCGACGGGATTCGGAGCGATTCGGGGCGCCGAGCCGACGGCCCGGTATTCGGATCCCGGCGGCCGTATAACGGCCCGAATCCGTTGCTATTATGATAAATTAAAAAAGGGCGCATTGCGCCGCTGCACCTTGCCCGGCTAGTGTTCGCCGGGCGGCAGCCTTCCGGCGGATCGACGGCCGGGTAACGACTCACGGAGGGTGGATTGTTACAAAATAAAAAAATATTTATTCAAGATGTTCGAAGTGACATAAGAAATGTTAGCCCGCGTCCGAGTGTTTTCGTAAAATAATTTTAAAATATATTTTAGTATTGTGTACTTCATTTTAATCGCCCCAGGCTGTTATTTCGTAAGGTAAGCAAGATAGCGAAAAATGTTGCATACAAATGTTTTAGGGTTCCAAGGGAGACATGTAATGACATTGATCTTCCCGTAAGAGTCGTTTCTCAAGATCGATTTTATTTTTTTAAATAGCACTTATTTTTCGTTGCATTTTTTGGTTGATATAATTCAATTAAACATTTTTTGTATCTTGATATTTTTTTGTAAAACTAATAGTTTTTGAGATTAGATTCAAAGAATAAAGAATAAAGAATAATTTTAGGTCAGACTCTGACTCTGACTCTGATTTTCAATCAACTTTATTTTTTAAAAATGAAAACTATTTTTTATTGTACTTTTGGATTTATCTAATCAAAATAAATGTTTTTGGTACCTTTACAATTTTTTACAAATCAGTAGTTTCCGAGATATTTGGGCTAAAAATTGCAGTTTTCACGAGCACTAAAGTGCGCTGCCTTTTCATTTTGGGGGAGTGCCTAGATTGTTTTTAGTTAAAATCGGCTCGAGTTGACTCTTATTGCGACGATTTGTTCGATTCGTTTGGTTATTAGAGTAAATTTTATTTTATTCCCTTTCGTTAATTGCGTCATTATTAACATGGCAGATTACCCGCCCTCAGAAATTGTTGATATAATTGGTATTTATTATGCCGCTGATAATAATGCTAGAGAAGCAGCTCGTCAATATCGAGATAAGTATCTGGGATAGACATCCCGATCATAAGGCAATTTTGTGTATAATAGCTAAAATGCGTACGAGACAGATGAAACGCAAACGTTCTAAAAAACCATTAAATAACGACGATGCTATTATGGTAACTATATTAGGAATGGTAATATGAATCCGCACATTAGTCAACGTCAAATTAGTCGTGATTTAAATGTGTCTCCTGCGACTGTAAATAGAATTTTACGTGGCAATCACATTCATCCTTATCACATTTCACTTAATCAGGAGCTTCCTGATAATGATAAAGTTCTTCGTGTCACATTCTGCAGGTGGGCTGTAGCTCAAATTCAGCTCAATCCATTTTTTTCTCGTGTTATGTTTAGTGACGAGGCTGCATTTGAGAGCAATGGCATACTGAATCGGCATAATAGCCATTATTATTCTGATATCAATCGGCACTGGATTCGTCATGTAGACAATCAGCATCGGTGGAAGGTGATAGTTTGGTGTGGTATTTTAAATAGTCATATTTTGGACCCCACTTTTTTTATGGCAATGTTACAGGGGAATCATATTTACGTGTGTTACGAGATGTGTTGCCAAGGATGTTAGTTTGTCGATGAAAATACAGTCCAACGTATGTGGTTGCAACAGGACGGTGCACCACCACACTACGCACGCCCTGTAAGGGACTTTTTAAATTTAACTTATTCGCGCCGTTGGATTGGACGAGGTGGTCATATAGCATGGCCATCCAGATCACCAGATCTAACATCAGATTTTTTTCTTATGGGGCTATTTTAAAAATACTGTTTACCAGACTCTGAAGCCGAAGGTTCAGGTACTAACCAAGGACAAATCTTCCCCAGCGCAGAGCGACGATGGGGAGATGAAGCAGAGCAGTTTCGAGACCGCTAACGTCGAGGTAAACTTACCTACGGGCGTTGCCGGGGAACCTGACCGAAATGGGACTCAACCAACCGTCCTGACCGAGAAGAGCGAGGACCAGGTCAGGGCTGTAGAGACATCAGTCAGCCCAGTGCCGAGTACGTCGGGGGTGCTGGACAGCGTACGAGCCAAGCCAAAGCGGTACAGATCCGTCTCCAGAGAGATTGGCAAGGGACCGGACGGTGAGGTGCTGTTTCGCAGCGTTTTGGAGGTGCTCGGAGACTCCGAGGATTCCGGAAACGAGGTGAGCCGAGCTTCGGGAACAATTTCAGCGTAAAAGTGTAGATAAGTGTAAAGAGAGGAGAGGATGATTATCTACACTTCAGTAGTGGGAGCTACACTTCCGACCCAGCACTCTTGGGGTTCTGTTTACGCTTTATTCAGACCATCGGGGTCGGGGTTTTTGTTTTGTTTTTTAAATTTGACTACTTTTATTTTACGTTATGACCCAGATTGAGTCAAGGGTTAAAGATAGACCTTTTATTTTGCGCATTGGGCGTTTAACATTAAGTTCTGTTTATAGTAAGAGAGAAAGTGCAGAAGAGTGCAAATATTATATAGTAGCGTTCTGCACTTTAGCGACCAATAGGTACACTTTTGTTTTGCGGTATATTAATGTTATATTTTATAGCGATTTTCTTATTGCGTTGCGTGTTTTATGGTTTTTTACGCATAATTTAGATATATACGTACTATGTAAGATGTGCGTACGTGTGTCTGTGTGTATGACAATGAGAACAAAGGTATGGCGCTACGCGCATGCGCCAGTGGGCGTGTCCTCGGAGGAGTGGGGAAACGGCTATAAGAAGCGATGCGTCGAGGAAACGAGAGCTTCTTTCCGCGCGACAACCAAGGTGTAAGCTTCGACGAGACAGCATCAAGCGTCCGTTGATAGAACAGCGAATTTGTAACGGAAATATCTTAAGATATTTCGACGTTGCGGAGGAGTTCCGCGAAACGCGCGCGAGATCGCGATTAATATCTGTTTTGTGTGAGTGTGAGCGCGAACGCGTTGGTAGCGAGTGAGACTAAATATATATATACGAACAAATATATTATAATAAAATATATTTATATATTGTCGAAAACTATTCAGTGCGTTATCGTTTACTTACTTAAGACAACTTCCCAGTGTCCTTATCGTTGCGGGGAGTGTTTCGATCCTACGGGAATCTGAAAATAAAACATATAATTAAAGGGATTAAAGAAGTCGACGTGTGGGGAACGGTACTTACCCGCATGAGACTGATCCTCGTGGTGATTAGTATCCTGGTGATCATCTACAACGTTGCATCATTCGGGTTGTGTATCCTGATCGGCTGGTTCCTGAAAAAAGGGACAACGATATTAGAGAAGAGACAAAGGACGAGCCGCGTAACGACGCAGTTGATGACGTCATCGCCGACTTGTCCGTGCACGATCGGCGGCCATCTTGGTGGCGCGACATCGAACAAAGGCAGAGACGTGGTGGGGGTAAAGGGGCTATCCACAACGGAATTTTCCTTGACTGTTGGAGGTCAAACAGTCTGGCGACCGTAAAATTTGAAGGTAAGAGAACCTAAAAGTACATTCGTAGAGATTCATGTCATCGACCGTCCGGTCACAACCGCACCTACCACAGCTGAAGACCTAAAGGACCGCAGCAGACGGGCGTGTAGAAGTATATCAGCCAACCTTCTCAGAAAAACAGTCGATGCATTCGAGAAACGGTTGCAATTATGTATCCAACAGAATTGACCCTACAAAGTCAATTGGTTTTGCCTTCACTGGCTGGATCAATTTTGGGTCTTGCTTTCACTGGCCGGATCAATCTTGGGTCTTGCTTTCACTGACCGGATCAATCTTGGGTCTTCCCTTTACTGGCGGATCAATCTTGGGTCTTGCTTTCACTGGCCGGATTAATCTTGGGTCTTGCCTTCACTGGCCGGTACACCTTGGGTAATCCTAATGCCGGCGGAATTGTAACTTTCAAGCCTTGTAACTCGAAAAGTACTTTATGAAAAAATACCTAATTATAGTGTTTTGAAAAGCTCTGGAGGTATGCTACAAGAATGTGCAATAAAGAATAGAGAATTCCATTTAAAAAAACAAAGTTGAACTCCATATGACCTTGGCATGTTCACTCAAGGTCAAACCAATGACACCATCTTATGTCCGTCTTCGAACCAAACAACTTTTTTCTGAAACGTTTTTCCATATCTTTCATATTTTTTGAGATATTTGCCTGGGGCGAATAAAATAAAACACCCTGTATATAAAATGGAGTTACAAACAAGTCGATTCATATG
Organism: Lasius platythorax; assembly: GCA_963971435.1. Lineage (NCBI taxonomy): Eukaryota > Metazoa > Arthropoda > Insecta > Hymenoptera > Formicidae > Lasius > Lasius platythorax. Next base: position 16,261,706 of record OZ020542.1, on the reverse strand, counting down.
CATATTTAAACATGTTATTCACCATTAAACGTACATTCTGCGTGCTCGCACACATATAACACATAACTACACATACACACATTTATACACACATTTATATTAGGAGGTTGCATTGAAAGCCGCTGTTTTTTTTGTTTATTATTTGTATCTTCCAAAGCGTGTTGCATCGATCGGAACAGATGGTAATCACTTGGAGCCAAGTCCGGAGAATACGCTGGGTGCGGGAGAACCTCCCATTCGAGCTCCATCAGCGTTTGTTTGACGACTATCGCTACGTGGAGCCGAGCGTTGTCGTGGAAAAGAATCACTTTTGGGCGATTTGATGCTGTTGAAACCGAATGAAACAATTACCGCCGAACGTTATCGACAGCAATTGAATCATTTGAATAATAATTTAATGCAAAATCGACCATCAATTGCATCAAATCGCCGAAAAGTGATTCTTCTCCACAACAACGCTCGGCCCCACGTAGCGATGGTCGTCAAACAAACGCTGATGGAGCTCGAATAGGAGATTCTCCCGCACCCAGCGTATTCTCCGGACTTGGCTCCAAGTGATTACCACCTGTTCCGATCGATGCAACACACTTTGGAAGATACGCATTTCAAGAACTACGCAGAAGTCGAGAATTGGGTTGCTGAATGGATTGGGTCAAAAGATAGACCATTCTTTCGTCGCGGAATTCAACTTCTGCCAGAAAAGTGGGAAAAGGTGATAGCTTTCGAGGGCAAATACTTTGATTAATGTACTTACATATTTGGTTATTGAAATAAATGTTAAATAAACAAAAAAAAACAGCGGCTTTCAATGCAACCTCCTAATACATACATTTATACATACATTTATACATATATTTACACTACATTTATACATACATTTACACAAACATTCATACATTCACTCACTTACACATCTATTCTTTCAAGCATGTTGCTACACCATTTTGTTGCACACTCAATATATCGTTGTGTACGTGCTTAAGGGGATTCATCCCAATGCGTTTAATAAATGAAGCTCCCTCCCTCTCTCTCTCTCTCTCCCTCTCTCCCTGTCCCTCTCTCCCCCTTTCACGCCCCCTCTCCCGCCCCTTCTCCCCCTCCCTCCCCCTTTCCCCTCCCTTTCTCTCTTCTCCTTCCTCCCCCTCCCCCTTTCCCTCCCCCTCCCCTCCCCTCCCCCTCCCTTTCTCTCTTCTCCTCTCCCTCTCTCTTTCCCCCCCTTCCCCTCTCTCTTCTCTCACTCATTTTGTTTCTCAAAATTTAAAAAAAAAATAAAAAATATATATATAAATACACTTTGCAACAAAATTAGAGGATCACTCAAAATCGGTGTTAAAAAGCATCAAATTCAAATTCACATATCTTTGCGAAAAATGGTCGTAGAGCGATATTTAAAGTAGCATTTTAAAGCTTGAAACCTCAAATTTCCAATGGTCTGACGGAGATTTCCATACAAACACTTTACTACAAGTGACGCTACTTTAAAGCGAGCATTGCAAAATTGTAGAAAGTACTTTAACTCTGATGGCTTGCACGGGGAGAACAAAATTTGTTCTACCAATTTTATTAATTGTATCTTAAAATTAAACATTTCCTCTTTAAAATGCATTTTTAATCATTGTGCTACGTTTTTTTTCACTGAGTTATGATGATTTGAAATGAATAGTGCATTTTCAGTGCTTTTTTCTGCAAAAGTTGTATTGGTCAATTTTTTGACCATTTCACTTTTTGACCGGAATTTCTTTTTTCCGTCGCACAAAACTTGTGTTCTACTACCACAAGGGCTTAATTCTGCGCGTTATGTTGACGAAGTTTTTCGTCCCTATGTATTGCCTTTGCGATACGATATGGGAGAAAACTTTTTAAGATGTGCGTATACACGCACACGCACGCATGTACACACACACTAACACACACAAAGCAGAAAGGGTTTGGAGGGTTTGGTCATTAAATACTGCGGGAGTGACGAACCTTGAGGTCCTTATCTCTGCTCTCTCACACACACACACACACGCGCGCGCGCGCGCACGCAAGCACGTACACCCACACATAAGTTGTAAGTCCGACCGTGCAACTTCCTCGTGGGTACACCTTGGGTATTGCCTATACCGGCGGCAGAATACAACTTTTTGCAGAAAAAAGCACTGAAAATGCACTCTTTATTTCAAATCATCATAACTCAGTGAAAAAAATCGTAGCGCAATGATTAAAAATGTATTTTAAAAAGAAAATGTTTAATTTTAAGATACAATTAATAAAGTTGGTAGAAAAAATTTTGTTCTCCCTGTGTAAACCATCAAAGTTGAAGTTTTTTCTACAATTTTGCAATGCTCGCTTTAAAGTAGCGTCACTTGTAGTAAAGTGTTTGTATGGAAATCTCCGTTAGAGCATTGAAAAGTACGTCTGCCTAGCTGGCCCAGCCACTTAACCAAAATTTAATGAAAAATTATAGAATAATGCGCTATTTATGCGCTTTATAAAGCCGCAAGAAAAAAATTTTGCGCTCATTTCGTTTAGCCAAAAACAAGTTTTTTTCTGGGGGGGCTGCCAGTGAGCCCCCCCCCCACGGGTTAATAACAACCCATTCCAAAAATCAAATGTACAGGATTTATGCGCTATTTATGCGCTCTTATATTAGAGTAATTTTGATTTTTGCGCTGCAACCTCTAAGGGACTTTCCTGTTGGAGCAAACAGTAATATTTGCTTCTAAGTCATTTAAAATTGCAAAATAATATTATTTAACTAAGCAAAATATATCTTTGATTTATGCGCTATTATTTCCAAGTAATATCGATTTTTGCGCTGCAACCCTTAAGGGACTTCTCTCTTGACATCAGAGACATAATCCCCATAAAATGAAAGGGATCGTTAGCAAAATTATGTACGATTAATCTACGATTTATGCACTTTTACACCCACGCAGTTTCGATTTTTGCGTTGCAACCCTTAAGGGACTTCTCTCTTGACATCAGAGACATAATCCCCATAAAATGTCTCGAAAATGAAAGGGATTGTTAGCAAAATTATGTACGATTAATCTACGATTTATGAGCTTTTACACCCACGCAGTTTCGATTTTTGCGTTGCAACCCTTCAGGGACTTCTCTCTTGACATCAGAGACATAATCCCCATAAAATGTCTCGAAAATGAAAGGAATCGTTAGCAAAATTATGTACGATTAATCTACGATTTATGCGTTTTTACACCCACGCAGTTTCGATTTTTGCGTTGCAACCCTTAAGGGACTTCTCTCTTGACATCTGAGACATAATCCCTATAAAATGTCTCGAAAATGAAAGGGATCGTTAGACCAATTATGTACGATTAATCTACGATTTATGCGCTATTATTTCCAGATAATTTCGATTTTTGCTCTGCAACTCGTAAGCAACTTTATTTTTAAGGTACACGGAGACATCCTCGCCTAATTAATCCGAAATTGTAGAATTTGATAAATTATATAAATATGTACAATATATTTGATAATCTTTTATTATGAGAAAATGATACATTATTAATATTTTTATAGAATTGATAAGCATTCTTCAACATTCTTCAGCATTCTTCAGAACAGTTTTTATGTTTAATAATAAAATAAAGTAATATATTTTATTTATATAAATAGTTTGTATTTCTTCTGTTACTGTATTTATATATGTGTGTATGTTTATGTATGTTTCGGGTACAAAGTAGTTTATTGTTAAATGCTGTATATTACAACTTGTATGTTTCCTTTGTAATTTGCTGGAAGCCTCTTTGGTTTATTCCTACAGTCGTCGTATTCTATCCAAACATTATCTTGGAAACTCACAGCCGTGAAATGTCCTACAACTTTTTTTTCTACTTTTATTGTAGGTGCTGGTAGTTTAAAAATAATTGCTCTTAAAATAAAATTTGTTGGCATAAATGACCAATGCATGGTTTTAGGTATTTTGTTTAATTCTACACCAATATCAGTGTTGTAAGTGTCATACACTTCTAATATTATGAATGAACCTGCAATGAAATTATTAAATATATTATATAATTATAAACAAACAATATGTAAATAAATAGATATAAAATTCATATTTGTATTCTCATGTTATTTTTTCAATATTTCGTTACTTACCAATATCTGAAATTTCTGTTATCTGTGTTCCTGTACATTCATCATTTTCAAATTTCATATTTTTTTGTGACAACGTCTTGGTTTTAAAATAAAATTCTTTGTAATTGTACTAGGAAATTCTGCATGCAATAAATCCTCTATTTTAACTTGGATTGTAGGAAATATTTTCTCTCGCATATCATGACATTTGTTGCATGAAGTGAGTTCGTTAAAGCAGGGGACATCATTAAACAATTGTTTACATATACACCCACGGAAACTTTACAGTTAATAAGGAAGTAATTATTAAATGTTTCTTTGGCTTCAAAAATATCAGATAAAATAATTGCTCTTAAATAATATGTGTTTCTTGATATACCTTGTGAAAAAGTATCAGAAATTAGTTTGAAAAACATGTTTTTGTTGTTATAATCTGTAACTTTAGCTTTAAAGTCTTCGCTTTGAAATAATGATACTAAAAATATTTGAAATATACTATCAAAAGCGCATGTATGTATTAATGAAAATTTTTTGCCTTTAATATTATCGGTTTTAAATTAATATTATTTCCATTTCGCAAAATAGGAATGTCTTTTAATTTTGTTTTTTCTAGATCAAAACACATATTATTTTTGTCTAAATATCTTGATTTTTTTTTCGTCGATTTTGTTAAATTACGCCAATTTTCAACCTCGTTACTATCTATAGCGTGTAATATATCGTCCTTAGATATATTTTGACATGAAATACATATTCTTTGAGTACCGTATGCGTCTTCACTATTAAAAGTTTTAGAACATGTATCAAATACATGTACAGATCTATTGCATACAATACAAATGTGATTACTTAACTTATCACCCGATTTGCATATCGAGCATATTGGCAGAATATCTTTATTTGTAGCTAAATTTTTTTCATCATTTGCCTCTCTTTCTGTTTTAGTTTCCTGCACAATAAAAAACATTTTGTATTTGTGTTAAAATCGGTCCTTGTTAAAATTTTTGTGTTAAATTTTTAACATACCCGAGTATTAATCTAACATAATGTGATTGTGTTATTTGAATATTTTGTGTTAAATTGATGTTCAACAGTGTTCTTAGTGTTAAAATAACATAATTTACGGCTAAATGAACAAATAACATAAAAATAATGTAGTTTTGAAATATAAATTCTAAGATAAATGAATAAAATGTACGTGTTGACATGTCATAAATGTTAATTTTACTGAAGAAATATGCTTCCACAATTGGTTTCGAAATTATGTCAGTGTTTTATTTTCTTTGTGTTTATTTTTTACATAATATTTATGTTACTTCCTAACACATTCATCTTGTGTTAAATTAATAGAAAAATTTGGGTGAACCGTTTGGGACATGTGAAATGTGTTAAATTTAACAAAATTTTTTACCGTGTGATTTTCTTCCGTATCAGATGGAATCTTCGTATTTTGCGCATCAACAATTTTCATGCGCCCGTTAATGTAGTCTATATGCCGAAATATAAATAAATCAGCTCTTGTTGGCAATGCATTAGCAAATAATCGGCATTTTACATTATTAAATTCAGCCTCTACGGCTGCACTGGATGCAGGAATTTTTCCATATCCGAATTTTTTTTGGCATACGGAAGACCATAAAGGAAACCATTTCATGTCACGCATTAAACGGTCGATAAAAGTTGGATAAAAGTGTGCATTAACGCGATCTCCATTGTCAACTAATTGATCCAAAATTTTAATATAGATATCATTAGCCCATTTTCCATACGCATTGTTTTCATCGGAAACAGCTAAATTTATCTCATTATTATCACAGGAATCGATGTCTTCATAAGATAATGATTCAATTAATATGTTTCATTTTCTGCTTGTATTTTTCACTTAGCGTAGGTGTTCCATCTGGAAGAGAGCCTTCAGTCTTACTTTTCGCTATTACTAGTATTGCACTGAGAATATCTTGAGCTTCTTGCAATGTTTGTGAAAGAATCAATTGTCCAATACATTAAAAAAAAATGTCTTTACTCGGCGATTTGCTGAACTTAAAAAATTAGCGTAACCTTTTATAAAATGAGCTACATCTATGCGAACGTAGCACATCGGCATGTTATTGTCCCAACATTTTGCAATATATTCGTCTATTCCTTGATTTTTAGAAAAAACTCGTATAACTGCTGTCAGTAAACCCTTAGATGAATCGCATATTACCTCTTTTGGAACAGGTACTTTTGCTCGCAGCCATTCCATCAACCAGAAAGATATTGAATTTGTTGTTTGGCTTTCTGATACCATTTGAGTTATCGCGAAATTAGAGCAATTTTCTGTATTTAATACACTTGTATATAAAAAGATGTGCTTAGATTTGTTATTATTCGGTCTGTTAAGTTTTCTAATTATACTGCCGGTGGCATCGATAGCGATTAAAGGGCAATCTCGTGCAGCATATTCTCTATATACAGCAATTTGATGAGTAGACCAATAATGAACGAAAAAAAGATTTAATCCTAAATTATGTATCATATTTTGGTATGTACTTTCCTGCCCTATCGATAATGACTTAATTGGATCTTTGTCGAAGCATAAATATCGACTGAGTAGGTATACTAAGCCGGTACTACTCCATGGGGCAATGAGGGGGGGTGCGGGGCGCGGGGGTATTTCGGGGGCGCGGGGGTATGACGTCACGCTGGGTGGGGGGATCTTGGTGGCGCGGGGTCTGGCGTCACGCGGGGTGGGGGGAGATCTTGTAAATGCGGGGTCTGACGTCACGCGGGGTAGGTGGATCTCGGGGACGCGTGTCGTAAAATCTTCGGGGGGGGGGGTCCTAAACACGTTCGACAGGTGTTTATCTTTGTGGTCGATTTATTGCCTGAGAACTCTAGAATCCGTAAAACTGTTTTTTTCTCATTTTTATGGGCATTTTATCATTAGGAAATCATTCGGCAGCTTTGCACCCTCGCGGAAAATCTCCCATAAAACGAGAGTGAAACATCTTCATCAATATTTTTTTAAGGAAGAATTGCAACGGCGCCAACGTTCCGCTGCTCGAATTTGTAACCGAACACTCTAGAGACCATTAAAAACAATGTTTTCACATTTTTATGGAGATTTTATCATTAGGATATTGTGGAAAAGAATGGAGACCGACGCTGCGACGAACATGTCGGAACGTTTTTATAGGTGCAATAGCGCTGACTTTCGGCAGCTGTTGTACCCTCGCGGAAAATCTCCCATAAAAGAGCGAAACATCTTCCTTAATTATTAAGAAAAGAATGCAACGCATCAGCGCCAACGTTTGGCTGCTCAAACTTGTGAATCTGTCTCCGCGTTAGAACGTATTCAGCAGTCATCGTGTACAGTGATAAATAAGTGAATATACATATCGGTGAAAGATGGCTCCTTGTTGCAGGCTTTCCGTTGATGTAAGTAGTGCAAATTATTTATATATTAAATATTTTCTCTATTGTGCGCAGGGGCCTAATGGTTATATATTTTTATTTTTTTTCAGTTGATCAACAAGCAAAATTTGGATTATGATTTGGATTATGATTTAAATTTTCTGCTAATAGTGAAGGAAGGGATGACCGATGGGGAATGGACGCGGATGGTGCACATTTAATGATCGATATTGGTTCGATTACATGTGGGGTGACACCGAAGACGCCCGCGAGTGGGAGCGTAGTAACCCATCGATGTGGGATAATACTTTTGCCCTTCGAGAGCTCTTTGGGTTGGAGCCATATCCCGAAGATGAAGTCAAAGATTGGAACTGGTAAGTATTTCAGAATGAATTTAAATTTTTCAAATTTCTAATAAAATTTTTTTCTGTATCATGCAGAAACTCCACCGCCTCGCGATCAGCCCTCCAGTGCCTCGCAGCAGCAGCCGCCTCACCATCAGCCCACAATCGCCCCGCACCGTGCCATACCATGCCATCCTGCCCCCTTATATTTCTTATTTTTTAATTTTTCTTATATCTTTTTTTCTATTTTTTTTTATTTGTTAAATTTACACACATTTATTTTGTAAAAACATACACACATTTTATGATTAAAAATATTATATAGAAACATGTTTTTAATTTACTTTAGATTAAGATGTCCTTCCTCTCCCCTCACCACATCATTATTAAAATATTAACATAAAAAAAAATATATATATAGTTAAAAAGTATTAGAAAATTATTTTAAAAAATTCTCTCTCGCGCTCTCATTTACCGCGTCATCTTTCGCGTGCGCTCTCCTTCACCTCGTCATCTCACGCGCTATCTTTCTTTTCATCTCTCTGTCGCTTACATACGCCTTGTGCTCTCCTTCGCTGTATCATCTCTCGCGTGCTATCTCTTTCTCTCCTAACGCTTACTCTCTCACGGTTCGTAGTGTCGCGCTGTCTCTTTCTCTCCTAACGTTACCTCTTCTAACGTTACCTCTCTCACGGTTCGTAGTGTCGCGCTGTCCCTGTCTTTCCTAGCGCTTACTCCCTCGCTCTCCCTAGTCTCGCGCTATCTCTCTCTTTCATACACTTTGCCGCGACATCTCTTTCCTCCGCGTGCGCCTCGTCTATCTTTTTTCTTCTCTTTCATGCTACCTCTCTTGCGTACACCTTGCGTCGAGCTATGTATGAGAGCTGGGACTGCTTATGGGTGGGAGAAAGAAGAAGCGTGCAAAGAAATTTTCATGATTTAGATTTAAAAACTCTTTATTTTTTTCTATTTTACATTTCTTTTTTCTTATATATTGTGACTAAAAACTAAAGCTGTCAGCTCGCAATCGACGAGTTGATCCTTGTTAAAGGCGTCGCTAGCGCGTATTACATTTGATACATCTTTAGGATTCGTTACAGTGGACGCGATATTAGAAAATTGTGTAAACTTCATATCGGCTTTATCGATAATTTTAACCAATCGATCAAAAGTTACATCGATGCATTGATCGAGATCGAACATACGGTGCAACGTCGACTCGACCATCATCATGCGTACATTTGAAGATTCGAGACTTATGAGTTTGGTGTCGTTAATCGTATGAAATCTCACTGTTAGCGGTCCAACGCTTATAAAACTGTATTTAGAGTCGTTCCGAAGAAAATTCTGAATATTGCGACGTTGCTCGTAGAGTCCCTTCCACGTTTCGAAAGATAATTTCAATTCTTTTCCTCGATGATATCCTATGGCAATCTCCACATAACTCGGTGGACCCACGTTGATACCAATTTCGAGGAATTTGAATTCCGTGTCTGTCAATGCGTATCGTCTACTTAATATACGAACCGCACGATGCTCCAATGAAATGCTGAAGAAAAACAAAAATGAAATTAGTTTTTTAAAAATAAAACAATTTGTAATGATATAAAAAGAAGTTAAACTTACTCGTTACATTTGTTCTCAAACGATGGAGTCTCATCACGACTCGGTACGTAATAATTATTCACGCGTCTGCTGGGGCCGCTGCTGCTGCTTCTTTCAACGTAGTACATTTCTCTAGGTTATCAAAAGCGAACCACTAGTACGAACGGTTAACGCAACACTGATCGTATAAAAATGAAGGATATACATAATGCTCATTTTTCAAAAGTAGTGGGGGAAATTAGTAGTGGAAGGGAGAGTATCTCTGTGAGTGGTTCTAGCGCTCTAAAATTTAGGAGAAGGGAAAGACGGTGCTCGGATAAAAAGAATTCTTAAAATGAGGTGACGGAATAAGGAGGAGGAATAAGAGATGAAACAAATGTTTAAATATTTTATTTTCAAATACTTTGTTTCCTCTATTACAATTCTTTCTGGCGTTGCGACCACCAGTTATATATTTTGAATACATTTTGTAATGCGCAATGCTTAACATGTTTTCCACATCGTATAGTATTTTTAACATCTAGATTATTTAGAGATTCGATATCGTCGTAATCAGCATCCAAAGTCTTGATAATTAATTTTGCTCTCGCATCGTCATCTAGTATATCAGCCAACCATTCTCGCTTTTCAAGTCCTTTCACGTATACGATACACTGTCTTTTATCATAATCTTCAACCACAGCTGTTGTAATCAATTGTTTCGCCATGCTGTACGCAACGGTTCCATCCTCCCATTCCAGTTCATGATAATTCACCATCAGCCATAAAGCTAGACACTGTTCGGATCTCGTAAGGAGACGCCACGGTATAGGACATTGAAAAATGTAGTGCGCGAGAACAGTTCCCCTTCTCAGCACTGCCACCTCCTTCACGATAAATTTGTTCGAAACGGTGAAACCTTGCAGATCGACAAATGTTGGTACAGACATGACGAGATCTCTCTCTCCCTCTTCGATGCGTCAGGTAAGAAGAAGAATGACAACCATCTCGTAACACTTGGATTTATATCCTGCCCCTCTTCCCCACTCTCTAAATTGTTGTCGCAAACGCTTAGGTGATTTTGCGCACAACGTTAGTCAGCGGGTTGTACTGGATCATGCGATCGTGTATGATGAGACAGTACGCAGTGGTATTATTCAGGCACATTCTCCTTACACTCAAATTCCAATCGCACATCCACTGTTGCGCTCTTGACCGATTTGTTTTGTCGAGAACAATCGATGATCACGAATGGGCCGTTAAGTAGAAACTTTGTGAGGGTGAGATTCGGCTCGAGATACGCGTATCCGTAATAGTCTTTGGAGAAACGCGTGTATGCGTCGTACAGAATCAACCATCTATTTCTATAAAAATCAAAATTCATGTCGTCGTACGGATAATATTCCGAGTTCAGATAGAGTTTCACATTGGTTAATTTGCAGTGGTCGAATTTACTCGTATCCTCAGCCATGACGTTCTTCTTGCCTGTTTGCAGAGCAAAGATAACGTATCGCGGCTTCTCCAGCTGAGTCGCGGTCTTAATGGCCCATGAATGCTTGGTTGTACGCTGCAATAGCGGAAACTCGTACAGATCCCACGAGCAAAAACCCATGCTGAGGTAGCGTCCGCTTTCCAGAGCGCGCAGCATAGACAACTTCTTAATTTCGCTCAACAACACGTGTGGCATTCGCCATTGTATCTTGAATATGTTGACCTCAGGTCGCAGCGCAGAATCTCCAACCAGACAATTGTTGTCGTTGCGCGATTGTATTAAGATCAACTCGTGACGAGCGTTAATCACCACGCGTCTATAATCCTCACAAAATCCCAATAACATGTAGAGCGGTACGCAAAAATTAAAGTATCCATTCACAGTAATCGGATCAGTCCAGCTGGCGTTACTCATAGTCATGCTTCTATCGAATGTCATTGTTACATAGTTTTTGAGCGCACTTGTTATTCCCACGTTTCTGTTGCGATTAATCTCCACGCCATCAAGTTCGTATCGAATCTAATTAAACATGAATGCGGCACAATTACTTCCCAGCGCCACAGTAGATCCTTCAACTGGGTTGTTTATCTTTAGTTCTCCCTCGATGTATAGGAAACTCTCATACGGCAACGTATACAGATCCTGTTGTTGTATGGGTATTCTTATCTCGTCACTGTGCCCAAATATTGTGTTGGCAAACGGGTTGTACGCATGAGTTTCAATCTTGACGATGCGATCGTCAAAGATTGGCTCGTCTTCGATGTTGAGAATATCAGTCATCGTTCAAATGTTTCGCACCGCAAATCCCAAAGATTGTAAAAACGCAACGTTTGATGCGTTCAATTTCTTTTTCTTAGTGCAACCGACAGCTTGGATATTAGCGAATGTCGACGTTGTTGTTGCTGGCCTCGTAAAGATTGTGTTATCTCTCACGTCTTTGTTCAACACGAGCATCTCATACGCTGCATACGTATGTTATCACTGTCGCCGTCGTGCAATATAATGGTGATCTCTTCTTCTCGAAAATCAAGTAATCGTCCGTCCTGGTTGACAACACGTAACGTTAAATCCGTAATGCTTCGTACGATGATCGGTAGATAAATGATGTGCGCCGGTGTTTCCGATATCTTATATCCTGGTGGTACCCTCGGTGAAAATTCATGTATCGTATGAACGAGTTTGCCGTTGCTGTACGCACCCGCGGTCACATTACATTCTACGCGGATAATGTTCACGTTAATAATGTTAATCGGCGTGTCCGACTCGTACAATTTTCGCGGCTGCAGTATACGGTTCGAGAATTCTAGTAGCGATCCAATGTTGTTAGGCTTGCTAAAATTTATTCTGTAGGCGCATTTAATCTCGCTCCTCATCGTATTGTAATTAGCATGGAGCACTATCGGCCATTCTCCATCTTCAAAGTCACCATCATCAGTGTGTTTTTTATCGCCGTCACGAAATGTGTGTAGCGGACGTTTCCGTGAAATTGTATGTTTCAAACATTCATGTATCGCTTGCAGTTTGTACGATCCCTCGGGAATCGTAATTTCCGCATCGTCTTTGCCAAAGTAAAATTTATTATTTGAGGAATTCACGTTCGATATCGTGTGATAACTCTCAAAATCCGCTAGACCAAGCTCGTATTCACCGTCGCTCAAATCTACAGTGGGAAAGTAGTTTGCCGCGAGAACACTACTCCCGGTCAGCGTGAATGTCATAGACATATTGACTAAACTGTTTAACGAATACTAAGTTAAATAGCGCAATGTTTGTCTTTAAATTCGCATGCATCGACCGTTCGGAGAAACTGCAAGCACAATTGTCCACAGATGCTTTGATCGTAAGTTTGATAAGAAGTGTGATTATATTCTATTTTCATCACATTTAAATATCGCATCAGTTCCTTGGGTGGTCGAAGGTTGCCGAAACTGTCGAAATATATAGCGCGATCCCCCCTCTTTGCATACGCTACCCAGTGAGTACCCGATCCTTTAGCGTTATCAAAATTTACGATGCCGCTTTCGTTTCGATATATACCACCGATCGGTAATGAGTCACGCATGAAAACGCCTCTAAAGTATGGAATGCGCATACGTTTTGCCAGTTGCAGCAATTGTACGTTCGTAGTTACACCCTGTGGCATTTTTAGCGTCGCTTTGACGTTTTTTTTCTCTTTTTTTTGTCGTTGAAACTCCTTGTCCGTATTTGTATGGCGCGAGATACAATCCGTGACCTTCCATGGCGCGATTGTGACGTAGCATCTCTTGCAACTGACGTTGTGCAGCTTTTCTATCGTTCACCATCTTTGTTACACCAGCTGCTCCACCGATCAGAGATCCAAGCGCACCCACTATTGGTAGAATCGGCAATACGCCCCCGCGTTTCGCTACCGGAAGTACTTGTTTCTTCACCGTCTTTTTCTTCATCTTTGTCTTCGTCTTTGTCTTCAGACCCATACCGAACTTTGTCTTGGCTTTCATCGCTGCCCAGACAGCTGTGGCGGCGGCTCTCTCACCGAGAGACAAATCTTTCGCAACAAAGCGAGTTTGCGCTTTCTTGGCGAGTACCTTATCCGCTGCGTGTCTCTCAGTGAGATTGTTGCTCCGAGAGTACGCTATATCGTGTTCACGGCACGGTGCGTCTAATGGATTGATACCTCGATCGCCTCTGGCTAATCGCTTTTCTAGCCGCGTGCCCGGACCGCAAAACTGATAGCCGGGAATATGAAATTCGATTGGAAGTGCGTTTATGGCGTGATTTAATAGGCCTCCACCTATTTGCGTTGACATTCGCTGCAATCTTTTATCATCGGCGCTGGACCGTCAATGTGCGTTTGCTGCCACGGTCGATTGTAATGTTCGAAACAGCGACGATAGGTCTGAACCTCCGAATCCGCCTTTATGTGTTCCGGAAGTTTTTTCCACACGTAGTGGACGTAATTGCCACACATTCGCAATAAAACTGCTTTAGACACAAATTGTAGCTGTTCGGCACTCAAATCGAGAATATCATAAAGACTTGATAGCAGGACAAACATTTTTTCGTTACTGAGCACTTCGCGACTTCGCGCAGCTATAAATAGACAGGCGTGCGATCCGAATCGAAAGTGTGAAAATGAAATTCGTGAGACAACCTTTCGCGATACGCGTGACGAATTACGACGCCCGATTACGCTCGATGGGGGACAACGCGGAGATACGTAGACACGGTACGATGCTGCCGACTACTATACGCGCGATCGTTTGCGGCCCCTCGAATTGCGGTAAAACTAACGTGTTGATTAGTTTGATAGAAAGCCCGCACGGCGTCCGCTTTGAAAATGTGTACGTGTACTCAAAGTCACTGCAACAGCCAAAATATCGGTATCTGGAGAATTTGTTGACGTCGATCGACGAAATCGGCTATTTTACATTCTCCAATAACAGTGACGTCATTCCACCGAGCGAAGCATGTCCAAACTCGATTTTCGTTTTCGATGACGTGGCGCGCGACAAGCAAAATACGATAAGAGAGTACTTTTCAATGGGACGCCACTCAAACGTCGACTGCTTCTATCTCTGCCAGACATACGCGAGAATACCGAAACATCTTATACGCGACAACACGAACCTGTTAATCTTGTTTAAACAGAACGGTACCAACTTGAAACACGTGTACAACGATCACGTGAATACCGACATGTCATACGAGGATTTCAGTAAATTATGTCGTACCTGTTGGCAGCAAAAGTATGGATTTCTAGTGATAGATAAGGATAGCTCGCTTACGAACGGGCGATACAGAAAAGGATTTAACGAGTTCCTGATACCGCAAAACGATTAGTCGTTGCTGATATTCTGTCGAGAAGAGTGAAACGCGAGCGTTCGACACTCTATCGACATGGCTGGGAGCGATACTATTCGCGAGCGTGAAAAGATAGCGAAGGAGATTGCGAAAACGAGCGAATCGATCCGCAAGAAACATCGCGCTTTGAAGACCGGTAAGATCGATGACGATATCGCGGTCACGACCCATTTTAGACCTATTATCAAGCCGCTACAAAAGATTGTCGACAACTCGATTGCGGTGAAAAACGAACCGGAGAGTAACATGACGTGACACACTGATGTGAAGATCAAGACGTTACCCACTGTTAAGCGGTACAAGGAGGAGGAGGAGGAGGAGGATGAGGGTGTGACGCCGAAAAAGAAAAAACGGTTGAACGCGAATCGGAATATTCCGCAAGTGCGAAATATTTTGACGCCACATACATCGAACGTTTCATTGCATGAACCGCTGATAACCTCTACACCATCCACCTCTACACAGTCTGCGACAACGAAAATCGTACAACCTACGGTACCCGAATCACTCGAAAACGACAATGTTTTCGAAACCACGGGCAACTCGCTCGAAACATCCGTTCGAAACCTGTTACACACGCATGAAGGTCAAAAAGCGTTGCGAGAGCACTTTGGGCCACTAGGACAACAGTACATGGGCACATTTCTGGGTGGTGACGAAAAAAAAGAGCTCGATCACGTGTACGGTCTATTTCGACAAGAATGAAATGCGGCTCGGTAACAAAAGATTCGACGTCGACATGTATGATTCTATAATTATAGACAAAGTGAAGTACATTGGTACACCGGGATTATACGAATTGATCTTCAAGAGAATTCCCGATGACGACATTTACACGGATGATGATATGCATAAATACAAGAGCATATTATTGGCGACAAACGCGCATAAACGCAACTATGATGTGCAGGGCCATTTGCGGAGTAACAGAGGATACAAGTACAAACAAATAATTGCACGTTGATGTCGATCGAACCGAAAAAGCCAAAATCTGGAAGGGGAGTGTCTATGCCTCGCGCTATGACGCTACCCAACGATAAGATTGATTTCGTGCACTGGGACGACCCCAACGAGCTAGTGGATCGCCTACGATTGCTCGACGCTTCGCGCCAAGCTGGCCACAACGCTCACGACAACGAGATCCTGTCCATCATCAAGGAACTTCGGGAAGCGGGCATTATTATAAATTAAACGGATCCCGACAAACTAATCAGTCGATCGGCGTCGTGTGATACATCACAAATCAATGAAAAATGCCTATCAACAAATTTGGATTATTCGAACCAAGAAATGATGCAACCGGCACAAGCGGTTCTTGGGATAGATTGGTGAAAAGTTATGTGCATGAAAACGCTCTATGTCGGGTCGTTACGGACTATGACGCAAGGTCGCGCAAAATTCGCCGTGTAGCGCAACCTGAGGCTGACACCGATGCCGTCAACAAACTGTATGTGGAATCCTGCGTTAAAAGATTGAAGAATTGACAAAAAGAATCAGACGAGAAGCTAACTTCGTTCGAGAAGGACGTGCGAGCGATACAGATTGTGTTAAACAAACTTCAACGCGCGGCTAACGCTAACTCAGAAACAGCTATCAACTTGAATGAGCAGCAGTGAACGGGTTAGAAGCGGTTATCGAACGATTATCGAACATCTGCGAAGGGTTATCGAACAGCTACGAATAATTATCGAACAGCTACGCAGGATTATCGAACTGCTATCTAACTACAATGAGTGGCAGTGGCAGTGGCAGTGGCAGTGAACGACCTAGCAACAGCTGGGAACGGCCTAGCAACAGCAGTGAACGAGGCTACCAACACCTCAAGCAGGGCTGCGAACGAGGCTACGAATAAGTCCTTAAAGGCTACATGCAAGGCTACAAACAAGGGAACACAGGAAAGGCTACGAACGGTCAAGGGACGTTTTTGAACGAGGCTACGAACGGGTCAAAGACGACTGCGAAAAAGGCTGCGAACGGGTCAAGAACGATTTTCGAATGGGTAGAGGACGGCAGTGAACAACGCAAGAACGGCTATCTAACGCGAGCGGAACGGGTCAAAAACGAGTCAAGAACGGTTATCTAACGCGAGCGGAACATAAAGAACGGATGAAGAACGGGTCAAAAACGCAAGCGGAACATAGAGAACGGGTGAAGAACGGGTCAAAAACCCAAGCGGAACATAAAGAACGGGTGAAGAACGGGTCAAAAACGCAAGCGGAACATAAAAAACGGGTGAAGAACGGATCAAAAACGCGAGCGGAACATAAAAAACGGGTGAGGAACGGATCAAGAACGTGTTAAGAACGACAACGAACGGATCAAGAACGGCTACGAACGGATCAAGAACGGGTCAAGAACGGATCAAGAACGACAACGAACGTGTTAAGAACGCAAGCGGAACATAAAGAACGGCTATTGAAGGACGATAAACAGAAATGAGTGATAAAGCGAGCAACAAAAACAAACGGTCATCGAGAAAAACTAACGAAGCGAAGAAGCAACACAGTTTGGAGAGACGACAGTTGGTGAACGAACTGCATGCGCCGGCGAGAAAAAATTTTCCCCGAAGACATGTCATTGTACGGGGGTACGATGACCTGTGGCAAGCCGACATCGTCCAGATGCGCCCATATTCTCGTTTCAACAAAGGTTACCACTACATACTCACCGTCATCGATGTGTTGAGCAAGTACGCGTGGGCTGTACCACTCAAGAGTAAAGGAGGAAGCGAGACAGCTGACGCAATCGCTGAAATAATTCGAGATAGCAAGAGATGCCCGAAAAACATGCAAACCGATAACGGAAAGGAATTTTACAATACTGATGTGCAACGGCTTATACGGAAACATAACATTAATCACTATTCCACATATTCGGTATTGAAGGCGTCGGTCGTCGAGCGATTCAATCGCACGCTGAAGAACGACATGTGGAAGATGTTTACGTTGAACGGAACTTACAAGTGGATCGACGTGTTGCCGGAACTCGTATCGGATTACAACGCGCGCAAGCATCGAACGATCGGCCTGCGACCCGTCGACGTTACTCCCGCGATCGCTGAAAGACTCTTGGCTACCGTGTATAACCGCGTAAATATCGCAGGTCCAGCAAAGTTCAAAGTAGGTGACCCGGTACGCGTTAGCAAGTACAAGCAACTTTTCGAAAAAGGTTACACACCAAATTGGACAACCGAGGTGTTTAAGATTGTTAAAGTGCAGCGTACTAATCCCGTAACATATATACTCGAGGATTATCGCAAAAAATCTATCGCTGGAGCGTTTTACGAGCAGGAGTTGCATCGCGCGAATTATCCAGATGTGTATCTCGTGGAGAAAGTACTGCGCAGGAGGGGTGACGAGGTTTACGTGAAATGGCTGGGATTTGATAGTTCGCACAATTCTTGGATACATAAGGATAATGTGATTTAATTCATCATACATATTTTTTTTTATTAATCAAATTTAAAAAATATATAGTGTACAACATATATAATATTTGAAATATACGATATGTATAACAAAAAAAATATACTCTTTATTACTACATCCTTTCCTTACACTATTTATATAAATGTGAAATATAAATATAATTATGACATACATATATTATATATAATATAGTTTATTTACAACGGTATCTTATAATGTCCCCATGGTAAGGTGTCAGTCGAAGGTATGACATACCGCTTATCGTCGTACGGACTTAAAGCAATTTTTGTCTCGCGGATGGTATACACTTTATGTAATTTAGATCTTATACACGACTGCTGTCGCGTCATTTCAATCTCATTATGCAGGCATTGTGTATAATCGTCGAATGTTATACTGCGCGCTACGACGTTACTTTTGACACCTTTTGCTTTTTTAGTGTCCTTTTTACCATCCACTCTCACCGCATACATTTTTGCTCTAAGTCCGACGAATTCTGTCATTATCGCACCGTTATTCTCGTCCTTCATCAAACCTGGCACCTTTTTATTCTCGAGCGGTATACCGTACGCGTTATCAATTGGATAATCGCTCGTATCAAATCTATCGATATCGCGTTTCAAATTTTCATAGACGTTTTTGCATTCTATGTGATATATAAGGCTGTCTGTGTCGGTGTACATTATTCGACATTTATCATGATATAGCGGTGATATGTACTCATGATGGAACTTGTACAAGCATGTTTTAGAAATGTCGAGTATGCACATACCGACACAGATTGGTTTGTACAATTTCACTTCAAGTTTGCGTAATTCTATGGCAACCAACTTTTCCGAAAATATGCTTCTACTATGAAAATTTGGTTTCGCGATCATTGCCTCAGCACCGTATCGTTCGTCCCATTTTGTTACTAATTTTACATCCACATGATTACGCACATTTTCCATTGTTTTGCCAAATACCGCATTATTCATTAATTTGTATAAATTTTTTTCAAAATTATTTTTTGCTTCAGTTCTAAATTGTGTGTTGAGTTTAATGTAACCGCGGAGCCATGGAGATTGCGCGAATTGTAGTATACGATGTATTTTTATAACGCGAAGCCCGTGACGCATGCACAGCTGTAGATTACGATAGTGTATTACATAACGCTTCTTATCGTACAGCGTTGCGAGGAGCTTATCTTGCCGCTTGCCGGGCGGCTTGTCACGTGTCGGGCAAATCGGTAGGTCAATGTGCGTGTTGTGAAGATGTTGTGGATACTCTAAATCTACTTCGAGGATATAGCCTGTAGGCGAATCGGGCGCGATAGATGAGATGTCAAAAGTAGATACATCGTCGACCCATTGAAAATCAGCATACGGCAATGGTTGACACATTTCCCATCCGTACAGATTATTCACATCAAAGTACATGAGATACGATGATGGTTTCGATGGATCGTACGATTGCATGTATTTGTTATTAGCATGCGCGTATCTGCCTGAACATTGACTTAGACCGCCGCGTATTCCGCGTTCGATAAACATAGCCATATCAATGTCTGTAAGCAATTCGAACGTAATATTTGTATGTTTTAATATGGCGTCTCATGTATATCCCGGAAGAGTATAATAATACGCGGGGTCGAGCCCATAACTTTTGATACAACTGTCGCGAAAATTTTCAAAAATGTCTGCTAATAACAATACATCAATTTTTAAATATAGATCGCTATATTCACCTAGCGTTCGAAGGGAGAATCGCTTCCAGACATTCTCGGCGTGCGCGTAATCACTCTCGGATATTGTGTCACCGGTTAAAGAACTGTAAAATAATTCGCGCGGCGGTAAACACGTATCTTGCAATTTATCGACGCTATCTATATATTCGTACGGAAAGACGCCCTTCCGTGTCAATAAATTGAAATTTTCTGCCGGTAAATTTTTAAATTCTGATTGTAAAATTTTTAATTTATCTTTATTTAAAAAGATGCTAATTTATCGAGACTTGTTGTCAGAAATTTATACGAATCGATAAAACGTAATTTTATATGATTTTTTTAATTGTCTTGCGCCAATTTAACAGTTTTTGTAAACGATATATATTTTTCTTTAGTTATCGGAAGTAATTCGATTTCCCCTTCGAACGCTGTATCTATATCCTCGATAATGAAATGTGCGTCGTAACCCGATAAATTGTGAAAAACTATTGGAATACAAAAAGATTCCTTATAATTTAGATTGCAATTTGAGTGCGCGGGACCTCTGTATCGTCCGGTTAGATGGCAATGATCGCGAACGCGTGTATCATCTTGTACGAACGGTTTTTCGCATATATGGCAATGCGTCGAGCTGTGAAATTTTTTCCATTCGTCCGATGTTAAATTAACCATGGGGACATTTGTAATTAAAATAGTTTTTACGCGTATTGCTAATTTTTTTAGTTCTTCGGCGAACCATGCAACGCAATCGGCGCTACGGCGAAAATTATACGCGGATAACGAGTCGTCATACGAGCAATGTATGTAATAAGCGACGCTAAAAACCTTGTGATGTTGATAATTTTTCGCTTCTTCGGTCTTTATCAACTCACATTCCAAATCGGCGTACACCACAAATGGAAGCCGCTCTTTCCTGGCGTAGTTGTTGAACGATAGCCACTTGTCCTTTTCGCTCGGTAACCGGAAAGCGCAGTCGTTTATCTTTCTGCAGTCTATCGTATGTGACTGCAACTTGTACTCCGATCCAAAATAGTTCAAGCATCTGTGAAAGAAAAAAAAAATTACAATTTTTATTTACAATTATTTTTTAATATATAATTTTATTGCAATAAATATACGCACCGATCGCAGATATATTTCTTGTGATCATGTTTGCTCAGTTGCGTGCTGACAAGTCGAGATAGATTTCTTATCCACGCGAAATGTCCAACGCTGTTGTCGTCCTGCATGTACAGCAAGTTGACATGATTTTCTCTCTTTGGTTCCGAGAGACGTATTGGGATAATGCCGTTCTCATTAGTGTATACATTGATTGAGATGTTGTTAGCATGTTCCAATTTTTTAATTTGATTCAACGTCATCGGAAATTCAATGTCTTGGAGATTCAGCACCGTCGAGTAGCGTGGATATGATGATGTTCTCTCACGATGTGTTGCAACTGGATGCAGAGCAGCAACCACCGCCCACGCGAAACACGCATTGTCCGTTGATCGCACATTAACCACTGCTCGTTTGTTAATAATTTCTTGCGGTAATTTAATATGGCATCCCGCGCGCATTGGATTATACATATTTATATTTACAGTCAAGTCGATTATTCGCGTTAATTCCCAACCACTATCGCGTTCCTGGAATTCTTCTAGCGATGCTAGCGTGGTCTCGATAACGCGGCGCTCGTACCACTCGCGTAAATCAGACGTGCGAAAGAGTTCATAGTTTCTCGTATTGATACTTTTATTGGCGCATTTATCACCGGACACAAACTCGCCATTAAATATAGTGTTCACTTTCACACTAGCGTGTTTTTGCAACACATTTTGCACTTGCTCCAGCACTGTATTACTTACTATACTGATATGGTTAATTACAAAAGAAATCTGCGAGTTGATATGCATTGGATGCAGAACACCTGTGTGCCTTGTGAGAAATAGTATTTATCTATGTATGTAGGTTAGGAACTTTAGAATTATTGAAATTGTAAATAGTTTGCCGGTATTCATGAATCGTGTTTAATATTGCGATTCATCTGATGCATAGACACTGTTGAACCGCTATAATCACGATTTTATCATATGTAAATTTATAGTGTGGAAAATTTATGCAATATGTTAGGCATTGTTATTAGGCTTAACCTGACTAGAAAATTGCGTATATATATAGATAATGTGGTTATACAATGTTGAATGAATCGATATAATGATATTTATGGAGTTAGCACATGACATTTTTGCAATTTGCATTTACAAATTATAATAGTTTGTGATACCTGTCTCGCTATATTGCTAAAGAGATTTATTAGCTTACTATTAGCATATAATGGATATAGAGAGAGTGTCAGATATGAAAATTAGAACTGGATTGATTTTGGAGGTCGGAAATATATAATTTTGATGTTCTGTATAAACTGAACTTATTTATGGGTTATTGAGTTAATATGAGATCTAACTTGTTTATAATGAAAGTGTAAATGATCTCTTTAAGTCATATCTTGTATTTGATCTCTAATCGAGGTGCTATATATAGTGGATGCTGAATAGTATATTTAAAGTTACTTATAAAGTTATTTATTAAGTCTGTGTTGGACATTATAATAGTTTATTTATGTTTTGACATTAATTGTTTCTTATATTTGTTCCATTATGTGGTTGAAGAAATTATTATTATATAACATCATAGAGAGAGTGTTAGATATGGAAACAAGATCTAGATTGATTTTAGAGGTAGTTAATACATAATTTTGATATTTTGTATAAATTGAACTATTTTGTGAGTTATTGAGTTGATACGTAACTTAACTTGTCTGTAATGAAGGTGTAAATGATCTCTTTAAGCCACATTTTGCTTCTGATCTTTTAATCGAAGTGCTGTATATGGAGGATGTTGAATGGAATATTTAGAGTTATGTATAAAGTCATTTATTAAATCTGCGTATGATAATATAATAGTTTTATATTGTTAAAGAAATTTATCAGTATATTATAATATAGAGAGGGTGTTAGATATGGTAATTAGATCTAGCTTGATTTTGTAGGTTGTTAATAGTTAATTTTGACATTTTGTATAAGCTGAACTATTTTGTGAGTTATTGAATTGATACGTAACTTGACTTGTCTATAATGAGGGTGTAAATGATCTCTTTAAGTCACATTTTGTTTGTTTGTTTCTGATCTTTTAATCGAAGTGTTGTATATGGAGGATGCTGAATAGAATACTCAAACAAAGTTATTTATTTATATCTCGATGCGATTGCTAAAGAGATTTTGGTATATAGAGGGTGCTTGATACCGTATATGGTTTTAGCCTGTTTTAGGAGGAATTATATATATAATTTAATTGTGTGGTTCAATATGAAGTGTCTATTAGATTTTTAAGTTGTTGTATAGCCTAGTCTGCTTTCTGTGAGGAAAAATGACACTTTTAGAAGTCATACTTCACGTTTGTCTTTTGATAGGAAATACGTGTACTTTTGGGAATAATATAACTTATTTTAATTATAAATGAGTTGATTTAAGTTGTTTATGACATGTTTCATATGAGATTGACTAATCTACATTGAAATATGGTCTAATATAGGAGAGTTATGTAATTATCTGATCTACTCTTGTTGCAGCTCGCTAAACACATATATGTATTTATGCTTAAGTTTATGCATTATTTATTGTATTTCTTTGTATAAATGGCTTTATTAAAGTGCATTTTCACTGTGCATTTCTTTATTGATCCAGTAATAAGGGTAATGTTTTACTATTACTTATTTATTACTTTAATTCTGCCCTTCCTTACTGTGTATTTATCATTTGAATATATTTTGATATAATTACCTGAGTAAAGATTTGTTCTGTTGGGTTATTAATTGAGTAATGTCAACTCTTGTTAACAATTTTACTTATCTATTTATGAGATTTAATTGCTGTTTTTTGCTAATTAAATTCTATTCTACCTTGAGTGGTTATATTGTTTAATTGAAATAGAGATATTATTTGAGAGGGAATTATTTATTTATTTATTCTTAATTAATTATCCTTCTCTTCTTGTTAATATTTTGCAGTAATTATTCTAGAAACTGTCATTAGAGTTATGGTTAATAACTGATACTATTACACTGAATATGTTCTTATATGCACACGCGCATATGAACGAACATGAAATATGGATAGGATAATGTGTTCGGTTTGCTTTTATACATTTATTTATTGCATTAGTTCACTTTTGAAGCATTAATTATTGTTAGGTTGTGTCACTATCTGTCATGAGATTATACTCTGACGTCATGGTTTACCAAGTGGCGTACAAATTTAGGGCTGACTTTCATGAGACCTGTCTAGTAAGTTACTAGATGGAACTAGAAGTAGGTAAAAGTCACCTAGATGGGAAACTTGTGCGCAAGAATATAACTAAAGCGGATTTTCTCGGTTGGGAGCAACCATATGCGACTCGGATATATGATGGGCGACTCAGGTAGGTCCACTGACTTGCCTATAGGAAGTGTCGGTCAAATTTCAAAATGCTATATCTCGAAAACCGTTTGTAATTTTGGAATTGTGTTTGCACTTTTGTATTCAGGTTAATTTTGCCTAAATGATAGGATTTTAAAAATTTTGAATTTTGAAAATTTTTCAAAGAATTTTTGAAATTCTAAATTAATATATTTTAAGGCTAGTAGTCTTTAATAAGGAAATTTGTCGATACATCTGTGATGAAATAATTATGTTTTTGTAGTCAATTTAATGTGGAAATTGAATTGATCAATTTTATAGAATACGGAACGTTATGTTCAGAATTAGATTGGTGATCTGCAATGTTAAAGTTTAATCACACTTACTATATGTAAATAGCTTAATTTAGGACACGGTAATCGACTATATATATATGTAAATAATCATTTATCGGTTAAATAATACCGAATATGTTTGCGTCATGTTTTATATGCTTTATAATTCCGTAATTTTGTTTACCGTCAAATATGTTTGCGGTTATGCTTGTGCTCTGCCTTCCCCCCCGGGTACGGCCGGGCCCGATAGTATGATTATACACCCGGCCAACCACTTGTATTTATTTATGGATGAACAACAATATTAATAATAGCTTACCAGCTCAGAGAAGTTCGGAGGTCTCAGAGCCCGGCGCGTGGGGGGTTATGGTCCCTGACCCCCCCGTGTCGTCATCGAGCTTAGAGCTTAATATGGATAACACAGTATTTTTATCTCGAACTCGCGATGCAATCTCGTATGTTCTGACATCGCTCGAAGATGGTGCTCCACCCAGCTATGAAGATGGTATATACCGAGCAGTCAGGATGTTATCTTTCCATATGGATAGACTCTTCTCATTTGCGACCAAGACGGAGCTTGCTCGCAGTTTTCTGATGGCCAAAATAGATTGGCAAGAAAATCATATTTGTGATCTTCGTTCAGAAGTAATGGCCCTTAGATCTTTGCCAGGAAACTTACCGAACATTTTAGATGTTTCTATTCTGATGAACGAAGGACTGTCGTTTCGAATGATTTCGCCGAATAGACTCAATCGTTCGCCAAGTACTGTGAGAGGCGAGGATGTCACTCCAGTGCAGGAATCGATATTATCGCAAAATAGCTTGCCCGCTGTGCTTTCTGAAGATGGATGCATTGGGGAAAACCCATTGGTCAAAGAAATACTGAGAGTAGAGGACTCTATAGCCCGGATAAATTCGGAAATTACCAGCAAGGCTGCCTGCTTGCTGGAATTAGACGCTGCTGCTGAATCGGCGCTTGCAAATATTGCTACACTTGACGACCGTAGTGATAGCTGGCAAGAACTTGATCGGGTAGGACGGGCTCGAAGGCGTAGTGAAGCCAACCGTCCTAGGGGGGGATCCACCCGAACAAGTGGCCAAACAACTCTTGCTATGAAAATGGATAACGAATACCAGATAAACTTACCGTCACAGGGGTTTCGGAGCTCCAGTGGCAGGCGGGAGGACTCTACGGTCCCTGAGGTTCCCCCGTCTTTATCCGGCGAAGGGCCTGCTTCCTCGTTGCCGACGGGCGAGGAGCTTGAAATAGCTACCGTTGCGGTGGAGATGGACAGAGATCCATTAGATCTCACTTTCGTCGATTGCCTTTCGGCGGTGGAGGCTGTCCCACAACATCAGAATTCGGAGATAACCATAGCATCGACGCCTGTTGTTGCTGGAACTAAGAGGAAAGCGAAGAAGATTTCGCCTGATGCTCCTAGTGAGGATGAGCCTGGAGCAAGTACTTCTGGTACCCAGAGGATCCCCCGAGTAGTCCTGAGGAAACTCAGGTCTAGGAAAAAAATAAAACCCAAGGAGGCGGACAGTCCGATTGAGGAAGTTTCGTCGGCTCAAATGTCCACGGACAACGAGTGGAATTCGGAAAGTGGAAGGGCATTCGAAGAAGAGGACTCTGAGCTGGAATTTACTGGGATGCAGCAACTCGATGCGGGATCGGCAAGGAAATTGAGGCCTAAAAAAGCACCCCCTCGGAAATCAAACAGCAGATCATCTTCTGCCAAGAACGATTCGGACTTGGAGTTGGTCACAAAAAAGAATGCCAATCCAGGACCTGGCAAGAGTACGAAGAAGAAGAACAGGGCTCGAAGGAGATCGATGTCCTCTTCGGAAGAAGACGAAGACTCAAACTTTGCCCCAGAAGAGTTGAGAGTTATGGGAGCGACTGCAGTCGGTTCTCTTGCCCTCGAATGCTTAGACGATGTGGAGGGTGAGAGAAAGAACAGCCCTAATATTAACGGGCAAGTCAGCGGCAGGATAAAAAAGAAGCTAATTAGGGCTAAGAAGGTTATGAACACCTTGATATACAAAGCCGAGGCTTCTGGAGACCCAGCCCTGTTGAGACTGAGGAATAGAGAACTTACAGAGGAAGTCCAAAAATTAAAATTAAACGAGGTTGTAATCAAGAGGGAACTGGACGACATGAAATCCCTGGTGGATACCTTGCGAAAGGAAATCTCCGATCTTAAGGATAGGGTAAATGAAGCGGAAGAGGATAGAAGGAAAGCCAGAGAGTCCCAAAGAATAATGCTTTGGAGACATACAAAAGAAAGAGGTGAGGTCGTCTGTGAATCACCCTCTGTTCTTATGGATGATCCTCCGTCAAAGGTTGTTGCTTCTGGAATTCGGAAGGAAGATGCTCCCCTGAAGAATCCTGTGAGTGAGACGAAGGGGGAATCTGGGCTCCCTCTCGCCTCAGTCTCCACAGACAAAAGTAGGGGTGTTGAGAGCAAAACTAAGGAGATCAATAATCAAATTAGAAATCTTGTTAGACAAAGAGCAGAGTTAAAAAGACAAACTGTGGAAGACAGTGGGACCGGCAGCGATAAACAGAGGACAAGCACCAAGCCGCTGCCTCAACGTACCCCCCTACAGCGTACTCCGAAGGCCAAGCCTAGGGTCGTCGATAATGTTCAGCTGATGCCTCCGAGAGCGGCAATTAAAGACAAAGATCAAGTTGAGAGCCTAGGATTGGATAGGAAAACGTCGAAGGAATCGGTTATTAACGAATGGACCGATGTTCGAAGGAGAAGAGGAAGTGATAAGTCCAAGCCCAAAAGTGACCAACGGGGACAGGAAAAGGACTCCGTGCGGAATAATGAGGGAGTTACCAGAGTGTATACCCAGAAGGAAGGTAAGCCAAAGAATACGACCCGTAAGCCGCCCAAAACATCGGCGGTCATGATCGTAGGACACAAAGAGGAATTCTCTTACGCTGATGCCCTCAAAAAGGCGCGAGAGTCTATCTCTCTTAAGGACTTAAACATCGAGCGCACCAAGGTCAGAAGGGCAGCTAATGGCGGGATGTTGATAGAAGTCATTGGCCCGGACAGTGCGCGGAAGGCAATGGCGCTCAAAGATAAGCTGAGCGTGGTACTCAAGGACGAGGCTCAGATTACGAGGCCGGTAGTCCGGGGAGAATTCCGGCTGATAGGCCTGGACGCTTCGACCTCTGCAGCGGAAGTTAAAGACGTAGTTATTAGTTACGGTGGTTGCCTTGAAGAGGATATAAAGGTAGGAATAATCCGTCCCATGGCGAATGGGTTGTTCACGGCGTGGGTGCAATGCCCTCTAGGTGCGGCCATGAAGATAGCCAACAACGGAAGAATAAACATTGGCTGGACGTCGGCTCGGTGGACTTGTTGGGTGCCAGGCCTACCCAATGTTTTAGGTGTTGGCAATTTGGCCATCTCAGACACACTTGCCAGTCCAAGGATGACTTCAGTGGCCTGTGCTTCAGGTGCGGCGGTAGTGGTCACGCTGCTAGGCACTGCGACGCCCCCCCGAACTGCAAACTATGTTCGATGGCTGGAAGAGCTGCTAATCACAGGTTGGGCTCCAATTTCTGCCCGGCTGTTAAAACTCCGGTTGGAAAAGAAGGAGCTATTGCGGCTGCCGGATCTTCTGCTGTCTCAGTGCGGAGGACTGAGCATATGGATTACAGCTGATGGAGGTCAGATTTCTTCAGGCCAATGTAAATAAGAGCAGGCCATCGCTCGATTTACTGGTTCAACACGCAAAAGAGACCGATGTGGGAGTATTACTAGTGTCCGAGCTTAACACCGTTCCGAATTCGGACAACTGGTTTTCTAGTAGGGATGGGAACGCGGCGATATTTTGTGATCCCAACTTCACAAGAAGGAGAAGCCAGCTCGTCAAACAGGGCTTAAATTTTGTGGCTGTAGGTTGTGGAGCCTATCTAATCGTATCGGTATATATTTCTCCTAGACTGAGACTAAGAGAGTTCAACTCCATCCTGGATGAGATTTCTTCGGCGCTTTCCGGTCGAGTTGACAAACTAATTATTGGTGGCGATTTTAACGCCAAAGCTAGTTTATGGGGAGCTTCTTACACTGATGGCAGGGGTCGCCTGACATCCATTTGGGCTGCGGAACGTGATCTTAGGGTGGCGAACATCGGTGACAGACCCACGTGTGTCAGGGTTCAAGGAACATCAATTGTAGACCTCACGTGGGTTTCTTCAGATATTCTACCTTTTATCAACAATTGGCAGGTAGAAGAGGAGGTTGAGTCGCTGTCGGACCATTTATTTATCTCCTTCACTCTGTGCACTTCTCGGTCCCGTCCAGCTCAGGGCCGTCTGGGGTGCCGAAGATGGAATCTCAAGAAGTTTGACAGGGATATGTTTAAAGCTGCTCTTAATTGGAGCGGATTTGAGCCGGATGTGGAAGACTATACCGACGTAAATCGAATGATCAAGTGGCTAGACCGTATCATGCAGGAGGCTTGCGATGCGGCATCCAGCAGGATAGGGCCGAGGAAACCCCGTAGGCAGTCATATTGGTGGCAGGACTCGGTGGCCACTCTTAGAAGTAGGTGTACACACGCGCGAAGACTGGCAGAGAGCGAAGAGGAGGAGACGTCGTGACCAGGAAGAGATCAACGATTTTGGCGAAGACTATAGGCTGAAAAGGAAGGCTCTCAGAAAAGAAATAGCTAGACTTAAATCTCTAGCATGGCAGGAGTTAATTGATTCAATTGATGACGATCCATGGGGCCTTCCTTATAGATTGGTTATCAAAAAATTAAAAGCGGCCTCTCCAAGCATGACGGAGTTGCTTGATCCGGATATTCTATCCGATCTTCTAGATTCGTTATTCCCAAGGAATGATCGGCCGGATCCCATAACAGACTGGGATGATTTTGTATGGTCAAATGATTGGATGGTCCAACAAAGCGAAATAACCAAAGTCATCTCTAAGAAGACGGCTTCTGCCGCCAAAGCTCCTGGCCCAGATGGTTTTGGATTGGTTGTGTGGAAGAGGACGCCGGGAAAGATTTTGGAATGGATGAGGCACATCTATAACGAGTGCCTCATAAAAGGTGTCTTTCCTAAAGTGTGGAAACGCGCTAATTTGGTACTAATCCCAAAAGCGACCAAGACTGGTGCACCGAAAGGCAGATTACCGAAGGTAAGACCGATATGTCTATTGGATGACATCGGTAAGGCCTTCGAGCGAATTATTGTCGAACGGATGACATTATGGCAGAGTATGAACCCTGAGTCGTGCTTATCTAAGAACCAGTTCGGTTTCGTGAGATGGCGCTCTACTTGTGATGCCCTTCTCTTAGTTAAAGAGATCGCTTTACGCGCTGTAAAGGCAAATGGGGGTTTTGCGTTCGCGATTTTGTTAGACATTCGAAACGCGTTCAACAGTGTTCCGTGGCGGGTCATTCGCGGGGCTCTGAGGCACAAGGGGTTTCCCCCTTATATCCGCAGAATCCTTGATTCGTACCTGTCTGACAGGTTTATTAGCTATATCGGTCGGGATGGCAAGCGATGCGAGAGACCCATGGAGGCGGGAGTGCCTCAGGGCTCCGTGCTTGGCCCCTTTCTTTGGAATATCGCGTTTGACGATATTCTTAATATAGAGATAGACGGTGACGACGATTATAACGAGAGTCATATTATATGCTACGCGGATGACACCATGATTGTGGTAACCGGTCCCGATCTGTTGCTTACCAGGGTGAGAGCTTGTCTACTAGCGTATAGAGTAATCGAGGCTATTAAGAGGTTAGGGCTAGAGGTTGCCACTGAAAAAACGGAGGCAACTCTGTTCTTTAGAGAGAGGGCGGATGATATGCCGAGCCAAATTGTTATTAATGACGTCGGCATAAATCTTACACCTAGTATCAAGTATTTAGGTATTTACATCGACTCGAAGTGGTCCTTTAGCGACCATTTTCGGTATGTAGAGGACAAAGCGGGTCGAGTTATCAGGGCCCTGAATAGGCTTATGCCTAATCTCAGAGGCCCTGATGAGAGACAGCGGCGTCTATACGCAAACGCGATCATGTCGGTCTTGTTGTACGGTGCACCGGTTTGGGCGAACGAGCTTAACCGAAGTCAGCTCCTCAGGTCTCTCAAAAGATTGGAACGCTCCGTCGCCCAGCGTGTGATCTCTGCCTATAGGACTACATCGGGGAACGCGGCTTTTTTGTTGGCCAGAATGCCACCGCTGTGCTTCCTGGCTCCGGCCAGGAAGAGAACTTATGAACAAGTTAAAAGACTAAAAGATAATGGTGAATACACTAAGGGTGGAAGAGATGAAATCAAGACAGCGGAAGAAGCGAGAATGTACAATGAGTGGCGTGCATATCTCGAGAAACCCAACAGGCCAGGTGAGTACACCAAGATGGCCGTTGTTCCGTGGCTCGAGGCGTGGATGGAGCGGGGGCATGGGAGCATGTCGTTCCATCTGACGCAGCTCATGACCGGGCATGGCTGCTTTGCCAGATTCCTACATTGTATTGGCAAACGCGTGACCCGGGATTGCGATTTCTGCGGAGAGGAAGACGATGCGTCACATACGTTACGAGAATGCCCGGCATGGGACACTGACAGGTTGGATCTGAAAAGCTCTCTGGGATTGGGGAGGGACTTTATGCTCGCGGATGTCGTGGAAGCTATGGTCGCCTCTCGCGCCAACTGGAAGGCTTTCTCCGCTTTCGCCGAGAAGGTAATGAGGGAGAAGGAGGAAGAGGAAAGACGTCGAGAAAGGGCGCTATCGAGTTCTTTCTCTATCAGGGACGATGATTCGGATCCGGGATGACTGGTCAGCCTGGCTTATCATCATCCGCATCGTCTCGAGTCACGTGTTATTCATTGTTTCATTTCTCATTGTTTTTGTCCGTTTACCCTCGTTTTCATTTATTTTCATTCATTCATTCATTCATTCATTTGTTTTTGTTGTAATAGTACTTTAATGTATCAGATCTGTGTCCCATTGCATTTGTGCTTACTCGTGCTTTTGTAGTCTTGTTAAGTGCGAATGATAAATGGGCGAGTGAGCGGGAGGGACCATAGATTGCCACTTTGGGCCCTATCTGAAAGATAGGGTTGTCTATGGTCTCTCAGTATGATTGCGAGCTGTCTGTATGTTTGTCGTATGGATGGTATTCTTCCTTGGTCTTAGAGTCGGATTTTAGGATGGGGGGATAAAGGGGTTTTTAGGGTTCAGGGGGGGATTTGGCTTAATAGACCATGATGTACATTCTCATGTTTTTGGTTTAAACATTGGGTTTATGCGCGTTCATGTCTTGTTTTGTTAACTTAAGGGAGGAAAGGGGAGGGGTAGATATGGATACGTTTACGTACCCATATTCTGCATTTTGAAAGAGGGAAGGGGGGGCTTAAGGGAATGGGACTTTCTCTGCACACATACACACAGGCACACACACACACATACGCATACTCACACATGAGGGTCAGGTACGCTGGGGTTTTGTCAAATTGGTTAGGGTGGGCTGGCTCTGGGATCAGGGGAGAGAATGGATGGATTATGGATGTGTCACTTGGCCAGCCGGGTTCTCAGGTAGTTATGCGCAAGCGGATCCCTGAGCTCTCGGCGCTACGGCCAGAGTTGGCAACGGGGGTGAGGTTTTAGTGGGTGGAAGTCCCACACTGCCGGTCAGTACGGGCTGACCGGCGTGCAGAATGCATTTCCTCATCCCTCGTAAAAAAAAAAAAAAAAAACACTGTATTACTAGCATCTTCGAGGAATTGACGAGGTTTGATGTGATTGCTGTTTATTACCGCACCAGTCAGTATACGGTTTTCGAACGCCGTATCAATCTCTCGCCATACGAGTCTTTGCGCGTTATTGTCACCGCTATAATCACCACCACTGGGAATAAACTGTCTCTGCAATCGAATTTTTGCACCCTCGAGTCGCGCGATTCTAACCACTAAAAATTGTCTATTTCCAATCGAGAGTTACGAACGCTTGTTACGGCTGCGTTCTTCAAGCTCTGCGATAAATTCCTCGCAGCGCAGCGTCCATGCAAAATATTCACCCAAGGTGGCAACTTGGCGCGACCGCTCCAACAGGTCGCGTTCGTTCTGCTCGATGTTTTCCATGTTTTTTTCTACTTTTACTGCGTACAAACTGGGCACATATCACACGACATTATTATATATAATGGATTTTTACAATTGCAGCACCATCGACCATCCACTGCATTGTGCGATCTAATCACATGCTTTCGAACAGCATACCTGTGCTCGAAGTCTTGCATAGAGATCATACACGAAGTACATAGAGCTAGAGCACCACCCGTCGAATAATAAAAGTATATGGTACAAACTTTAGTACGTCCGTTGAGCGCAAGGATTTGTAAATTGTCCACTTGTATCTTGTATTGTATTGATTTGTATCTTGTCGTCAATATCGGTAACTTCACTGCGATTACTAATATAATTACTGTCATCCGACAACGCGTGATCTTCGTCAGACGACTCATCTAATATTGCTTCAAAATTATTTTCCATTTCTTTTTTACTCACTACTATGCCACTGACACTTCTGACACAAGAAAATAACTGTTATACTTTTCTTCGCCGCTGCATCTATGCGCTTTCAAATCGTACTATGGTTTGACGCGCTCTCATCCTTCTTATATATTTCACCTAATTCTGTCTTCTTTTTCTAACATTCGGCATATCTCAAAGATAGTTTCCCCAATTGCGTTGTCGTTTTATGGATAGAGAAGTAAGAACACAAGCAGCCAAATGTTGGCGCTGATGCGTTGCATTCTTTCCTTAATAATTAAGGAAGATGTTTCGCTCTTGTTTTATGGGAGATTTTCCGCCAGGATACAACAGCTGCCGAAAGTCAGCGCTTTTGCATCTATAAAAACGTTCCGACATGTTCGTCGCAGCGTCGGCCTCCATTCTTTTCCACAATATCCTAATGATAAAATCTCCATAAAAATGTGAAAACATTGTTTTTAATGGTCTCTAGAGTGTTCGGTTACAAATTCGAGCAGCCGAACGTTGGCGCCGTTGCAATTCTTCCTTAAAAAAATATTGATGAAGATGTTTCACTCTCGTTTTATGGGAGATTTTCCGCGAGGGTGCAAAGCTGCCGAATGATTTCCTAATGATAAAATGCCCATAAAAATGAGAAAAAAAAAACAGTTTTATGGACTCGTAGAGTTCTCAGGCAATAAATCGATCACAAAGATAAACACCTGTCGAACATGTTTAGGACCCCTCGAAGATTTTAAGACATGCGTCCCCGAGATCCCCCCCACCCCGCGTGACGTCAGACCCTGCATCTACAAGATCTCCCCCACCCCGCGTGACGCCAGACCCCGCGCCACCAAGATCCCCCCACCCCGCGTGACGCCATACCCCCGCGCCCCCGAAATACCCCCGCGCCCCGCACCCCCCTCATTGCCTCATGGAGTAGTACCGGCCTTGTATACCTACTCGACTGTATTCTTCTTTTACATTTATTAATGTTTTTGCTTCATACAAATATGGTGGTTCAGGGTCATTAATTACCATCAATTCTTGTGCCCGCTCAGCTCTATATACTTCGGCAGTTAAGTGCCTGTCCCACAAAATTTTGCCTACTTGTAGTCGCTCAGGATTTCTCAGAAATCGTTTTCCGCACGTCCCCGTACTTTTAGTACGCTTACAAAACATAATGTTATCGCTTTCGAGATTTAAATTATTAATAATGCCATTAATGGTTGAACCACAATTGCATTTTCCTTCAATTGTAATTGTGTTATTATATACTTTATTACGTTTAAAATTATATGCACATTTGAATTTGTATACATTCCATAGTTTTTCTGTCAAAAGCTGTTGCTATAAACCTGGTTGCAATACTTCGTATTTGCGGAATCGAATATGCGATCGACATTTTCCTGATCGAGTATATTGCTTTGTAACAAGTAAATTGTCGTCTAATTCATTTTTTTCAAAAGTTATTTTAATAACAGGGTCTGTGTCATCATTGCTCTCATCTAATGTGCTGGAAACATTGCTGACATTTGAAGGATTACTTGAGTTTAAATTGCATGAAATATTTTGTTCAGATATTTCAGTATTATTAGTATTATTATATTTATTCAGTATCTGTTCTTTTAATCCAAAGCGGTTTTTTACCGTTAATGTATATAAAGTGTTTGCTGATATTACATTATTTAATTGAACGGATATATCTGTCCATATCTTGCTCTGTTTTGAAATTATTTTATTAGAAGCATTTACCAAACTCTCTTTATGTTGCAAAATTGTAGATACAATTAACTGTTCGTCATGCACACGAGGTCTACCACGTTTTAAAGTCATAATGCAAACTAGATATTCTATTGCAAGTTCTATTACAAATACGTATTTTATTTGCCACCTGTAAAACCACACTTTTTATATTTAAAATAGATTTATGTACCTTTCCAATTAATATATAAATGTTACTTATATACAGGGACCTGGACCGAACCGGAACCAAAACCGATAACCGTTCCATACCGTTTTTTTAGTAGAACCGAAACTGTAAACCGTATTGAAATTCTATTTAACTTATAACACCGGAACCATAATCGGACTGTTAAATTATTTTCGGTTTTTTTCGGTTTTTGCGCAAATGACGGAAATGTCATGATGATTGGCACTATGCGTTTCAAGTATCCTGCGCGGTAAATAATTGACGTGGAAGCTTTGTTGCTACTGCTACAGCGTCGCCACTTATCACGTGAAACGTAGTATTGCATCATATGTACAACATGTCGTATAAACGTACTGTGTGTTACTTTTCAGTTTCGGCATCGATCGATTGATTTCTTTTCGAATTTATTCTCTTTTATACATATACATATATATATATATATTAAATGAAACTTATTTTAAATTAGTACTTTGTGATATAACAATTTCTTTAAATTTAAATATACATACACATTATTTGTAATATCTCATTTTTATAAAATATTAGAAAATCTATTAAATAAAATTAATATAATTATATATTAAAATTATAAATATATATATAATGTATGTATGTTTGTATATAATCAGAGCAATGCTTATTGTAATAAAATTGTAGGTTTTTGATTGTGTATTATTAAAGGAGGGATATAATATAATATTAAACATATATATTGCGACGATTTCTTTTTACGCGTCGCGGTGCTCTCCCGATAGCGGAGCGACTATCGGGAGCGATCGTCTCCAAAAAGAGATATAGTATCAGAGGGTGTTTCGCGCGGTAGGGAACTCGGCTGACGGTTGTTCCGCGCGTACCGCAGCAGAACACCGGCCGTCGGAACGAAAATCCTGGGCGCCAGACGCGGTCTTGCACGCGTCAATTCGCGATACGCTAATCTTTTCCCGAATCTTTGGCCGAGAGCTCCGCCGCGGGCGGACTAGCTCACCTAACGGTAGAGGGGCAGGGTGGAGTTGCCGCGAAAGAACAAATGCAGAAGAGGTTCGCGATATCCAGTCTAAAGGAGTCGGATTGGTTGGACTAACGTTAGCAAGTAATTCGAATTAATGACGTGGCATGACAAGTAGTGAATTGACATAAATTTTATTTAAAAAAAATATAAAGAAAAGTAAATATAGTAGAGAGAATGAATAACCACTCTGTTCGCTGAGGGCTTGAGTGGGAAAATAGTACAGCGGAATTCGCAATTCGTTCGTAATCCTGAGGTTGCAGATCACCGGTGACAATATCAATAATTCAGGCTGTCAGGAACGCGACCGTATGACGGTCAATAATTTTATATTAATGCCGTCGGAACGAATAAGTTATCGATACCGGTAGTCGCGATAATCCCGGACTGACAAAAATAATACAACAAAAAGAATGAGAAGGATTACGCCGTTACTAGAAGATATAAAGAAAACCGGGACGTGATCGCGTAGAGACGGAATAATAACACAAAAAGAGTTGATACAGTTTCCGTCGAAAACGTACGGACGGCACAATTAACGCGACAACTTTGACGTAAGACGACACAATTATTACACTTCAACGAATCGAATTTCTCTCGCAAACAATGTTAACGGAAGTCGTTTCGGAAATTCACGATAAGCGCGGTCAAATGTGGTTCGATGATTCGGACGTGGAGAACAGAGAGAAAGCGACCTTGGTTCACGAGACTCGATTATTGTGACTAGAGAGTATCGTTTTTCGATACGCGGTACTTCGATATCTTATCCACCGAAATAAATTTGCAAGCGGAGCTCACGATGCCAATTATTTAAGATATTTATTCGACTGTGCAGATTTCGCGCGCGGCGCGTCTCTTTTCCAGCCTCGCGGGCTCGCTCTCTCTCTCTTACTCGTCCGCTCGCCTCCTCTCCGTCGCTCTCACGCTCGCCGTTCACGGGCCGCGTGCTCTCTCGGTGTCGGCGAAACGTTCGTCGCCGTGTTCTCGCCGACTCTACTTTCTGACGTCTCTGTTATTGCATATACTATGCTTACGCGTATTTTCCCGTTGTGACAATTACAACCTCGACAACGACGGATCAGAAACACGCAGGACGCAATAGAATACGCGTGCGACAACACGCATCCGCATGACGCAATACAGACCGAATTCCGGAGAGACAATACGTCGCGATAACTTGTATAGACCGGCTGTCCCGGAAGCTCTCGTCGCTTAACGCTCGCCGCCAAATTACACCAAAAATCGCGAAATCAATGGGCTTAACCCTCACAAACGCTAAAGGTCACTAAACTCGCGACGGCGTTAGAACGATCGAGGCTCGGACACGAAAAGTTACTACTTCAATTACTCACGACACGGGAAGCCTCACCGATAGTTAACTGCTCTTCGGATGATCAGGGCCTTATTCCTCCAAGCTCGAAATTAGAAGGAGCGGAGCGGGCTCGCCAACGTGAATCCACGGCACAGGACAATACGAGAGTGATCTCGGTCGATCGCCGGTTCGATAGCAGGGACTCATCCTGCGCGGGGGGGGGTTTGCGGGGACGCGTGGCCAATTACGGCGTCGCGTGGCTCCTCGCCGCCTTCCGCCTCACGCGCGGCCGCTTTGAGGGCGATAGTTTATTTATCGATTAACAAAAATTCTTCTAGTTTGATTTCGCGACAACGGCAATTTAGGAGGTATCCTCCGTATCCGAGGGTTGCGTGGGCAGCGCGCCGGGTTATCCGTTGTTCCTCCGGGCCGCCTAAGGTCGTTTTCCCGATCTGCTATTTCGTGTGCCCGCCTGGCCGGGATGCTTACGGCCCTGGTTTGTCTCGAAATTTCGTCTTTTCGTCCCTCGATAATAGTTCGTCCTTCGCCGGATACGATTCCTTGCTCCGCCAAATATTTAGCACGCTTAATGTTTGCCCGTTTTTGCCTCGTCGACTCAGTTCGACAAGGCTCCGTGCGCGATATAAAAAAAATAAAAATAAAGTATCGAATTAATAATAATAAATATTATCGCTCGCGATATGTCTCTCCGGGTAACGGTTTTGGCTCTCGTATCTTTCGCGTGGCGTGGCCGCTCGGCCCCTGCCCCGCGGGGTTGGGTGGAATGGACGCGCGTCGGGACGGCAACGTCACAATATATATATATATATATTTTAAATAAAATTTATTTTAGATTAGTATTTTGAACTACATTTTTTTAACTTAAAATACATATGCAGCATATACATATTATTTGTAATATCACATTTTTATAAAATAAAATATATTATCTGTTATAAAATCTATTAAACAAAATAAATGTATTTATTATTTAATGTAGCTAATGTAGTTAATATATAATATTATTAGTAATATCACATGTTTATGAAATAGAATCTGTTATTTATCTACAATAAACTCTATGTTTAAACATCACATGTTTATAAGAATAGTATTAATACAGTGTTAATAGTTAAAATATATGTATTAACATTGTTAAAATTAATATATATTAATAATATTTTGACGAATGTGGTTGCGTCCTCCACGTCCTCCGCGTCCTCCACGTCCTCCGCGTCCTCCACGTCCTCCACGACCTCCACGGCCTCCACGGCCTTCATGGCTTCCACGTCCTGCTCTAGCCCATCTGCGTGGTTGTTGTACAACTAGACCAAAAAGTTATTGTTTTAAGTATTATGCTATCTATTTTCAATGAGTTTTTATACTGCTATTTTTAACAACATATTGTATAAAGAAATTAAATAATAATAATCATTAAATAAATTTTTAATTTAATAATAATAAATTTTAATTTAACATATTTATTGTATTTTTTAATCAAAATGTATATTTACTTGTTAGTCGAGGTGGTATTGCCTCTTTCATAGGTTCCGCTGTTTCCTCCACTGTTGATTGTGATGGTGCTGCAGCTGTTGCTGAGGTTACAAATTTTCTTGTTAAACGAGATGGTATCGCCTTTTTCATAGGTTCCGCTGACTGTGGTGTTGTAGCTATTGCTGGTGATCGTTATTTTCGCCGTAATTCCTCTAGCTGTGCTTTTGAAGCTGCATTTTCGTCACTTATTGATTTCATCTCGGCTTTTATAAGAGACAATTCCAGTTCCACACTTTTTTCCATATTTTCCATATTATTCAATTC
Source organism: Lasius platythorax (assembly GCA_963971435.1). Lineage (NCBI taxonomy): Eukaryota > Metazoa > Arthropoda > Insecta > Hymenoptera > Formicidae > Lasius > Lasius platythorax. The sequence continues at coordinate 16,222,473 of OZ020542.1, read as the reverse complement.
GTTATTCATTTCGGATTCAACATTTTTTGTGGAAAAAGTTAATTTATACATTATTAAAATAAAAAACTTTAACAAATCATTTACTAAATTTTATTATAATTTCTGATATATTTATATTAAAATTTAATGAATATTATACTTACTCCTTATCAGATCCATTATTTTGAACTTGGTTTGAGTTGTTATCTATGCTTCTGAAGCAAAATTAGTTTATATTAAATTATGCGTACAAAGATAAATGTATTAGAATGTAAATATGATATATATTAAATTAAGTGTAAAGAAATGAATGTGTTGTACTAGTGCAAATATGAATAAAATTGAATATAAATATGATTAGATTATAATTTCACTTAGTCGTTAAATAATTGTTTTCACTTAATCGTTAAATAATTGTAAATATAATAGTGTAGTAAGAATAAAGATATTTACTTCTTATTGGATGCTACATTTTTAACAAGTTGGGTTGAATGATTATTGCCGACACTCCTGGAACAAAATTAATTTATATTAAATTATGTGTAGAGATAAATGTATTATTTGAATGTTAATATGAATGAATATATTAAATTATGCATAAAGAAATGTGTTTTTTGTTCTATGCAAATATGCATGTCAATATGATCCAAGCTGTGGTCAAGATTGTGTTACAAATGCTTCGAAACATCATTCTCTCTGTATTCTCATGGAATGCAGAACAAAGAATGATGTTACGAATACTTAGAGTGCAGTCTAAACTACAGCTTTAATTATATTTTCACTTAACCTCTTTAAATAAAATAGTATAATAAAGATAAAGATACTTACTTTTTGGATGCCATATTTTTATTTTGTTTTTCTTTCTTGAGCTTGGTCTTTCTCTAGTACTAGAGGACTTGATGGGTACGCAAAAATAGGGTCAAAGGACACGCGGAGGAACGCGTTGAAACACATCCGTTCACGTTCGCGAACGATAACCTCTCGCGCACGTGTACCACGCACATATATCTTGTATTATGGTTGATCCGCAATTATATGTACATACACTGATATATTACATATCCTATAGAAAGTTGCTAGGGAGATGGATATGATTGTTTTTTACTACATTACTACATGAACTGGTGTATAGGTAAATTCACTAGAAGCATTTTAGCCATCGTAGAAGAAGGTATTACGTGTTAACAAAGAGTAAAGTATTATATTTTATGAAGAAGTCTTATTACTGTGAAGAAATAAGGACATGAAATATTTTATTGCTGTGCTGCTGGACAGATAGTTTCAAGAAAAAAGGTAAGATTTTATCTTCTATTTTGTTTGTACAATAATTATATACGTGTGTGTGTGTGTGTGTGTGTGTGTGTGTGTGTGTGTGTACATATATCAGTATTTTTACAGTGTCAATATATATAGCAATGTTTATTTTATTATACAATGTTATTATAAGCCTATTGAGTATATTGCTAAAAAAATTGAATACTTATTTGATAATAAAAATAAGAAAGAAACAGTAGACTAACTTTTGTGTGTATGTGTGTGTGTATGTGTGTGTGTGTGTATGTGTGTGATAAAATATAGCAACGTTTGTGTTATTAATTATAAAATTTCTTGTTTTAGCACCATTGTATGTATTGTTACTAAAAAACTGTATCTATTAAATCAATGATAAAAGTAAGTAATTTGATTGATAAAATATATATATTGTTAAGATATATATACATATATTGCTAAGAACAAAAATACATGTTTTTATTTGAAAATAATTATACTCTCAATCTTACATTTCAATACAAGTAAATATCTATTTATTGATCTTTATATTTTTTTCATATTCAAATATGATTCAAAGTTGATGGAAGTTTTAATGGATTTGTTGCTGTAGAATTTAAATATATAACAATTATTATTTTATTTAATTAAATTTTTTTATTTTAGGACCATTGCATGTATCGCTGAAAAAGTGAGGACTGAATTAGTGATAACAGTGAGTAATTTCATTGATAAAATATTGATAAGTTATATATACATATGTATGTATATTGCTAATTGTAAGATTGAGAATAATTACTTTTAATCTTAAGGATTATCTACAATGGCTGTAGCAGTAAGATTTAAGAAATTAATCAATCATATTGGATTATTCTTCTCACATTCAACTCATTGGTTAATTTCTTACATCTTACGTCTTAAATCTTATTTACATTACGGTCATTGCGTTTATGGCTCATTTAAATACAAGTTTAAAAATATTTTTTATATGTGATTTAAAATTGATGTAAACTTTGAACTAATAAATTTGTTGATGCAGAATTTAAATATAAATGAGATTATTAATTAAACTTTTGCACACATGCACACGTACACGCAAATTTATATCAAAATGTAAGGTTGAAAGAGTTAAATATGTGGAATATACAAAGGTAATAATATATTCCTTAAAAAAATAATGATGTAAAAAAGTTGCGTCAATTGAAAGTATAATCTTATTAATTGCATCCAAGGTCAAAGTGCTAAAATCAGTAAATATTTTTAAATTTGTTTGATAAAGTTTAGTTTTCGAGATATTATGCTGTAAGTTACAAAATGGAATATCCTGTAATTATTGTTCTGAATTCTCTCTCTCTCTCTCTCTCTCTCTCTCTCTCTCTCTCTCTCTCTCTCTCTCTCTCTCTCCCTCCTTTTTTATTTTTTATTTTTCATTTAAAGGCGTGAATATATTTAGGAACATTTTGAAGCGGATTTCCTAGGACTAGGTTGGTAAGTATTTTTTTTATTAAACTAGCTGCTGTGCGCTTATATAGGCTGCTGTGCGCCTATTGAAGTAGCTGCTGTGCGCTCATATAGGCTGCTGTGCGCCTATTAAACTAGCTGCTGTGCGCTTATTTAGGCTGCTGTGCGCCTATTGAAGTAGCTGCTGTGCGCTCATACAGGCTGCTGTGCGCCTATTAAACTAGCTGCTGTGCGCTTATTTAGGCTGCTGTGCGCCTATTGAAGTAGCTGCTGTGCGCTCATACAGGCTGCTGTGCGCCTATTAAACTAGCTGCTGTGCGTTTATACAGATTATTTATTATTTCAAAATTATTGTGCACTTCTAATAAAGTTATTGTGAACTTATAAAAAACCTTACTTTGTCTATACAAATTCTCGCTTGTGCGCTTATAAAAAAGAAGCTATATATTTTATATAATTATTTATATTGCATTTGTACTAAGTTTAAAAAGAAAAAATGTCTGCGCAAACAAAAACAAATATAGTTTTGTCATCTACAGATAGAGACATAATTGTCCGGGGTGAATGGCTGACGGATATGCATATGTATCATTTCCAACGTTTGTTGGAAAATTTTTCAGATTATAGAATTGTTGAAGCATGGCGAATACAATGTCCTGACACAATACAACCTGTTTCAAAAGATAAGAAACATATACAAATATTGCATAGTTCATCGAGTCCTTTTGATGGACATTGGGTCTGTAGTTATTATAATTTAAAGAATATATTTATTTACGATTCCTTAAATTCTAAGAAGTTACATGAACATCATAAACAATTCTTAACAAGATTATTTCCAACATATGATTTTGAAAAGTGTCCTGTTAAATTTCCTACTGTGCAACATCAACCAAACAATAACGATTGTGGTGTTTTCGCAATAGCCTTTGCGATTTCTTTGTTATTTAATATTAAACCTGAAAAAGTAATGTATGATCACAGTTTAATGCGTCTGCATTTGTTGAAAATTTTTGAAACAAATGTAATTGAGCATTTTCCTCAAGATTTACAATATATTCCTCAGAAATTGCTTCCATTAACAGTAGTAAAAGTAAGAGAGGCTGAAGCTTTTCGTATACGCACGAAACGTCAATATGAAACAAAACAACAAAAATTAAGATTAGAAGAAACTTGCAATATTTTTCAGTTTAGAAAAAATTCAAGTAATAGTCAATTACAACAAATGGAATGCATTCCAAAACAATATACAGAAACTGACAATAAGCAGATATTGACTAATTTAGAAAATAATCGTGCTAAAAAGCGGCAGCAATATGCACAGGATGTAGTAAATAATCGCACTAAAAAGCGAAATCAATATAAGCGAGATTCTGTAAGACAATGTGCACAAAAACGTAAGCGTTATCATATGAATTGTTATGCCTCGCGGTGCGAGCGCATGAAGAATTCGGGATCGTTGCCGAATGAGGAGCTAGGGCCCCAGAATCGTCAGGGTCTCGGGGTCGAAAAACTTAATTCTTGTACACTTTTCAACTCTTTATTTCAATTAAACAAGTTCACTTGATACACTGGCGCGTGTTTATTTGATACACCTTTCTGCGCTAGGTTATAAAGTATCGTTCGCGGCTCACGGCGCGTTAAATTATGTTTCGTTGATCTCTCGCGACTTTGGCGCGTTAAACGATTCCCGTATTAGCGATAATTTAATTGATCTGGTATTACTCAGATTTGATATACGACTGCCCGGCGCGCATCCGCGGCGGGCCTTTTATCTCTTCGTTATTTCCGGGATTTTCGGGGGCGCGACCAAAGTCCAAGTGCAAGCGAAGCAGGTTTAAAGTTGAACCTCTTCGCTTGCACTTTCGCAAGTTTTTTGGGCGATCGCGCGTGAATTGCTATGCGAGCATTCCGCGCGGTTAATGCCCTTTTATTTCGACATTTCATATTGAAAAATGTGGTTATAGCTTCCGGGCTATAACAGAATATTCAGCGCGAACGAGACAGACAAAAGGAATTAGATTCTAATGACAAGTGGCTTTACAACAAACGATATTATCAAAAGAAAAACTCTAAATTACATACAAAAATATATATAATAAAAGATTATGTCACAACTATAACTAGAAAATATAAAAAATTCCGGTCAAAAAATTCTATACAAATTCGTGGTTCTTTGGAAACATTTGTGAAAAATATTATGGAAAAATTAATTATTAGAGACTATATCGAGAAACGATTAAAAGCCGAAAAAATCGTACGGTGGTGTATGTAAATTAGAAACAAACATGTTCGCAATGTATACAAAATTTTAGCTTCAATTAAAAAGAAATCAGAAGTTAGTTTGACACTTGTCGCTGAATGTTCTACAATTGAAGAAAAAATAAATGTGTTATGTGGGAAATCTAGACATACAGCCTCATCCGAAAATTATTTTATTGATTCTACATATCATCATGTAACATCAAAAGAACCTTTGGATACGAAAGAAGAAGTTCTGAATATATTGCCATTAATAAAAAATATAACTTTATCAAAATCTTTGGTAATAGATACGAAAGGACGAATTGTAAATATATTACCGTTAATGGAACAATTACAAACAAAAAAATCGTGGTCGTGCAATAGTTCATGTAAAGTTGATGATTTTTAAATTGACGGTTATCAGAAATTCCTTGAAACTATAAATACCTGTACTTTAAAGAAGGTACCCAAATTTATAGAAAATATTCATAAATGTACTATGAAAACTTCTAATGAGAAATTGGGTCATACGCGTAGTTGTCACATTGATTCAAGACTTTGTAAAGGAATGTTTCTTCCTATTCAATTATTATCGCCTCATTATCCAAAAGTAAGAAATATTAAACGTTTAATTTATCAAGTGACAGCTTTTTATCGAAAGATGGAAAATCTCGATAAAGCGTTAAATTATGCTGATATAAATGCATTAAATGAAATTGTAACTTCTGCACAAGAAAAAGCAGATATGTACAAACATCAACAAACAGATACAATTCTGAGCGATGATGATATTTTTTCTAAATATCATAAAGCATTTAAGGCTTTAACTAAACGTTCAGAAGATACACCACGACATATTTGCGTATCATGTGAGAGATTGTGTTATAAAAGAAGTGTGGTTGACGTTAATAATATTCAAACACAAATAGACATTCAAATTTGGAGAGATTTAATAGCACATATACAGCAACAAAAAATTAATGCAGAATATATATGTAATTATTGTGCAGGCAAATTTCGTAAAGGCTTAATACCTGCATATTGCATTTTGAATAATCTCTTCACAGGTGTTGTACCCGAAGTAATATCATCTCTTAACACATTTGAAAAAGTTCTTATACAAAGAGCTAAGGCATTTCAAACTGTTCTCAAAATGGGAACTGTTATGAATAAAAAGTTGCCTCAAAGGCAAATGATACAAAAAGTTAAAGGTAGAACATTTCATTTACCACTTCCGTTACAGGAGACATTGAATAAATTATGTCAAAATACTGATCCAATAAATATTAATCATGAATTATATATATTAATTAGAGGTATCCCGACAAAATCAAAGATTATTTGGGAAGAAATAGTTAATGTTAAAAAAGTATTTGATGCTTTAACGTGGTTAAAGCACAACAATGTTTTATACTTTCACATTATACTACCAAATAATCACGATGAGTTATGTTTGGAGAAATTAAAAAATTTAATATTCCAAGTAGAAGAAACAGAAAATAATACAGAAGCAATATTGGATGATGAATCTGAATTATTAAATGATTCAATAAAAGAAACGAAAAATGATAAAGAAGATATATTAGAGGATCAAAAGATTACATTAGAGGAACAAAAAGCAATGTTAATTCAGGTTACTGACGAAAATGGCTATTACGAGCAATATACTATCTATCCCATATATGAAATAAAAGCAAATAAAACTGCGGCGAGCTTATATCAAATGTTAAAAATTCAGGATTTGCCTTTGGATAATCGTGAAAAATGTTTAGATTTAATGTGTTTTCCAGATATATACTCTTTTGGTACAGCATGAAACTAGGCCAGTCAAACTATATGATCATGAATTTATTAAATGTCGTTTGACATCTAAACATCCACAATACAGATTAAATCAACAATATTTATTTTATTTACTGAATAATGCAAATATGCGTCAATTAAGTCGTAGAATTTTTCATAAAATGAACGTGACTAATCCACGAGTTCGTTATACAGCTGCAGAATATTTAGATGCAATGTCGAAAGAATTGTTGGAATCTAATCTGAATACAATATTTGCGACACTTCGAAATACGGAGCAATATTGGCGTAAACCAAGAAGTGATTTAAATTGTATGACGCAGCATTATGGGCCTGCGATATGGTTTTTAACACTAAGTCCGAGTGAATGGTTATGGGAAGATTTAGGTGAATATATTCGTGAAGTAAATGGATGACACTTCCTTATGCGTTAGCATACTTGTTGCTAGAGATCCTGTATCAACATCCAGGTTTCTCGATAATAAGTTTCGAGCAATGCTTGATTTTATTAGTTCTAAAGATCATCCAATTGGAGAAGTAACGCACTATTTCTGGCGACGAGAATACCAAGGTAGAGGTATACAACATTTCCACTTATTAATTTGGATTAAAAATGCACCTATTTTCGGTGAATCTACTATTGAAGAAGTGTCCAAATTTATTTTACAACATATAAGTTGCAAAATGCCGGATCAAAATATTTCGCCATTATTGTACAGGCGTGTTAATACGCATCAGCAACATATACATAACGATTATTGTCTTCGATCTAAAAAAGTAGGACGTAAAGTTATTCGTCGGTGTCGATTTGGATTTCCTCGTCCCGTTACTGAAACTTTGAATATGAGAGATGTGGCAACTTCAATAGCAGGTAGAAAACAATTGAAACATACAAGTAGGCTTTATGATCTTCCTCGAACGGATAATGAAGTTAATATAAATGATTATAATCCTGTTCTTCTTACTGCGTGGGAAGGTAATATGGATATACAATTTATTGGTGAAAAATCATCGCTGCTTACTTGGTACGTTACTAAATATATTAATAAAGCGGGAAAAAGTGAACTGTCCGATACTATCCTTAGTAAGAATGAAAACAAATCATTAGCAAGTTATCTTTGGAATATTGCTTTGCGATTTACAAATAATAGAGAATGTGGAGCTCTTGAAGCTGCTGATACATTGTTAAGTATTTCTTTATATGGAACTGATCGAAATACGTCTATCAAATGGTTAGATGTTAATCAAATACGAAAATTAAATATAGAAAATTAAAAAGCGCCAAGGAAATTGAAGTTCTTGATGCTGAATCTACAGATATATTTTATCCATCTTTGATAGATAATCATTATCCACATAGACCAAACGAATTAGAAAATATGTCTCTTTATGAATTTGCACAGTGGTAGCAGCGCGCCAAGTTTTTTTAACTAAAATTTTTTTAATTTTTTTATTTTGTATTAATATTAAATTTTTGCATAAGTTTTTACATTTTAATTTTTTGTAACAATTTTTATTTATTTGGCGCAATTTTTTGATATCATTATTTTTTTTAGAGATATTAATTTTAGAACATTTAAATTTTTGCATAAGTTTTTAAATTTTAATTTTTTGTAAAATTTAGCGCAATTTTTTGATATCATTATTTTTTAAGAAATATTAATTTTAAAATTATAAGTTTTGTCAATTAACAGACTTTTTTAATTTAAAAATACTATTTTTTGTGTAACACTTTTTTACATAGCGCATGGACTTGACGCCTTTTTTTTACCTTCTTTTAAAAGGTAAGTTTTTTATGGATTTTTAATTACGGTACGATGATTTTTAACGGAGTTATGAGCAATCAAAGTCAAAATGCTCACTTTTTATTTAATCAGGGATAACTCAGTAACAAAAAATCTCAGAAACATTTTTAAAAACGATTTTGTAGGGAAAACTTTAAGCTTTCACATTGGTAAGTGGAAAATTTCGGCAGACTTTTTTGGAGCACGTGACAGGTCCACAAAGTGAGAAGAAAATTTCCAATTTTGTCCAGCTCATAGTTTTCTATATGTAAAAATTATCAAACTTAGAGGAACTAGAAAAAAGTAGTAACCTTTTGAAAGTAGAGATTTCAAGCTTTGAAACTTTTTTTTAGATTTAAATTTCGTTCATTTTTAACGAAGTTACAATTGCCTGAATTTTGCCTATTTTTTAAGAAAATCTAAGTGTTCCTCTAATTTCTGTGCGTAGTTTATTTATAGATGTTAATTTTTTTTAAATTTTATGTTAACATTATTAATATTATATTATCGACTTCATTGGTGGGTGGAAAGGAAATTCGGCTGGCATGATTCAGGAAATTTTGGAGCAGGAAAAGGGAGAGATGGTGGCGGCAGAGGAAGGATCGGCGGCCGGAGATGGAAGCGGGAAGAGTGGTCGGTAAGGAGGAGAGGGGTAGAAGAGATCGCATGTACCGGCAGGTAGCAGGAACGAGGTATTGAGGCAACAGGTGGTGGCGACACTGGAAGGCCGGGAGGCCACGTGCGCGGAACACGTGTTGCGACGGGTTAGCGGGATACGCAGTTGAGCGGCATACGTGCATTGAGAGAGAGACAAGTGAAAAAGGCTTAAGATGGAGTGGAAAGAAGAAGTGTTAAAGGAGTTGAGAGGGATAGGAAAAGGGTTGAGAGGAGTAGAGAAGGAGCTGAGATTAATGAGAGTGCATGGGCTATGGGTAAGGGAAGGAGAAGGGAGTGAAAGTGGCAGGTTAGAGAGCGAGGAAGCAGAGAAGAGGACGGAGGACGAGACCGGGGGCGCGAGGGAGGAAAAAGGAGAGAAGGCATGGAAGAGAGAAGACGCTGTGAGAAAAGAGGAGGAGATGGGGGGAAAAGGGATGGCCGAAGGAAGTGACGGGGGGAAAGGAGCGAAGGCGAGAACGGCGGAAGGAAACAAGAGTGAGAGGAAGAGAGAAGATGGTGCTAGGAAGGAGGTGGAGGAAGAGAGGAAAGAAAGATTTGGCGGAAGTGAGGGGGAGAGAGGAAGGAGGGGGGTGATGTGGGGCAAAAGTGAGAGGAACAGAGCAGAGGAGATCGCAATGGAGTTGAGAAGGATGAGAGAGAAAGAGTTAAGATTGATGGAGAGAGTAGAGGAGGCGAGTGACAGGGCAGAAAGCGAGAAAGAAGAGGAGAAGACGGAGGACATTTTTGAAGACACGGAGGAGGAGGATGAAATAGGGGAAAAGAAGAGAGAAGACGAAGCGAGAAAAGAAGAGGAGGCAGCGGATAAAGGAAAGGAGGGCGGAAAGGAGAGGGGAAGAGAGAGAAGAGCGGTGACATACGGCAAGGATGAGGAAGAGAAGGAAAATGAGTGGCGGGAAATCAAGAAAAAGGAAGTGAAGGAAGAAAGAAAGGGGGAAGTGAAGGGAGGGGAGAAGATATGGGAGGAGGAGAGCAGGAGGGGGGGGGCGTACGGAAGGAAAGAAAGCAGGGGATTAAGGGGGGAGGAGGGAAAAAGTAGCTGGTGGAGTTGTGTAAATGAGGAAGAGAATGAAAAGAAGGTAGAAGAGGTCTGGAAGAGGGTGAAAGATAGGCTGAAGGAAAAGAGGAGAAAGGAGGAGAGGGAGATAGAGAGGGATCCGGAGGAGAAAAGAGAGGAGCGAATAAGGAGGGAGAGGAGGAGAAGGAATCTAGTGTGGAGGGGGATAGAGGGGGACAGTGTTAAGGAAAGATGTGAATGGTTGAGGGTGCTTATGGAAAAAGTCTTGGGGAGAAAGGCGGAGGTAAGGGGTGTGGAGGAGAGGATAGGAGAGGGGGGAAGGAGATTACTTTTAGTGGTAATGGAGAAAGGAGAGGACAGGGACGAAGTACTTGGAAAAAAGGGGGAGATTTGGAGGAGATGGAAGATGGTGGTGGACGAGGATCTGACGATGGAGGAAAGGAAAATGAAATGGAGGATTAAGGAAAAGGCAAGGTTAGAGAGGAATAAGGGGAATTGGGTAGTCTTCGATAGTAAAAGAATATGGATAGAGGATAGGGAATGGAAATGGGTAGAAGAGGAGGAGATGTGGAAAGTATGCGAGGATGATTAGGGACGAAAGGGAAGCGAGGGAGAGGAGGGGAGAAAGTTAGGGAGGTGGACAGAGGGATCGGGGAAGGGGAGAGTAAGGTGTCTTTTGCTTTTACTGTTACAGAGGCATAGAACATTGGAGTCAAGGGCAGAAAGGAGAAGAGGTCACTAAGAAGGAGGGGACGAGGAAAGGAGAGTAAGAAGAGACTGATGGAAGAGGAAGGACAAATCTGGATGGAGGGGACGAGTGGAGAAGGTAAAGGAACGCAAAAGGGGGAAGGGAGAAAGGGGACAAGAGAGGCGGAAGGTGTGGAGGTGGAAGACAAGGGGAGAGGGGAACGGGATGTGGAAAGCGGAGGGTGGGGGGTAAAAGGATGTAAGGGTCGCTTATGGCCAGGTCGCGAGGGGGAAATGTTTTATATGTAAAGGTTCGGGAACGCTCCTTAAAAGCGCCTTCAAAACCCTGAGGGGCTGAATAAAGACTACATACATACATACATACATTATCGACTTCATTGTTAATTTATAATTTTGTGTTTTTCTATTAAAATTGTTTAAGGAATTATATTTATTGGATTGAGACGGTTATAAAAATTTCGTGCTTTATTATGGGTAGAAAACATACTAATAAAGCACATAAACAGTTTACATATAACGATGTAGAAGATAGTTCACAGTGTATCATCTGTAAATCTTTATTGAAGGTAAATGATTGATATTACTTTTATTTCTTTATTCTTGTTCATATTAAAATTTTTAATATTTTAAAATTGTTCTCTAATCTTTCACATTTATAACTATAAAATTCTAAATAGATATATCCTATTAAAAAAACCTTGCAAAGGTAAAAAAATACGCCAAGTATATAAAAACCCTAAAAAACTTAAGAAGGTTTTAAAAAATATTTACTCCTAAAAAAACTTATAAAAATAATTTTCCTCTAAAGAAATAACCTTAAAAAATAATAAAATTTGAAAAATAATTTTCTCCTAAAAAGTATTCTCTAAAAAATAAAAAAATCAAAACTAAACATGAAATCAATAATTAGCCAAGTATTTAGAAGCAATTCAATTTGTGAGGGTTTGAAATAGTATTTGCCATAAAATCAATCTTGCATTTATAGAAATATAATACATAAATTTTCTCCATAAAGTCAAAACGCATTTAGTTATTAAGAAAAATTTATTTTTAAAATAAGTTTAATTTTGTATGTGTGGGAAATTACTATATTCAAATTAGTAATTCCCTTTATTAGGAACGGCTTGTCAGGAAACGTACAAATAAGAATAACTCGATTGTCAGGATAAAGGCTTTAATACTCGATCTGAGTTATATGGATACAGAGTATAAGTAGGTCAAAGGAGACTCGCGTCAATAAGCACGTGTTATTGTATCAGCTGATCCCGAACGACTGTGTCGATATCGAACCGTCGCGAAAAGAGATCATTCTCCGCGCAATCGATCCGCGCATCGCTAATTCACGCGCATCTTAGACGTTTAATAATCTTATCGTCTACAGTTCGGCCAGCCTGACAATATGGCCGTCTCGGCCATGAGTATAATAAATGCGCAAAGTGAAATATAATACAATCAATACTCGTCAAAATATAAATATATAATACGCTTATCAAATGCAATAATAAATACAAAATATAAACATCTGAGGGTTTAATGGTTAATATACATTTTCATGTGGTCTGCGCTTACAGTTCCCGTGTACGGTAATTGAGTTATCTGAAAACCCTCAATATCAGATACGACATAACGGTCATTGTCTAAAACGGTTTTTACAATATATGGGCCTTTGAACTTCGGAATTAATTTTTTATTCACTCCCGGCGTTACATCAGTATTGGTAATTACCACGTAATCACCTACTTTGTAGGTAGTAGCACGCTTTCGCTTGCTATTATAATAGGTTTCGTTCACTCGTTGACAATTTTCCATGACGTTCGCCGCACGCTCTCGAGTGGCTTCCAAATTTCTATCGCCATCAGAATACGGGTTGAGTAGAGTACGGATCTCGTCTTTCACAATTCCTAATTGATCGATCCCAAACAGCAATTGACTGGGAGTATTATCTATACTTCGACAGCGCGTATTATTCAAGGAAAATTCGACATCTTCCAGTACTCTATCCCATTTTTCCGGCGTATCGCACAATTTTGCTAACGTTGGCGTAAGGATACGATTAAAACGCTCGACTTGTCCGTTAGCGCGGGGAGTACCGACGGCAATCAATGTATGACGGATAGATTCTTCATTTATAAATTTCTCAAACGCTTGCGACGTAAAACACGTTCCTCGATCGCTTATCAAGCGCCTAGGCTTACTATATGCGCGAAAATAGTCTTTTAAGTGTCGAATTACCTCCTCAGTCTTTGTTGTCTTACAAGGATATAATTTTATGAATTTCGTAAATCCATCTATCAATGAGAAAATATATCGGTAGCCTTTCCCCGTTTTTTCTAGAGGTCCGTAATGATCGGCGTGTATCGTTTGAAACGGCAATTTTCCTTTCGGGATATTGAGTAAATATCCTTCCACCTTCCCGGAAGTTGGAGAGAATTCGATACATTTTAAACAATTCGATATATATTCTCGTACTTTTTCTCTTAAATTCGGAAACCAATAAACCTTCATCACATTATCGACAACTTTATCGACTCCGAGGTGGCCCAAATCGTCATGACAAGTTCTAATTACATTTAATTCCATACACTTCGGGACGTAAAACAATAATTTTTTATTCTTAAATTTACGGTAAACTAAACCGTCTCTCAGCTCATAAAATTTATCCTCACCGTTTTCCAACTTATCTCGAATTTCGCAAATCTCTTTATCTCTATCTTGTCGAATCGACAATGTTTGTTCGAATGTATTGGCTTCCAAAATTAATACGCTGTTACACCGGCTCAATGCATCAACATGTGACATTCGCTTGCCCGGGCGATGCTCGATCTTATAATCATAATCCTGTAAAAACATCGCCCATCTCGAAATACGCGGGTTAACAGTTTGCTTGCTCAGTGTAAGGCGGAAACTATCACAATCCGTAACGATAGTAAACGGAATTCCCGACAAATAAATATGATATCTTTTAATCGCGTATATAACCGCTAAACATTCCAGCTCAAAGCTGTGATATCGTGCTTCGGTTGCCGTAGTTCTGCGACTAAAATAAGATACGGGTCGCATCGTACCGTCATTCTGTTTTTGCAATAAAATTGCACCAAATCCGCTAGCACTGGCGTCGCAATGCAATTCCGTTAATAATTTCGGCGAATAAATGGCAAGAATCGGCTGTGACGACAATAAATTTTTTAATAGTTCAAATACGTGATTTTCTTCAGGTCCAAATTTAAAAACTACATTCTTTTTTATTAAATCATAGAGCGGTTTTGCAATGATCGAAAAATTTTTTATAAATCTACGGAAATAACTCGCGAGACCTACAAAACGATGAACTTCCTTTGCATTACGCGGTACCGGAAAATCGACAACAGATTCCACGTTCGCAGCGCTGGGTCGAATGCCGCTCTCGCCAATCGAATAACCAAGATAGACAATCTCACGGTATAGAAACGAGCATTTATCCAAGCGGAATTGCAACCTGTGTTGCCGAGCCAAATCAAAAACTTCACGAAGAATTTCCAAGTGCTCGCCAACGTTTTCGGTCGCGATTAATATATCGTCAAGATATACCAATATTTTATTCTCCCGAATCAAATCGCGAAAAATGTCGTTAATGTACCGCTGGAAGACCCGCGGAGCATTCGTCAACCCGAAAGGCATTTTTAAAAATTCAAATTGACCCAAGGGAGTTACAAAAGACGTATACTTTACCGATCCGTCGGCAATCTTAACGTGGTGGAATCCGTTTCTCAAATCGAGGCTAGAAAAGTAGGATTTTCCGCGCAATCTGTCTAAGTGATCATCAATCAAAGGGGTCGGAAAATTATCTTTTACCGTTATTTTATTAAGTTCGCGATAGTCAATACATAATCGCGATTCACCATCTTTCTTACGTACAAGTACAATTGGGAAAGCGTATGGAGAATTACTCGGTCTTATTGTTTGCTCCTGTAACAATTTATCCAAAATTTGTTTTAATTTTTCTTTATCGGCAAACGAGAGTCTTCGCGGTCTGAAACTAATAGGCCGATCATGCGTTAAATTAATATTCATTTCAATTTCTCTTTGAGGACTCGCAATTCCTGTGTCAATAATACATTCGTTTCTATACAATTCTTCGATGCGTTCTTTTATTTTAAAATTAATCTGTGGATTAATATTCATTGCCTCGGCAACAGACAACGGGTGGTCAACATACAAAATGTGCAGAATTTGCTTCGAAAAGTCCGAGTTATCCACCGTTCGCAAATCTGCCCTTGAAACATTAAATTTTTCCCCCAATGTTATTTTAACTAACGGCGACGATGTAAAGTCCCGACCGAGCAAAGCCGCACATGTTATCGCTGTATCCGGCACAACAAAAACAATTATTTTCAACTCGATATCGTTGACCTCGACAACATCCTCGAAAGTCCCGAGTATCTCCAATTTAGCTCCGTTAATACCGTAAAAAGATTGTTGTTTAATAACTGGCATACGAATATGAGCAGGCACGAAATCGCTTTTAATTAAACTAATGGGAGATCCCGAATCAATCATCGCCATCAACGAGTATTTACATTTGCTACCGGACGCGTCCGCGATCTGATACGCGAGAGTTACCAGGTATGGAGCGCTCGGTGAGATCGTCTGGACCACGCTCGCTGTATTTTCCGCATTCGGCCGCGACTTCGGACATTCCTTCACGCGATGCTCCAGACTACCGCATCCAAAGCACGAGCCCTTCGCCCGCTTCTGTTTCTCCTTGCAGTCTCTGGAGAAATGTCCTGTCGCTCCGCAATTATAGCAGCGGACGGTACTGTTTTTCGCCGCAGCTATTCCTCCTCCTCGCGGTGATTTCGGCATTGGTCGCTGTCCCTTCGCAGCTCGCTCTCCGCCGCCTCTCGCCTCGCCATCCAACGACAGCTTCTTGAATGCGTTTAATACGTCCACCGTTGACGTAAAGCGCAGCATCCGCGCCTGGTTCCGCATACGTGTGTCCTGCACCCCGTCGATTAAGCAGTCAACGAGCTCCTCCTCGTCGACGGATGCTCTGTTAGCGAGAATCACTTTTTCGTGATAGTATTCTGCAAACGTTTCGCCGCTTCGCCACTTGCGCTTCTCAAAATCTCGCCTCAATGTTAGCTTACTGGGGCGATTATCGAACATGCGAGACATCTCCGATAACAATTCTGCCGCATTCAGTTGTAAATGCTCTGGTTTCGAATGAAACCAGCTCAAAGCTTTGTTCTTCAGCCTCAAACTGATTAATATTTTGGTCGAATTCTCATCCAATCGATATGTTGTACGCAACAATTCAACTTGTCTCTTCCATGTTTCGAAATTGTCGCAGTCGCCGCGAAATTCACTCAATAAATCACTAATGACTCGTATGTTGACTTTTGAATCGATAATGCGGTTGCTAGTATTGTCTTCGATACTCGGCGTCATGCTCGCCTCTCGACGGACGAGACTCAATTCTCTCTCTAGAAGAGCCTTCTCGCGTCTCAAAATTTCGATCTCTCTCGCCATAAATTCCGGCGGCAACGCAGGATCATTCGGAGCGACAGCAATCTCCTCAAACTGAGGCGCCACTTCACCAAAGTTCGATTGTCGCACCGATGCATCCGCATCCAAGTCCGCCGATGAATCTTGCTCCAAATCACCGCCCATAAGACGCTCATATACACTCTGCCACCGGTCCTCGCCGGCGGACAATATTCGCGATACCAATTCAACCTTTACTCCGCCCGTAGACAATCCGACCCGTCGCGCGATCTCTTTCAAATTCACGACAGTCAGTTCGTTTAATTTGTCCTGAGGCAGGCGATCCATCCTTGCAATAATAACAGTTCGTTACCAAAATTTCACAAATCACGCAGCAAAGTCACCGCTCACCCGATATAACAACAACGGGAAGCACACAATATTACCCGTCAAAAAGGTCACAAGCCGATAAAATTCTAGAATATACTGTTTCAATGTCACAGCGGCACAAAGCAAAAATACCGTTCAAATTTGGCCGTTAACGATCCGCGATAATCACGGCAATTAACAATTATCGAGTCGCGGGATCACAAAGCTGACACAAAAAAGAGAAAGAAGAAAGAAAAAAACAGTCCACGCACCGCCGTCAAACAATTTCGCGGTTCGTTTTTTATTGCAACGCGAGTCTCACAGTCAAAAGTCAGACACTGCAAAATCACTCCGTGAACACGTGCACTCAAAAGATTCGATCCAATACTGCGATCCGAATAATCCCACTTCTGAATTTTGTGGGAAATTACTATATTCAAATTAGTAATTCCCTTTATTAGGAACGGCTTGTCAGGAAACGTACAAATAAGAATAACTCGATTGTCAGGATAAAGGCTTTAACTCGATCTGAGTTATATGGATACAGAGTATAAGTAGGTCAAAGGAGACTCGCGTCAATAAGCACGTGTTATTGTATCAGCTGATCCCGAACGACTGTGTCGATATCGAACCGTCGCGAAAAGAGATCATTCTCCGCGCAATCGATCCGCGCATCGCTAATTCACGCGCATCTTAGACGTTTAATAATCTTATCGTCTACATATGATAAATGTTTTGATATATAAAATAGCATTATTATGTCACACGGATTTTATTACAAATAGTAAAATATAAAACTATTTAATCTCCACTGCGCCATGACGTTGATCACATTGATTGTCAATTTTAAATATGAAAGTGTCCTGTGCTACGAATTGATCGAAGTGTTTGAAATTGCTGTTTTGAAATTAATTATAAGCTTTGCCAAGTAGGTCCAGAACTAAAGGGGTTAAGGCACAAAGTGACATACAAAAACTTGGCGTGCCCCGGTCGCATTACTCATATATTTTTATTAATAGGTTGATAATAATTTCTGATAATAATTTGCAAATTTTAATTTCAGACATATAATTCGCGAACCTTAATTTTAAATATTTGTTAATAATAACATTAACATGTTGATAATAATTTGGAAATTTTAATTTCAGATATATACTTTGCGAACCTTAATTTTAAATATTTAGTAATAATAATGCGACCGGGGCACGCCAAGTTTTTGTATGTCACTTTGTGCCTTAACCCCTTTAGTTCCGGACCTACTTGGCAAAGCTTATGATTAATTTCAAAACAGCAATTTCAAACACTTCGATCAATTTGTAGCACAGGACACTTTTATATTTAAAATTGACAATCAATGTGATCAACGTCATGGCGCAGTGGAGGTTAAATAGTTTTATATTTTACTATTTGTAATAAAATCCGTGTGACATAATAATGCTATTTTATATATCAAAACATTTATCATACAAAATTAAACTTATTTTAAAAATAAATTTTTCTTAATAACAAAATGCGTTTTGACTTTATGGAGAAAATTTATGTATTATATTTCTATAAATGCAAGATTGATTTTATGGCAAATACTATTTCAAACCCTCATAAATTGAATTGCTTCTAAATACTTGGCTAATTATTGATTTCATGTTTAGTTTTGATTTTTTATTTTTTAGAGAATACTTTTTAGGAGAAAATTATTTTTCAAATTTTATTATTTTTTAAGGTTATTTCTTTAGAGGAAAATTATTTTTATAAGTTTTTTTAGGAGTAAATATTTTTTAAAACCTTCTTAAGTTTTTTAGGGTTTTTATATACTTGGCGTATTTTGTTACCTTTGTAAGGTTTTTTTAATAGGATATCACTGCTTTTTGTAAAAATTTATTTAATCTCTATGTTACATACAAGTTGTGAAATTTTTATATACTTGGCGTATTTTTTTTACCTTTGTAAGGTTTCTTTTAATAGGATATCACTACTTTTTGTAAAAATTTATTTTAACTCTTTATTACATACAAGCTGTGAAATTTTTATATAATTAGCGTATTTTTTTTTACCTATGTAAGGTTTTTTTTAGTAGGTAGTTATATATTTCACTTATTCATACGTGTGTAGCTGCACGGAAATTTCATAATTTTAAGAATAGAGGATCAAATCAGGATAATAAGGATATTAAGGATACCAATAAAATTTTGTAGACTATTGTCAGACATAATAATTTATTAAATATGCTTATATATCGCGAAATAGTGCAACACAAGAGAAAAAATGATAAAGTGATTAACGGTTATTAAGAGTATCGCGGAATAGTGCAAGGAAGAGAATTTAGAAGATAATTTCTTCTAATCAATGTCATATTGAGCAAAGTTAGATTATAATAAACAAACTGAGCGAATGCTTACACTTGAGTGAATCTGTGCATTACCAATTAACATATTAATGAGTTGCATGCTTATGTTAATGTACTTAAATAAATCTTGTGGTAATTCTACCAAAAATATTATAAAAACAACAACATTGAACACATTTTTATTAATTGGCTTTATAAAGAATAATAAAATGAAAAATCATATCGCTTCTATAGTGTCCACAAATATTTTGCGGATTTGGAATTACTCGCAACTTTTAGTTCTGGAAATGTGAATATTTCTTTATATTTTATATATAAATGTAATTAATGCGTAACTAATATTTTTAGATCACTTACAAATGGCTAAGCAATGAGTTGCATGTTTATGTTAATTCTATCAAAAATATTACATACATTTAATAATATTACAAAAATATTACATACATTTAATAATATTATATACAGTTGAATTGAAAGCATTAGAGTTAGAGCCTGAAATAGAAATGTTAAGCATTAGTTAAAGAAGAAAAATATGGTAATAATTTTGATTTAAATTATATAATAAAGGTTATTTATTTTCTTGGACTAAATACTTTAAGGACAAGACAGTCTATTTAACTTTTTTTGACATAATGGTTAATCATTTTTTTAAAGCAATGAGAAAACGTCAAAGTGGAAATTGATGACTTATTAGGATGGAGCTGCCTTTTGCAATATAATGTTATCGAAGAGCATTAGAATATCTGTCATCGACAAAAGTAGTTCAAATTTGAATCAAAATGAGGAGGGAGAGTCAGTTAGTGATACTGAAATGTAGATTTTATTAGAGAATCGTATAAAAGTTCATAATAATTTGGCAGTTACATTGATTAAAACAAAAGCCTATGATGCAGCTTTAGAAAATGTGAAACATGTTTTGAGTCGTCAACCACAAAATGTGTAAGCACTATTTAGGAAAGGTATTGCAAAAATCCTAATCTTCTTTTATTTACTATACTTAATCTTTCTTTAAAATAAGTTATATATATTCTTGATTTATATTTTACATATGGAAAATTCAAATATGTGTGTATATGTATTGTGCGTATCGTAGGATATTGAGACTCAAGGGGAATATGCAGAAGCTTATACAACACTCTCTCTCTCTCTCTCTCTCTCTCTCTCTCTCTCTCTCTCTCTCTCTCTCTCTCTTTCTCCATTGATTCAAAATTAAATTCAGAAATAAAAATATTTACTGCAGAATTAATGATCTTAAAGGATTAATGATTTTAAAGGAAAGAAAATTGCTAAAGACGCAGAAAAAGAAAAGCATCTATATCGTAAAATGTTATGTGTAGTTGAAAACTAAAAATCCGTCTTTTTAAATATTTTTATATACATATGTATATACATATGTATATATGTGTATATATGTATGTATTTATGTACTTAATAATACTTTTATTATCTGCTTTTATATTCTTTGATAGATTTTTGGTATCTTCAACTACACCTAACATTTTACGATACAAGTGCTTTTCGTTTTCTGTGTCTTTAGCAATGTTATCCTTAAGGTCATTAATTCTGTAGTAATTATCTTCATTTCTGGATTTAATTTTTAAATTTCAGTGGAGAGAGAAAGATTGCATAAGCTTTTTCATATTCCCTTTTGAATCTCAATATTGTTCCTATGCACAATACATATACACATATTTGAATTTTCCATATGTAAAATATAAATCAAGAATATATATAAATAGTAAATTAAAGATTAAGATTTTTGCAATACCTTTCCTAAATAATGGTTTCACGTTTTGTGGTTGACATCTCAAAACGTTTTATATTTTCTAAAACTGCATCGTAAGCTTCTGTTTTAATCAATACAGCTGCCAAATTATTATGAACTTTTATATAATCCTCCAATAAAATCTGCAATTCAACATCATTAACTGACTCTTCCTTCTCATTTTGATTCAAATTTGAACTACTTTTGTCGATGACAGATATTCTAATGCTCTCCGATAACATTATATTGCAAAAGAGCTCCATCCGAATAAATCATCAATTTTCACGTTGACGTTTCTTATAGCTAAAAAAAATAAGTTCAACCATTATAAATAAACTAAGAGCCACTGTGCACAAGCTTTTGCTTAATACATTATGTTACATTAATTGTAAGTACTAACCGTAAACTTAGATTTGTATGTAATCTTAAACTTCAGTCAACGCACAAAGAAAATCATAACGTAGTAATATTTTTGCTATGTTAAGATTTTCTTTGTGCGTTGACTGAAGATTAAGGTAACATGCGAATCTAAGTTTACAGTCAGTACTTAACATAACGTAACGTGTTACAGAAAAGCTTGTGCAATGGCCCTAAATCTTGTCCTTAAAGTATTTAGTCCAAGAAAAT
Organism: Lasius platythorax; assembly: GCA_963971435.1. Taxonomy (NCBI): domain Eukaryota; kingdom Metazoa; phylum Arthropoda; class Insecta; order Hymenoptera; family Formicidae; genus Lasius; species Lasius platythorax. Next base: position 16,200,964 of record OZ020542.1, on the reverse strand, counting down.
AAATAACCTTTATTATGTAATTTATAAACAAAATTATTACCTTATATCTCTTCTTTAACAAATGGATAATATTTTTATTTCAGACTCTAACTCCGATGCTTTTAATTCAACTGTATATGTAATATTTTTGATAGAATTAACATAAACATGCAACTCATTGCTTAGTCAATCGTAAGTGACCTAAAAATATTAATTATGCATTAATTACATTTATATATAAAATAAACATTCACATTTCCAGAACCAAAAGTTGCGAGTAATTCCTGATCCGCAAAATGTTTGTGGACACTATAGAAGTGCAATATAATTTTATCATTTTATTATTTATACTGTCAATTAATAAAATTTGTATTCAATGTTGTTGTTTTTTATGATATTTTTGGTAGAATTACAAGATTTATTTTACTACATTAACATAAACATGCAACTCATTGCTTAGCCATTTATAAGATAACCTAAAAATATTAATTATGCATTAATTACATTTCTATGTACAATATACAAATAAACATTATATATGAATGCGCGTTCGTGCGTATAATTACCTGCTTATCATTATCGAAAACATGGCCAGCCAAAATTTCCAAATATTCCCTCAATCCTTCTATAATAATTATTTTCCAACAATTCATTTATGAGAAATATGTTAATTGATAATGCACAGATTCACTTAAGTGTAAAAGCATTCGCTCAGTTTCGCTAATATAACCTAACTTTATTCAATATAACATCACTTCTCTTCCTTGTCCTTGCACTATTTTGCGATACTCTTAACCATTAATAATTTTATGTCACTTTATCACTTCTTTTCCCTAGTGTTGCACTATTCCGCGATATTCTCATAACCGTTAATTATTTTATTACTTTTCTTCTCGTATTGTACCTCGCGCGTATAAAATATAAACATTATCTCCACACATCCACATATGATTTTGTCTCTTAAGGCGTATTTGCACACTCAAGCGAATAAAATCGTACATGAGCGCTGCAAACGCGCCTTGAGGGATAAAATCGTTTTGCATGTGTGCGTGCGAGCATACGTACGTGAGTCTGAATCTGGAACTGAAGAACGAAAAGTCACATTCTGACATTCTGATATATGAATAAAATCATTTCTCAGGATTGACTGCATCAATCTTATTGAAACTGGTCGCAATCGAAAGCTTGTATCCACATTATATGATAAAAGTGCAGTTAGATTTTTTATTACAGCTTTAGTTCAAGAAATATCTTAATCGAAAGTTTAACTTGAGGTAAAATTCCGGATAAGTTACTTGGTAGCGCCGCAGCCCCTGTATATAGGCAACTTCGAAAAGCTAGAAAGAAATTTTTATATACTTGGCGTCGCGACGCTACCGCGTCGCTTGATTCTTTAAGGGTAATCATGGAACAAACTTAAAAAAGCATTTAATGCGTTACCATGATTTTAAAGAAGAATATTTCACTGATATTTCTTTAAGTAAAAATAAGGAAACTACGGGAAAACATCGGAAAGAAATACAGCCGCAAATAGATGAAGTAAATTCTATAAAAGTAAAAATGACAAAAAAAGATCTCAAAAACAGTTGTATTGAATTAGTAACAGTTAATGGAAGACCATTTAGTATTTTAAATGACTCTGGTTACCAAAATATTATAAATCCAATCAAATCGGCAATAGAAGATAAATATAAACAGAAAATTTCTATTTTGTCAGAATCAATACAAAAAAAGTTTATGAAGAAGCTGATAAAGTAAAAAGGAAAATAAAAAGGAAATATCTGAGGATATAAAAAACATTATGATTTCAATGAAAGTGGACGCTCTCACTCGATTAGACAGATCGTTTTTAGGTATCAATATACAATATATTAAAGATACAAAAATTGTATTAAGAACATTAGCATTAAAAGAATTAAGAGAAAAACATACAGGTAATACTTTTTTATATTTAATATTTATATATTCTAATATTTTTTATAATTAATATAATTAATATTTTGCAGGTGAATATATAAGAATGATTATTAGAAATGTTTGTTCTTCTTTTAATATATCATTTAATCAAATATATACCATAACCACTGATAATGGTACTAATATGTTGAAAGCAGTAAAGCTATTATCTTCAGAATATGAAAACTCTGATATTGAAATAGAAGAAGATCAAAACAAAGATAATAAAAATAATTATACTGAAAATACATATTTAGAATCAGAAAAAAATGAAGAAGAGAATAATGAACATGAAACAGATGACGTTTCAAATATTCTTCAAAAAATCGAAACTAAAGATTTAAATTATAATTTTCAAAATAATGTTGTTATAACAGGTAAAAAACTTTTAAATGAAAAATTATTCCAAATCTTAATTGCTGAAAAAATGTTTGTCTAATAGTAAATACTTACATTACTAAATAATTAAAAAGTTTTGTAAAAAATATATTACAAGCACTTAACAATTAGTAAAATTCATGAAATATTTGATTACATTTATGAAAGATAATATAGAATATATATATATCTTCTTTATAGTATATATATGTAGAATAAAATATAGAATGGGAATATGATATTAAAAAAAAAAGTTTTATTAAGTTCTACTGAAACTCTAGTATCCTTAACAGTAAAAGAAATGTTTTTAGTTTTTAGCAGTGAAAAAAAAATTGAATCAAGTGTATTGAGTCAAGAGGAGAATACTTCTAGAGTTTCAGATCACAGTAGAATTTAATAAAACATATTTCTTTAAACAATTCCGATTTTTGGGTTCCCCCTCGTATTTTCGTACAGAATACAAATTTTATAAAAATTTTATAAAAATTTTTTGGTGTTTGGTATGAAACAAAAATGATGACGGAAGCAATACGTACTCCTTTCGCTACACTTATTTTGAAACAAATGATATCTAAAGAACAAAAATTATTAAATAATGATGTATTATTACTGCTGTCTTTCTAGACCCTCGATATAAAGTTTTGTTATACAAAACACAAATAGAAAAAGCTAAAAACCATTTAAAACATGTTTGGACTAAAATTATATCATTAAATAATAATGATTTAAATGAAAATTGTGAAAATGAAAATTCTTCTTCAAATTCAAGCATGATAAGATCTACATGTGATGAATTTGAAAACCTCTTAAAATTAAAAGAACGACAGTATTTAGCAAATTCACATTTGTCATCATCCAAAGAATCAGATTTGCATCTTTTACAACATGTTGTAATAGAAATTGAAATGATGTTGAGCAAAAGAGACTTAATAGCAAAATTAATATTTTACAATTTTGGGAAGAAAAACGAAAAAGCCAACCTGAATTATATAACTAGCAATGGTTATTTTGTCTGTTCCTTCAACGCAAGTTAGCGTGGAGCGACTGTTCTCTGGATTAAAATTTATTTTATCTCCTTTAAAAACAAATATTAATGAACGTATTCTGGAAGATCAATTGCTTGTTAGAAGTAATAGGATATTCTTTCGTAAAGAAAAAAGGTTTGTTATTGATTTCTATTTAATTTGTTCTATATATTTTTTAAAAAAGGCACGTAAATTGAATCTCGAAATTAATTATTGTCTCTTTTTGTAACATTAGAACGAACCATTTTAGCGATGGCGACAGAAACGGAGAGAATAATTCCGACTACAAGAACGAACCGCTTATGAAACGCTCGAGAATTACAAAGGATTAGACAACTTAATGTCGATCGAATTGTTGCACTAATCAATTGTTTGATACCTCCTCGAAGTGCAATGACATAGTTATATATATATATAGTTTATGTTATATATAGTTATATAGTTTATATGAGTTCCAAGTTTTAATATAATTAAAAACAAAAACTGTTTATTTTAAACACATATGTTTATTTCCGACACACATAAAATATATATAAGTAGGTATAATAAGAGAGTTCTAACCCAGATCCTCCGAGGAGGGTGAAGGGCGGGGGGGTGATATCGTAGGTGCGGGGAATGACGTCACGCGGGCGGGGGGTGCTTATCATCGACGAGCGGGGACATGTTCCAAAACAGAAGATATCAGTTTGAATTTATAAACAGACATACAAAATAAGATTATTTTCCCGCCTGATTAATCTAGCAGCGGGCCACGCGAGAGAGAGAGCGTGAGAGAGAGATAACGCGGTGATGTACAGGCTGAGGAGAACGTGAGTAATTTATAAATAAACTAAGCGCGTGGCGTTCGAGGATGACGCAAGGAGAGCGCGAGAACGAGAGAAAGATAGCGAGAGAGAGATATCGCAAGGCGTTCGCAAGGCGTTTGCAAGGCGTTCGCAAGGATAGGAGAGAGATAGCGCGAAGGAGAGGAATTACTAATCTAAAATGAATGTGCTCTTTTAATACAATTAAAAATTATTTATTTATATAATTGTGTATGTTTTACAAATGTGTGTGCAATATATAAAATATAAAAAAGATACATAAAATGTCATATCATTTATTACAAGCATCGTAAAGAATATCATTTATAGCGCATGTTAATAATTCGCAATGAGTGGTTCACCGTCAAACGAATCACTTTCGCGTATTACTTTTGCGGCGTTGCTCGCATTACGGATATTATCACGTTGTAAAATAGCTGCAAATTTTTTAAACTTGTCATTAACAATATACGTATTTTCGGATAGCCAGCAATACATATGACGTATACAATTTTTAAAGTCGAATAAATGTAGTAAAGTCGGTGGTGTCATATACAAAGAATCATTAGATAATGTTATTTTTATAATTTTTGAATTATACATTTTAACCACTTCAAGTGTTATATCTCGAAACCATAATGGAGTTTCAGCCGATTGTAGTCGCTCGATGTCAGCTCGTTTTTGCATTAGCGATTTCCATGTTTCAATAGGCAATATTATTTGATTGCCTCGATTATCACCGAGAGCCAGTTCCACGTAAGATGTGATTCCAACTCTGATTCCTATTTCCAAATATTTGTACGATGTCGGGGTTAAAGCGTATCTTCTTCCAAGTATACGAACCGCACGATGAGTTGAAGCGCTACAAAATTGACTTTTATTTAAAAACCATTATTTAACAAAAAGTATAAAATTTTATAAAAATCAAAACTTACTTGGCACATTCCTTTTTACATATTGGAATTGTAACATTCTCAATCAGATCGTCATAGTTCATGCTGCTTCCTACGGCGGAGTACATTTCTCTAGGTTATGAGAAGTAGAGCGGTACGAGCTGTTAACGCGACACTGATCGTATAAAAATTAACCGAGTATACGTGACGCTTATTCTTTAAAAGTATGATGTGGTGGGGGGTTAATGCTTCTAGCGCTCTGAAATTTAGGAGAAGGGGAAGACGGTCAACGTTAAAAGAATTCTTAGAAACAACTTGCGAGGAAAGGATTGGAGAGAATAAGAGATAAAATATATTAATGTTTACATATTTTATTTTTCAAATTTTACAATTCTTTCTGACGTTGCGACCACCAGTTAAATATTTTGAATACATTTTACAATGCGCAATTCTTAATATGTTTCCCACATCGCATACTGTTTGTAACATCTAGATTATTTAGAGACTCGATATCTTCATAGTCATCATCCAAGGTCTCAATAATGAAGCCGTTTTCCATATCGTCTAGTATATCAGTCAACCATTCTCGTTTTTCATGTCCTTTAACGTACACGAGAGATGATTCTTCTTCTTCTTCTTCTTGCATCATACCAACAACAGCTGATGTAATCAAACGTTGAACAAAGCTGTACGGAACGTTTCCATCCTCCCATTGCAGTCCATGTTGATTTTTAATCAGCCATGAGGCTTGACATCTCTCAGATTTTGTGAGCGCACGCCATGGTATAGGACTCGCGAAAAAGTAATGTGAAAGTATAGATCCATTTTTCAGAATCGCCGCTTCCTTCACGATAAAGTTTCTTCCAATAATGAAGCCTTGCAGATCGACGAACGTTGGTACAGACATGACGAGATCTCTCTCTCTTCGATGCGTCAGTCGAGAGGAATAATGAAACTCTACAACCATCTCACAACATTGATTTATATCATGCTCCTCTTCCCCTCTCTAAATTGTATCGATGTTATCGCGAACACACTTAGGTGATTTTGCACACAACGTTGGTCAACGGATCACGCGATCATGTATGATGAGACAGTACGCAGTGGTACTCATCGGCACGTTCTCCTTACACTCGAATTCCAATCTCACATCCACGGTTGTGCTCTTGACCGATTCGTTTTGTCGAGAACAATCGATGATCACGAACGGACCGTTACGTAGAAACATCGAGACGGTGAGACTCGGCTCGAGATACTCGTATCCGTAATAGTTCTTGCAGAAACGTGTATACGTGTCATACAGAATCGACCATCTGTTTTTATCAAAATCCAGATTCATATCGTCGTACAGATAACATTCCGAGTTCAGATAGAGTTTCACGTTGGTCAATTTACAATCGTCGAATCGACTCGTATCCTCAGACATAACGTTCTTCCGGCCTGTCTGCAGAGCGAAGACAACGTATCGTGGCTTCTCCAGCTGAGTCGCGGTCTTAATGGACCACGAATGCTTGGTTGTAAGCTGCAATAGCGGATACTCGTACAGATCCCACGAACGAAAACCCATGCTGAGGTATTGTCCGCTTTCCAGAGCGCGCAGCATCGACAGCTTGTTGATCTCGCTCAAGAGCACGTGTGGCATTCGCCATTGTATCTTGAATATGTTGATCACAGGCTCCAGCGCCGAATCTCCAAGCAGACAATTGTTGTCGTTGCGCGATCATATTAAGATCAACTCGTAACGAGCGTTAATCACCACGCGTCTGTAATCTTCGCAAAATCCCAATAACGTGTAGAGCGATATGCAAAAATTGAAGTGTCCATTCACAGTAGTCGGTGCATCCCAGCCAGCGTTCCTCATAATCACGCTTCTATCGGATGATATCGTTACATAGTTTTTGAGCGTAGTTGTTACTCCTACGTTTCTGTTGTGATCAATCTCCACGCCATCGAGTTCGTATCGAATCTCATCGAACATGAATGCGACGCAATTATTTCCCAGTTCCACATTAGATCCTTCAGCCGGTTAGTTTATCCTTAGTTCTCCCTCGATGTATAGAAAACTTTCATGCGGCAACGTATACAGATCCTGTTGTTGTATGGGTATTCTTATCTCGTCGCTGTGTCCGAACGTTGTGTTGGCAAACGGGTTGTACGTGTGAGTCTCGATCTTGACGATGCGATCGTCGAAGACTGGCTCGTCCTCGATGTTGAGGATGTCGGTCATCGTTCAGATGTTTCGCACCGCGAATCCCAAAGATTGTAAAAACGCAACGTTCGATGTGCTGAGTTTCTTTTTCTTGGTGCAACCGGATGATTGGATATTAGCGAATGTTAACGTTGTTGTCACTGGCTTCGCGTTCTCTCTCGTGTCTTTTGATCCGTTCAACACGAGCATCTCATGTATCGCACGCAAATTTTGTCGCCGTCGTACGTGCAATCTAACGGTGATCTCTTCTCCACGAAAATCGAGCAATCGGCCGTCTTGGTCGACAACGCGTAACGTTAAATCTGTAATGCTCCGCGCGATGATCGGCAGGTAAATGATCTGCGCCGGCGTTTCCGATATCTTATATCCCGGTGGTACCTTCGGTGAAAATTCATGAGTAGATATATAATGCGGGTTCTAACTCACTTTTTGCATTGGAGTGAGAGAGAAAGAGCGATATTTCCCATTGGAGTGAGAGAGACAGCGATATAGATAAGAGACCGCGTGACGTCACGTTTTTAGTGGCTTGTAGGCTGTAAAGGGAAGAGGGGAGGTGAGTTGTTTATAGCGCATGACGTCACTTTTTATTGGCTTGTAGGCTGTAGAGGGGTGAGTAGAGGGGGAGGGGAGATGTTTAGAGGTATATGAGTTTAGATTCTTTAGATGTTGTATGAGTAATTAGTTGGAGTTTATTGATAGTTGACCCCTTGACTCTGGAGGTGGAAGTGGAACTGTATCTATTTAGAGAGAGACGGAGAGAGAGGGAGAATGTATCGCGAGCGAAGTTTGCGCGAGATTTTCGCGCTCGGTTGCGTCACGCGCGAGCTTGCGTATGAATGTTTCATCTTGTCGAGCTCGTTCGCGCGTATTTTAAAATCCTCATAAATTTTGAGGTTTTTTAATTTAGCGCAATCAAATGCGCATTTTTCCGCGATTAAAGACGCTGACTCTAAGTCGCGTTTTTAATATTGTTTGTTAATAATTTTTTTCAAGTTATTTGGACGTTTCAAGTTCGCGCATGTTCAAGGACGCAGACAGAAGTCGCATCCGGTTGCATCATGAACAAGCTTATTTTGACGTCGTACATATAAAAATCCATATGCGATTGAGGGTTTTTTCATCAAACTTGAATAAGTTATTAATAAATTTTTCGATTAATCGGACGTTTCAAGTTCGCGCATGTTCAAGGACGCAGACAGAAGTCGCATCCGGTTGCATCATGTACGAGCTTATTTTGACGTCGTACATATAAAAATCCATATGCGATTGAGGGTTTTTTTATCAAACTTGAATAAGTTTTTAATAAATTTTTCGATTAATCGGACGTTTCAAGTTCGCGCATGTTCAAGGACGCAGACAGAAATCGCATCCGATTGCATCATGTACGAGCTTATTTTGACGTCGTACATATAAAAAATCCATATGCGATTGAGTTTTTTATTAAATTTGAATAAATTAAATCTAATCGAGCGTGTTATTGAATGACGCTTTTGACCTATTAGATAGACGTAATCTATTTGACCTTAGCGACGATAAGGATGAGTTAATAGATTTATAATCATATTAATATGTACTTGAACGACGAGTTAATAGATTTTATTATTGTATTAATATGTATTTTCAAATTATTGAGTGTAGGATGGTAGATATTGAATAATAAGATATCAATCGTATATTTGGAGAAAGGGCTTTATTTATGATTTTAAGCGATGGGTTACATATAAACTAGTTGTAAAATCTATTAAGAAGCTATTCCAAATAATAGAGCCTGCAGTTCGCAATCGATCAAGTCGTTTCGATCGAAGGATTCGCTGTCGCGTATCGCCATCGGGATGCTCGCGGGATCCGTAACGTTAGCCGCGATTTCCAGGAAACGCGTTAGTTTGTTATCTACGCTGGTAATTATACCGTTTAACGAAGTAACGAGTCGGTTTACGCAATACTCGAGATTGAATAAACCGAGCACGGTATCCGTTGATATAGCTAAACGGACTTTTGGCGTTTCCAAACGTAGTATCCGGAGATTGTTAATTTTGCTGAATCGAAGCGTCAAATGATCGATGTGTATCGGTGATGGAGCGCGCGTCTCGTCGTCGTCGTTGCACTTAAAATACGGTAGTATCGTCTGCCGTAGATCGAGCAGTTCCTTCCACATATTCGGCGAGAGCGAGATCTCATTACCATGACAATCTCCCAGAACGATAGTTACGTAAGAGGGTTGATTAACGTTAACGCTAATGTCCAGATTTGTACGCTGTTTTAGTTAGCGAGTATCTTCTTCCCAGAATTCTGATCGGTTGAAGCGCGACGTTAATCTCACGCTTCAGCGTATACTCGTAGTTGTCGCATCTGGAAATACAATGATGTATACAGATATATGGAAATTACATGCTAATAGATGAAAAGAAGATTAATTAGACTCTTACCCATTGTCCATTTTCATTCTTTTCGTAGGCCCACTGTTTTCGCGATCGGCGTGACGATTCTCGAACTTTGACGCGGATCGATCGTCGGTAGATTGCTTCGTCGCGTACATTTTTCGATTTCTTGACTAACACCGTATCTGTTTTAACGTTGCGAGACTGAAGCTCCTAAGTTTTGGATCAGCTTTTATACTCGCGCAAAAACCCCCTCCCTTTCTCATATTTTTTCCTATTAAATAAATGTATAAACAACTATGTCTCCGATTCATCCTCTTCTTAGTGTTAGTCGTCGGTATCGCTCGTAAATACGTCACCGATACGATAAATTCGATCGAGAAGGTTGCGTATTTGCAGCATTAATCCGTTTCTGGGGCACTCGATACCGAGGGCGTACAGGTCGAAAGGACCGCCCGCTATCACGGTATTGGTGAACTCGTTGAATACGTAAAATTGACGCTTGGTAAAGAAAAATAGAGTACCATCAATATGACGAAACGCCGACGTTATCGCGGGCGGTATTCCGGGAAATATTTCTTGTAACGAGCTATGTTTAGTCGCGATCATAGTACATTCATCGATCTCGGCCACTTTATCGTCGTCGTAGATCACGAAGGTTCGTCCCGTATTGGTGTTTATCGCAACGTTGATCTTGACATTTGGAGGAAGTCTAATGTCCGCGAGAGTCTTGGGCCAATCTGGGCTTAGCGTAAAACTAGGATTTTTAACCATATAAATCGAATTATTTACGAATAACACTAGATCTCCGGAGGGCCTTTGATACACGGCTGACAAACTCGTGAAATTGGCTGGAAGAAATCTCATGTAATCGGGCAACGACATCGGTTTACCATAAATTCTTTCGTTCAAGCTAACCGACCATACGGTACGTTGGCGCGCAATGTACATGCGACGATTTAATATCAATGCCGCATCCAAATGTCGCAACGCGCATAGATCCATGTCAGAAGGGTTATCGAGCGTGACCGTCTTCGTTGTCGTTGGAGCTATAGTAGTAGTTATAGGAATTGTTGTTGTTGTTGTCGAAACATGTTTTTCGTCCTTAGGCCCGTACAGATTTTGAACAGCAAGGATGTCCTCTATGCTTAATTTGACGGGGAATTGATTCCCACCCGAAGGTACAAACGCGTACATTACCGAGTCTCTTCGCGTACCGTGCAGTATTCCTAGAGCATGACCTATTTCATGCGTCAGGACTTGAAGTAAATGATACGTATTCGGAGGATTTTTGTTCAAGTATATATGCCACGGTTCAGCGTAGTTGATGTGCACTTCCGACACAAAATTGGACGATCCCGTGGGAAAGTACGCGTGAGCGAGCACACGTCCGGCACCGTCGAACTGCTCCGGACAAATCTCGCCGTTTTTTTGATCCGCAAACGTGTGGGCACCATCCCGATACGATATCAAGATATCAGGATGTAACGTATTGTGCTCGAACGTTAATGACGAATTCGCGGTCCATAACGCAAACGCGGCTTCAGCTATTTGTAAAAGATGCTTGTTCGCTAATTGAAAGTTCCAGGTGAGATGCGTTCTAGGCCATTTGCGCCCACTGATAGCTTGATTCGGAATATCTCTGACACCGCATCGCCCTTTACGCATAAGTCGGAGCGTATCCGAGGTTAAGACGCCATTACCAGACAATTTATAGTATTCTTGAAACAGCGACAGCGCGCGACTCAAAACCGTCGCGTTGTCGGTAGATAACGACCCCTCAATGTCGTCCAGGAAGCCGTATTCTCGTAAGAATAGGAACGCCACTTCATTCTCGGTATCTAAGGGCACGCTACACGTCACAGCTGCTACGCTAAGTAGTATAGACACGACTAACGGTGTCGTCGAAGTCGACGAAGAAAACGATCGCGACATCGCGGTCGAGCAGCGCGGACGCGATTGACCCATTCGTTCGACGAAATACTCATTTTTATTCATTATCGAACGTAAGGGTGGGAGGATATATTAGGGATTATACAAAGAACGTTAGTATAAAAAAAATGTTATGGTTTATAGTGGAAAAAGTATGTTTTCTAGATCGATGTGATGTCATCTAGGTCTTGAATGTTGGTAAATTATTATCAATATTATTTTTACGTTTTTTTATAAACATGTCTTGAGTCAAATGTTGACTCGATTGCGTTCGAACATTGTTTTTAACGCTCGGAGAGACGACGATTTTTTGTAGCCGATGATAAAGTGCAGCCCTGCCTATAAAACGTCGGGGGCGCATTAAATCATCGCAATAATGTATAGTGAATCGTGTAGTGAGTGAAAGAGTCGAGTTGAAAGAGAGCGATTAATGGAACATTGGAAGCTAAGTATTCTTAAAGAACCGAGTCCACAGACAGATTCGATCGGCTACGACGAAGTCGAGTTAAAAGAGAACGAACGATGGAACATAGCGACGTATCACCTGAGAAGAGCCATTGGATTCCAGAATTCGCGAGAGGAAATGTGGATCGGGGCTGCGGTATTTAATAGTTATAGAGCGTGGACCTACGAATGCTCGGCCGCCGGTAAGGTAAAGGAAGGTCATCGGGCTCATTGTTTCCTATTACCAACGGACAACGAATATAGAACGTTGAGGGACGCTTTCCGAAAAGAAGAACGTAATTATCCGCTTCGAAATCTCGATAGGTGGTATTATATAGAGCAGCGCAAAAGGTTCTCGGAGCGTTCGAAAACTACGAGGAAGGGCTCATACTTATATCGTTTCTGTGGTTTTAACGACCCACACTCCCCGTAAAAAACGAAACTCTGAGGATTTAAAAAATACATACGACGGAGGAACATGTATCCATGGACAAAGTGTAATAAAAATAAAGAATCATTGGCGGAACCGATCGGTGACGAGGAAGTCAGGTTGAAAGAGAGCCCGCGATGGAATATAGCGACGTATCATTTAAGAAGAGCCGTAAGATTTCAAAGTCCGCGAGAGGTGATGTGGATCGAGACTGTGGTAGCTCTTAGTAAAAGAAAACCAATGTACGAAGGTGCAGCTAATAATAGAGCGAAGAAAAATCGAGCGCACCGAATCACAATACCAAGAGATAATTTGAATTACACATTATGGGATGCGTTTAATTTACAAAATAAGGAGCGGAAATACCCGTTTAAGAACGTAATATTCGTGAGAGATATAGACGAAGATGACACTTTGGACTCGGAAGAAGAACGGTGGATCACTTTGAATCATTTGTATAATAGAAGACTATTATAATTTGAATAATATTCGTTTATTTTAGGGTTTTAATTAGTAGCGTTAATTTTGCCAGCTGTAGACAAACGATATTTCCGAAACACGATGGACGAAGCCGAGGCAGAAAAGTTGTGGAGAACCTGCGCGAACGAAGTGATGTGGGCGCGTCCGATCGACGACGATTCCAAGGTGCGAAAAGAGAACGCTCGGTGGAATCTAGCGACGCATCATCTGAGAAGAGCTATCGGGATGGAAACTCCGCGAGAGATATTGTGGATGAAGACGATAGTGGCTTGTAGCGTACGAGGAGGTATGTACGTAGCCGCTGCCGATGAAAAGTTAAAAGACACGATTTCTGAATTGTATACGCCGGAATACGCCGACATGTTATGAATCAAGCTTCGCGCTAGGTATAAATTCGAAATACCTATGGATAATCGGGGCGAAACCATGTGGTTATCGTTTTCCAAGAAAATGTTGAAAAATTTATTATAGAACTAAGAAATCGAGCATTTTCCCGCGACTCGTTAGCGCGTTATCGCAAATCGTCGAGGAAAGATCGCGAGGTCGCGAAGGAAAGGTCGCGTAGACCACCTTTGATAAGCAAAAAATGCAAAGATGAGAGCACCGTTTCCGTAGTATCCGGGTGTTCGCGTGATATAAGAAGCGCAGCATTAGATTCGGAACGTTAAAGTATCATTGAGTGTTATAGTGTCAAAGCCAAGCGTTACCATGCGGTTTGTGATCGAAACAATTGTTGCAACCATCGCTCTGCTCGAAATATTGACGGGAAGAGTGAGAGCATTATTGAATGAAATAAACGAATTTATGGGACAAATTAGACTTATCGAAGAAACTACTGGTGGTTCCTATTACTACCTTGAGCAGAGTGAAAGCGAATTATTACTAGAAGATATGTGAGTATAATATGTACATTTTAAATAAGCTTTTGCTTATTTATAAAGGCATCTGAATTTTTTAATTAATCATATTTTTAGGTGTAATTTTGCTAGAAACATAGTAGAAATGATAAACGATTTCGACGAGACACAGATTTTGTCAAGGATGTTAATTATCTCAGCTCAGGTTTCAAATCGCGATGAAACTTTAAGAACTAGCGCAGATACGAATGTCGCGGATCGAAGCAATTGATATCGACGATGTCGACCCGGTCGGAGATGAAATAAGGGAATTGGAGCGTCTTTCTACTTTGAGAGATCACGGATCATCGGCGCGGTGAGAGTAATATTATAAATTACTTTACATTAAATTTATTGCGTTACATCTCGAATGTCATTCCATTCAGGGGCCGAGATCGCGAAGTACCGAGAAGATTCGACGCATCCGAGTATTCAAAAGTGTTTGGTCGCGAGCTATCGACGCGGTGAGAATATTATAAATTTAAAAAAAAATCTATAAATTATTTTTACATCGAAATTATCGCGTATTACAGATCAGCTTCGACTGTCGTACCACCCAGAGGCCGAGGTAGCTTTCTACGAGATCGCGAAGCACCGAGAAGCTTCCGCGCATCCGAGCGTTCAAGAACGTTTGGTCACGGGCTATCGACGCGGTGAGAATATTATAAATTTAAAAAAAAGTATAAATTATTTTACATCAAATTTATCGCGTATTACAGATCAGCTACGACTGTCGTACCACCCAGAGGCCGAGGTAGCTTTCTACGAGATCGCGAAGCACCGAGAAACTTCCGCGCATCCAAGCGTTCAAGAACGTTTTGTCGCGGGCTATCGACGCGGTGAGAATATTATAAATTAAAAAAAAGTATAAATTATTTTACATCGAATTTATCGCGTATTACAGATCAGCTACGACTGTCGTACCACCCAGAAGCGAAGGTAGTTTTTCCCTAGAGCATGGATCATCGGAGGTGAGATTAATATTATAAATTAAAAAATGTAATATTAAGTGTACAATAATATAAATGTATGTATTACAGGCCAGCAATGGAAATCATACCATTCAGGAGCGGAGATGGTCTTTCCCGAGAGCGCGGATCATCGGAGAGGTGAGAATAATATTATAAAATTAAAAAAAAATGAATAAATTATTTTAAATAGAGAATATTAATATAATTCGACCTAACTAGCAAGTAACTTACACGGGAGAAGTTGGAAGAATATTTTTAGGGAGACGTATCTCTTGGTACGAGATTACAAGATTCCCTTGATTATATTTCAACCATACCGTGAATAAATAGGCGAGAAAAATATAGGTCCGAAAAGTCGCTGAAGCAGGAATCGAACCTGCGCTTGCCGGGCGACTGCTTTTAACCATCTAAGCTATTCAGACCCTTTCGATCCTATATTTTTCAATTGCCTTTTAAATAGATATTAGTAAACAATAATTTGTGAGAACAATTTACCGGCTCTCAACGGTGAAAGATGTAAATTCTAATATTGTGTGTTAGCTCCATAATCAGGTCCAGGAGCGAATTAAATTAACTAATTAATAATAATTTTTTGTCGCTAGTAAATAAATTCAAATAGAGAATATTAATATAATTCGACCTAACTAGCAAGTAACTTACACGGGAGAAAGGGTCTGAATAGCTTAGATGGTTAAAAGCAGTCGCCCGGCAAGCGAAAGACGCAGGTTCGATTCCTGCTTCAGCGACTTTTCGGACCTATATTTTTCTCGCCTATTTATTCACGGTATGGTTGAAATATAATCAAGGGAATCTTGTAATCTCGTACCAAGAGATACGTCTCCCTAAAAATATTCTTCCAACTTCTCCCGTGTAAGTTACTTGCTAGTTAGGTCGAATTATATTAATATTCTCTATTTGAATTTATTTACTAGCGACAAAAAATTATTATTAATTAGTTAATTAAATTATTTTACATCGAATTTATTATAGACAGGCTTCGAATGTCGTTCCACCCGGGAGCGAAGGTAGCCTTTTCCGAGAGCGCGGATTATCGGAGAGGCGAGTATTATGAAAAATTTTTTATGTGTAAATTACTTCATATCGAATTTATTATGTGTTAATTATTTTACATCAAATTTATTACAGACCAGTTTCGGATGTTACACGCGAGAGTCAAGGATAACTTTTTCGAGGGTCGAGATGTTCATTACAATCGGATGTTCCACCTCACGGAGCCATGGATAACTGTTCGAGGATCATGATTTTATTACAATTTATATTATAAAATTTTCATAATAAAATTTAAAATATATTATATAGTTAATACATTGACTATATGTATAATATATATTATATAGTACTCTAATAATAATAACTCTAACAAAGACTGTGAGATGGTTTAGAGGGTAGAGCTTTTAGCGTAGGGATGTCAGGAGGAAACAGCGTGGCTGGGAAGGTTTCTCGAGGCAGGTGGTTAAATGAGACGAAGTGTTTGTATCGGAAACACTCTTTATTCCGCGAGCCGATGTGCTCGTCATCCGACTCTAACAAAGACTGCCGAAGCAACCTCTCCTTCTTCATCTCTAATAGTTATATTAGAGTAATATTATATAGTTATATTATAAGTTATATTATATAGTTAATATATTATATTAACTATATAGCTATATTAGTTAATATATTATATAGTTATATACCGAAGTAAAGAAAAAAAATTTTAAAAAGGTTGTACGATCCAACACGTCTAGTAGGTGCAATCATATCGACGTAACCTATTATTTCAATCGTGTAGTCGTCTAATTGAATATTCTCTAATATTAAACTGGGAGTCAATAAAATTATTTATGATTTATAAAATCATTTATGATTTATAAAATCATTTATGATTTTATTGACTCCCAGTGAAACATTAGAGAATATTCAATTAGACGACTAAACGATTGAAATAATAGGTTACGTCGATATGATTGCACCTACTAGACGTGTTGGATCGTAAAACCTTTTTTAAATTTTTCTTAAATAATAATGGAAAACGTAAATCTAATATACGTTGAAATATATATATTATATGTTATATTAATGTACGTTGAAATATATATTATATGTTATAATAATGTATGTTGAAAATATATTGTATATTGTTTTATGTTGAAATATATATGCTACATATTTAATTAATGTATATTATTGTTTAATAAAAAAAAATATGTTACATAATTAAAATTTATTAGACTAAAATAAAGTTTTTTAAATTTTATTGATATATTTTATTCGAGATTACATTAGTATAAAAGTTTATTTTAAATACATTAAGCAACACTAATTACTAAAACTGTATTACTTTAAACGAAAACTCGTATTATTCGCGACGAATAATGTGGCGATAAACACATTCGAAGAGATGTAAATCAGGCTAAAAAATAATACATCATCCAAATACTAGATAAATGCAATTTCTATAAAAATTAAAATATATTGTATATTTAATAATAGTAAAAATAAAATCTCAAACAATGCATTTATTCGTTTAATTATTTTTATTGAATATTAATGTGTATGTTATATAATGTACATTAAAATTTATTATCAAAGTCTATAAAATTTAAATTATTGTAGGTATATAATACATTTATAATATTAAATCTAAACGATGATTTATTCTAATCGTTGCGATGTCGTCTAGATCAATGATCTCGACCTCGCGACGATAATGCTTACTCGATCCGACGTCTTTCACGTCATTTTATCTCGACCTCGAAGGTCATAACGATTAGCCGCCGATAGATTTTCTAGCACTTACAATTAGATCGACGCGTGTCGTTAACCTCAATAATAACGACGATATACATAAATTGTATATTTATAATCATGTATTTGCCAATATATCGAAGCAAAGTTATAGTATTAAATTTATGTATATTGGTATAATTATACAGTTATTATAGAAGGTGTATATCGTAATACTAGCTAAAGTATAGTGCTAATATCTTGCAATTGGCCACATCGCTCGGACCACCAATCGTACAACTTGCAAACGTTCTCGAGGGCGCAATCCTTCGCGTGATATCCGCAGCAAAACGCGCGCGAAGCTTTCAAGGTTCCCAAACATCCGATGTCTTCGTAGTCGGCGTCGATGGTCTCGATCGCGACGTCGTTCTCGAGTATCTCGGCCAGTTACTTTTTCTTCTCGCAACCCTTCACATAAACGAGCGTACCGATCGATGCTGGCTCGACGCACACGGCCTTTCGAACGAGCGTCTTCATCAATTTGTAATCGACGTGTCCGTCGGTCCAGTGCAGTTGGTGATGATTCGAGGTCAACCAACAAGCGCGCGACTTTTTCGACTTCGTCAGCAGATCCCACGATATCGGCGCGCGGAAGATATGATGAATCAATTCTTTTCCATTTCTGAGAACAGCTATCTCCTTCGTCGTAAATTTATCGTTAACGATGAAACCTTGGAGATCGACAAAAATTGGCACGTCCGTCATCGTTGCGAGTCGACGCTCCAACTGTTTATCCTTTTCGGATATCTCCGATTTTAATCGATCTACACGATTCTGCACACAACATTGGTGAGCGGATTGTATTCGATCACGCGATCGTGAATGATGAGACAGTAGGCTGTGGTATTGGACGGAACGTTCTCCTTGCAGTCGAACTCTATACGTACGTCCACGGTGGCGCTCTTGATCGACTCGTTCTGTCGAGAACAATCGATGACCACGAGCGGGCCGCAAAGTAGAAATTTGTGCACGGCCAAGAGCGCCTCGTCGTTGTCGCTTCCATAGTACGCCTTACGAAATCTCGAGTACATGTCGTACAGTACAGCGATTTTATTCTTGTTGAAATCCAAATTCATGTCATCGTAAGGATAAAAATCCGAATTGAGATACAACTTAACGTTGGTGAGTTTGCAATCGTCGAACATGGAAGTATCTTGAGAGAGGACGTTCTTCCGTCCGGTCTGTAGCGCGAAGATTACGTATCGCGGTTTCTCGAGCTGCGTCGCCGTTTTGACGGCCCACGAGTGCTTCGTCGTGTTTTGCAGAAGCGGAAACTCGTAGAGATCCCACGAGCGAAAAGGGACGCTCAGGTATCGTCCGCTATCCAACGTGCGCAATAGCGACAGCTTATTGACATCGTTCAGCACCACGTGCGGCATTCGCCATTGTATCTTTAGCAGGTTGATTTTAGGTTCGTACGTTTGCTGCGATACGATGCAATTGTTATCGTTGCGCGCTCGTATCAGAATGAGTTCGTGTCGCGCGTTGATCACGACGCGTTTGTAATCCTCGCAAAATCCCAACAATAGATTGAGGGGTACGCAAAAGTTGAAATCACCGATCGGCGAATGAGCCGCCATCGAGATGTCCCATCCCGCATTTTTCAAGATCTTATCTCTCTCGCTCGTTAGCGACACGTAATTTTTGATAGTACTTGTTATTCCCACGTTTCTAGTTCGATCGATTTCCACGCCATCGAGCTCGTAGCGAATTTCCTCGAACATGAACGCTACGCAATTGTTCACCAGTGCCGTAGCGATCGGTGGAACGCGATCCGCCAATGGTTTCTCGTTCGACGCGAGTTTTCCCTCGACGTAGAGAAAGCTCTCGCAATATAACGTGTGCAAATCCTGTTGTTGTATGAGAATTCGTATCTCGTCGCTATATCCGAACGTAGTATTGGCGTAAGGGTTGTACGTGTGAGTCTCGATCTTGACGATGCGATCGTCGAAGACCGGTTCCCCAGCGATGCTTAAAATGTCGATCATTTCTCTCTCTTACCCTCGCGATGTAGTAGTATTCCTAGCGACGACAAAACCCAAGGATCGTAGAAAAGCGGTGTTGGCGGCGGTCAATCTTTTGTTTCTCTTCGTTAGAACAGCGGATGACGACGATGGGTTTCTCGTTTCCTCGATCCTCGCGCTCGAATCGTTCAAAACGAGCATCTTATGCGCGCGCACGCTCTATCCTCTCTGTCGCACGTGCAATCGCACCGTGATCTCCTCTCCGCGAAAATCGATCAACCGACCGTTCTGATCCACGACACGCACCGTTATATCGGTGATGTTCCGCGCGATGACCGGCAGATAAATAATCTGCGTCGGAATTTCCGACACTTTATATCCAGGTGGAACGTTGGGCGCCAACTCGTGTATCGTATGCGCGGGCTTGCCGTTGCTGTACGCCCCCGTCGTGACGTCGCATTCTACGCGAATGACGTTAACGGACATAATATTTACCGGTTGATCGGAAGCGTACCACTTATTCGGTTGTAATATACGAGACGTTGAGAATCCTAATAATGGGCCAATGTTGTCGGGTTTGGTAAAATTTATTCGATACGCGCACTTGATCTCGCTCCTCATGGTGTTATCGTTACCGCGAAGCACTATGGAACGTTCGCCCTTCTCGTCGTCGTCGACGTCCTCGTCGTCGCGAATGTATTCGTCACCGTCATCGTCGACCTCGCCGTTCGCTCTTCCTCCTCGTCGTTTGCTGAGAATCGCAGCCTTTAAGTACGCGCTTATGGCACGCAATTCGTAAGAACCTTCGGGGATCGCGATTACCTCGTCGTTAACGTCGAAGTAAAATTTATTGTTCGTAGAATTTACATTCGGTATCGTGTTGTAAGTCTCAAAAGTGGCGAGACCCAGCTCGTAATCGTCATCGCTCAGGTCCAGAGGCGGAAAGTAGCTCGTCGCGAGAATGCTGCTTCTTCCGGACAGCGTGATAGTCAGCGACATGACGAGAACAAACTTACGACTGTGATCGATGTACAGTAGGTGTTATGACTGAAAATTCTTCCAATCGATTCGCCGGAGAAATCGCAAACACAACTGCCCGCAGATGCTCTGATCGTACGTCTGATGAGAACGACGATTGTACGCGATATTCGTGTCGCTTCCAAGATAGCGCTCGAGTTCCCTCGGCGGTCGAAGATCACCGAAAGCGTCGAAGTAGATCGCGTCGTTGCCCTTTTTTGCGTACGCTACCCAATGAGTGCCCGGTCCCGACGTATCGTCCAAATTCACGATACCGCTCTCGTTACGACGCGCTCGCGATGGAAGCGCGTCGCGCATAAACACGCCTCTGAAGAAAGGTACGCGCGAACAGATCGCGGCTCGATGCAATTGTTCGTTCGTCGTCGCACCGAATGGCGCGATGATCTCTAGCGTCTCCTTCCGCGAAGTTTTTTTTTATTTTTGCCCCCGCGCGTCGCGCCACGTCCGCGTTTGTACGGCGCGAGATACAGCCCGCGATCTTCCATCGCGCGATTGTGACGTTGCAACTCTTCCAATTGTCGTCGCGCGACTTTGTTGTTGTTCACCGTCTTTGCCACGCCAGCCGCTCCACCGATCAAGGATCCGAGCGCTCCTAGTGCCGGTAGGAGGGGCAAGAAGCCACCGCGTTTTGCAACAGGAAGTCCCTCTTCCTCTTCGTCTTTTTCTTGCTTTTCTTGGTTCTCACAGCCATACTCGATTTTGTCCTCGCGATGATCCATACAAATCTCTGCCGGTTACAATGTCGTTCCTCTACCTAGCCTGTTGCATTCGTCGCAATCTTTAATCTGAGGCGGCGGACCGTCGATGTGCGTCCGTTGCCATGGACGATTGTAATGTTCGCGACACAAACGATAGCGTCGCACCTCCGGATCAGTCTTTATGTGTTCGGGCAGTCTCTCCCACAACTGTTCCACGAAGCGACCGAAATTTCGCAGTAAAACGATCTTCGGGATAAACCGCAACTGCTCGGCGGTAAGATCGAGAATATCGCTATTGTTCAGTAATACGAGAAACATTTCGGAATACCGCGCGATTCCTTACTGATGGACGACGATGATACGATTCGTATATAAATAAGAGCCACGCTCGAGTCGCGCGAGTGTGCGCACGCGCGCGCGTGATAATCGAGGATGCGGTTCGTGCGACAACCTTTAACGATAAGAGTGCCGAATCTCGACGCGAAGACACGGTCGCTTGTTGCCGAGCGCTATTCGATGCGTCATTTGTGGCCCCTCTAATTGCGGTAAAACGAACGTGTTGATAAGTCTACTGGAGAGTCCGCACGGCTTACGCTTCGAAAACGTCTACGTGTATTCGAAATCGCTGCAACAGCCTAAGTATCGATATTTGGAAGAGTTGCTAACGCCGATAGAAGATATCGGTTATTTTACATTTTCCAACAACGTCGACGTTATTCCGCCGAGCGAGGCGCTCCCGAATTCGATATTCGTGTTCGACGATGTAGCCTGCGACAAACAGGACACCGTCAGGGAGTACTTCGCAATGGGTCAACACTCGAACATCGATTGTTTCTATCTCTGTCAAACGTACGCTAAGATACCGAAACACTTAATACGAGATAACACGAATCTGTTGGCTCTTTTTAGACAGGATGGTACCAATTTAAGGCACGTGTACAACGATCATGTAAACACCGACATGTCGTACGAGGACTTTCACGCGTTGTGTCGCGCGTGCTGGCAACGTAAGTACGGCTTCGTAGTGATCGACAAGGACAGCGCGCTTCGAAACGGTAGATACAGACGAGGATTTAACGAGGATTTAACTTTGCCGTACCGTACAGCGATCAGTCGTCGCTGATACGTTAACGGTAACGCAATGACGGAAATCGGCGAACGCGAGAAGACGGCGAGAGATCGCTCGGATGCGCGCGTCGATTCGTAAGAAACACAGGGCGTTGAAAACCGGTAAGCTGGAGGACGAGATCGCTCTGGAGACGCGTTTGAAGCCGATCGTCGAGCCGTTGCGGCGCATCGTCGAACACGCCGAACGAAACGAGGACGATCGAAACGCGATTAAACTCGAAACGGCCGACGTAACACCTATCAAGAGGAAATGGAAGGACGAGGATAGCGTTGCTCATCGGGATGACACCGATGTCTCGACGCAGGCACTGATTCAGCGAGAGAAGATCGCGGCTACGAAACGACTGCGAGAACTACGTCGAGAACGATCGTCGTCGCTGCCGATCGTCGCCTCTACTCCGACAGGAACGCGAAATTTATCCCCCGCGGAACAGCAAATCGTGGGAAGAGATCTGTTTGGAGGGGAGAAGAAAGATGAGGTATTCGAAACCGGCTTCGAATCTCCACCCACGCTCGAAACGTCCGTAAAGCGTACTCTGCGCACGCCTCAAGGTCGAGAAACGTTGCACAGCCAGCTAGGGCCGTTGGGCAGAAAGTACGTGAGCACTCTCCTCAGCGGCGAAGCGACGAGCGAGATGGATAACGTTTACGGGGTGTACCCCGGCGACGACGGCACGATGCTCGGTGACAAAAGATTCGACGTGGACGTCGACGACGTTATAATAGTAGGTGACGTGAGATACGTCGGTACTCCCGGCTTGTACGAATTGATCTTCAAGAGAATTCCCGACGACCTTGTGTATACCGAAAACGATAAACTAACGTACAGAAATATACTGTTAAAGACGAACGCTCACAAACGCGATCACAAAGCTACTATGCCCGTTCTAGGAAACAAGGGGCACAAGTATAAGTACGTTATCGCTCCGCTTTTACAAAGCGTGAAAAAAGTGGATGCTGAACGTGTACCGTCAGCTATGAGGGTCACTGAACAAGAATCGATTACGTTCATTGGGATGATCCGAACGAATTAGTAGATCGTCTTCGATTGCTCGACTCTTCGCGTCGAGCGGGTAACAACGCCCACGATAACGAAATTCTGTCGATACTCGAGGAACTTCGCAAGGCGGGCTTGATTATAAATTGAAACGTCTCGTCGACGACGGCGACAGTATCGCGCGCGCGCGCGAGACCGACGCGATGAATAAATTCGGTATATCTCTGGACAAGCGCCGCGACGATGTAACGATCGGAAGACTACGTCTAGCTATCGAATCTCTTCGAAATTACGTGCGCGATAACGCGCTGTGTCAGGACTCCTTCACCGATTATGATGCAAAAGAGTGCAAGATACGACGTTTGGCTGTGCCGGAAGTTGACACCGACGCGACGAACAAGCGCTACGTCGAACTCGCGCTAAACGCTGTGAAAGAGGACGAGGCGAAGTACCGCGAGAACACTGAGAATATTACGTCGCGATTAAGGAAGGATACGGACGAGTTGCAGAAGAGCTTCCTCATGCTGTTTTCGAGTATCGAGAAGACCGATAAAGCTTGTGACGTGGCGTTTCGCGCCCGTCACAAGGGCGGACGCGCCCGACCGGGAGCGGTTAAAAAGGGCGTAATCGTTTAGGAAATTTTGTGAGCGAGCGGCGAACTTTACGCCGACTCGCGTTTTCCGGATGGAATATCGGGAGTTGAGGTGGTGGCCCCGGAGTGGAATTGTTATAGGAAGAAGAAATCCTGAGGAAGCGAATCCGGGTGAGGAGAGCAGTGGGGTCGAGAGCGGTGCGCACGGAGCGGAATCGCGCGAAGGGCCAGGTAGGCGACCGATGTCGTTTTATTCCGAATAATACCGAGTCACATAAGGACTGTTACGGCCGAGTCATTTCTTTACAGCCTCGGAGAGCCTACGAATCGCAGTCAGCACGAGGAGGAGAAGCAGGCGCCTACATCCCGAGACGAGGATAGTGAACTCCGAGGGGCCCGACACAGCATCCCGAGAGGAAAGAGGGAGCACACGGGACTGATCACCCCGCGAGGATCCCTGCATAGGAGAAAGGCCAGCTTTAATTAATTACGCGGGCCGTCCGAGATGCGTTCGGAGCCGCCAACATAACGCTGCGACGGCAGGACTCCCGAGAGCAAGGAAGAAAACAAAATTATGTACAACGGCGTAAGAGAGCCCGCGACCGGAGGTAGGAATCTCGATCAAAGCCAAAATCGATTTTCGGCCCTGAACGGCGCGCGCAGCGCCACCGCGTGCGGCTACCGGCGTGCCGCCGGCCCATCGAAAATCACTGCTCGACGTGACGGCGACCCCGACGGATCGAGGATCATCGACCGACGACGAGGAAATTGTAAGGCCACCACTTCGACTTCCCGGTAAGCGCGGACTCGGCAGGGACCCGTGTAAGAATCAAGTTATAAGAATCGCGTTACCGAGCCGATAGGCTCGTTTGATATTATCGAATATTTTTATGTTACCGAGATAATTATTGCGTAGAAAGCACGGGACCCGCGTTGAGATCCGCGTTAATAATTATTTTATCCATTAGCCTTCTTCGCCTTCGAGGGGCGCCGTACCGAGTCGACAGTCCTTGTATCTACGTCAAATTCACGTCTAGTAATATTGTATAGAGTCATTAGTTATTACACTATTCTGGTTTAAGCCTTTGATTTAAATTTATTGTAATAAAAGACACGAGAGAATTGTCGTCGAAATGCTACCGAGAGACGCGGTTAAAGCCGAACAGATAATGTAGTTCGAGATGAAGTGACGATCTCCTGTTAAGTTAACGATAGTAACCAGTCCCCTGTAAAGATCGTGGGAAAATACATTCTACATTATTTTATATGTGACGTTGTTGTCTGTGTAATTAGTCCTTTCTCTCTCTCTCCGGGATTTCGGGCCTCCTTCCCCTCGCGAAAAAGAACCACGCCACTCTACCAAAAATTATGATACCGAGCTACCGCGGTTGAGCCGTCGTGTGATTTGTCGATTAAGGAGATAACGATAAGCGGTGCGGCCTGACCGTACCTGGCGCCCAAATACCGTAAGGATCGAAGTTCGTCCGCGAATAATTAATACCGAGCACGACGAAGTTGCGCGTGCTTTTCCGCGATACCGAGGGAAAAGAAAATCGTTGCAAGCTCGAGATAAATTGATACAGGATTTGCAGAAAAACGTGAAGGAACTGGCGGAGCAGTCGACGACGACGATGCGGCAGTTCGAGACGATGGTAAGGTCGTTGCGACGAGATATCGATGTTATAAAACGCGGTGGAAAGCTATCGTCTTTCCACGACGAATAGGTGTTAGAATGAGCATCGAGAAACGAAGGCTCGTGGAGGAGTTACACGCGCCCGCGAGAAGAAGCTTTCCGCGTTGTCGCGTCGTAGTACGCGGATACGACGACTTGTGGCAAGCGGACGTGGTCGAGATGCGTCCTTACGCGCGACACAACAAAGGTTACAACTACATACTCACCGTTATCGATGTACTGAGTAAATACGCGTGGGCCATACCACTCAAGAGCAAAAGCGGAAACGAGGCTGCCCGAGCGTTATCTAAGATAATGCGCGACGACGCTCGATGTCCGAGAAATCTTCAGACGGACGAAGGAAAGGAATTTTACAACGCTGAAGTGCGAAAGATTACGACGAAGCGTAAAATCAATCACTATTCGACGTATTCGGTGATGAAGGCGTCGGTCGTCGAGCGATTCAATCGCACGCTCAAGAACGCCATGTGGAAGTACTTTACGCTAAATGGAACGTACAAATGGATCGACGAGCTGCCGCGTTTGCTGTCCGAGTATAACGAGCGTAAGCATCGAACCATCGAAATGCGGCCTGTCGACGTTACACCAGCCAAAGCACCTGGACTCTTGTCCACGGTGTATAGCAACGTCAAGATAGCCTCTCCAGGAAGATTCAAGGTGAACGATCCGGTACGCGTCAGCAAGTTCAAGACGATATTCGAGAAAGGTTACACGCCTAATTGGACCACCGAAGTTTTCCGAATCAGCAAAGTACAACGAACCTATCCCGTGACGTATCTGCTGACAGATTCCCGCGGAGAATCGATAGCCGGAGGATTCTACGAACACGAGTTACTGCGCGTTTCCGATCCCGATGTGTATCTCGTAGAGAAAGTACTGCGTCGGAAGGGTAACAAGGTCTACGTGAAATGGTTGGGAATGGACAGTTCGCACAACTCTTGGATAAACAAAGGAGCTGTATTACAACTTATAATGTGTTTATTTAAAATATATATTGAAATTTGAATAAACAATGGATTCTTTTTTCTTACAATATTTTATTGTATACATATTAATAAAATTAGAATTTCACTAAAATATGCGTTACTTACAACGGTATCGCGTAATGTCACCATGGGAGAGTATCGGTCGATTCGAGTGCGACGTATCGTTTGTCGTCGTGCGGACTAAGCGCGATCTTCGATTCCGAGACCGTATACACCGCGTGTAACTTGGATCTTATACAGGACTGCTTTCGCGTCATCTCGATCTCTCGTCGCAGACACCGCGCGTAATCCTCGAACGTGATCTTACTCGCGACGACGCTACACTTGACACCTTTGCTCTTCTTCGTATCCTTCTTACCGTCGACTCGCAACGCGTACATCTTCGCTCTAAGTCCGACGAATTCCGTCATGATCGCGCCGTTGTTCTCATCCTTCATCAAACCTGGCACTTTTTTGTTCGCGAGCGGAATACCGTACGCGTTATCGCCCGCGTAATCGCTCGTGTCGAACCTATTGATATCTCTCTTTATATTCTCGTACACATCGTCGCATTCGATGCTATATATGAGACTATCCGTATCGGTGTACATTACTTTGCATTTGTCTCCGTACAACGGTAACATGTACTCGTAGTGAAATTTGTACAAACGGATCTTGGATATGTCGAGGATACACATACCGACGTAGATCGGTTTGTAGAGCTTCACCGAAAGCTTGCGCAATTCCACGGCGACGAGATTCTCGGAGAAGACGCTTCTACTGTGGAAGTTCGGCTTCGCGATCATCGCCTCCGCGCCGAATCTCCCGTCCCATTGAATCACGAGTCGTACGTCCACGTGATTACGCACGTTTTCCATGGTTTTACCGAACACAGCGTTGTTCATCAGTTTGTACAAATTTTTCTCGAATTCGTTTCTCGCGCGAGTTCGTAATCGTGTGTTAAGTTCGATGTATCCACGTAACCATGGAGATTGCGCGAATCGTAGTATTCGGTGAATCTTAGTCACGCGTAAACCGTGTCGAACGCATTGCTGAAGGTTTACGATAGTGTATCACGTAGCGGTGCTTATCGTAAAGTGTCGCGAGGAGTTTATCGCTCCGCTTTCCGGGCGGCTTATCGCGCGTCGGGCAGAACGGTATGTCGGCGTGAGAATCGTGAAGGCCTTGCGGATACGCAAGGTCGACCTCGAGAATATGACCGATAAGCGACTCCGATGTCACGGACATTATATCGAAGTTCGCGACGTCATTGACCCATTGAAAATTTACGTACGGTAACGGTTGACACATCGCCCAACCGTACAAATTGTTCACCTTGAAGTACATCAGGTACGTCGACGGTTCCGACGAATCGTACGTTCCCGCGTATTTATTATTCGCGCGAGCGTACCTGTTCGAACACTGACTCAGACCACCGCGTATTCCACGTTCCAGGAATAGCAACATATCGATATCGGTTAACAATTCGAATCGAATACCGGTATGTTTTAACATCGCGTCCCAGGTATACCCAGGTAACGTATAGTAATGCGCGGGGTCCAACCCGTAACTCTCGATACAAGCGTCGCGAAAATTTTCGAAGACATCCGCCAACAGAAGAACGTCCGTTTTCAGATATAGATCGCTATAGTCGCCCAGCGTTTCGATGCGAAACCGCTCCCAGATATTTATCGCGTGCTCGTAATCACCAACGGAAACTGTGTCATCCGTCAGCGAACTATAGAACGACTCGCGCGGCGGTAAACGGGTCTCGCGTAACTTATCCACGCTGTCGATGTACTCGTACGGAAATACACCTTTTCGCGTGAGGAGCTCGAAATCTTCCATGCTGAGTTCGCGAAATTCGGAACGCGCGATTTTCAGTTTGCTCTTATCGAGATACGATGCCAATTTTTCCGAACTAGTACCCAGAAATTTGAATGAATCCACGAAACGTAATTTGAC
Organism: Lasius platythorax; assembly: GCA_963971435.1. NCBI lineage: Eukaryota > Metazoa > Arthropoda > Insecta > Hymenoptera > Formicidae > Lasius > Lasius platythorax. The sequence goes on along the minus strand of OZ020542.1, from coordinate 16,172,363 downwards.
ACATGTCTTCCATTTCCGTTTTCCTCTCTCGTTCGCCACTGTGTCTTTGACAATCTTCGTAAACGAGATGTATTTCTTTTTCGTTAGCGGTAGCAAATCAACTCTGCCAGGGAAGGCGTTAGCCACGTCTTGAATAATGAAATGCGCGTCGTAGCCAGATAAATTATTAAAAAATACGGGAATAACGTACGAATCGTTGTAATTTAAATTGCAATTCGAATGCGCCGCACCTCTGTAACGAGCGGTGAGATGACAGTGATCGCGTACGCGCGAATCATTCGGTGCGAAAGGTTTCTCGCACACGTAACAGTGCGTTGCGCTATTAAATCTATCCAGCTCGTCCGGTGTAAGATCCACCATAGGTACATTGGTGTCGAGAATCATCTTCGCGCGTTGCGCTAGATCGTGGAGCTTCTCGACGAACCGCATTTCTCGCCGCGATTAGATCTGTATATCAACTTGGAATCGTCGTACGCGCAGCGTACGTAATATCCAACGCTAAACGCCTTATGATGTTGAGTGATGAATGTATCCGACGTAACCTCCTCCTCCTTCTCCATCGCGCATTCGAGATCGGCGTACACCACGAAAGGAATTCGCTCTTTTCTATCGTAGTTCCGAAAGGCTAGCCACTTCTCGTCGTCGTTAGGAAGAATGATCACGCGATCGTTCATTTTTCCGCAGTTTACACTGTGGGCCGATAACTTCTCGTATAAAAGTAATGCACATCTACGAAATATTAATAATTATTAATTTTTACTTTATACACTCTAAAAATTATGTAATTTTTATACTTACCGATCGCATATATACACTTTATTTTTTCCCGCGGTCAATTGTGATCTAACGAGTCGGGACAGATTCTTGATATACGCGAAATGCGCGATGGTATCTCGTTGCTTATCGTACAGATATAGCAAGTTGACGTGTCTTTCCTTCTTATCGTTAGTGAGAAACAGAAGAACAATCGCGATGCCGCGGCCTTTCTTATCCTTCTTCTCGCTCTCCTGAATGGTATAGACGTTGATAGATATCTCGTTGAGACGTTCGAATTTCGCGATGCAATTCAAACTCATGGAAAATTCGACGCTTTCGAGATTCAACACCGTCGAATAGTGCGGATACTGAGAGCTTCTATCCGCGTTTCTTTCAGCGGGATATAGAGCTGCGACTACCGCCCACGCGAAACACGCATCGTCCGTAGATCGCACGATGATCACCGCTCTTTTCATCATAATCTCTCGAGGTATGTCGACGTAATATCCGGCGCGCATAGGATTATACATGTTTACGTTTACAATTAGATTTAATATACGCGACAATGCCCAACCGCTATCACGTTCCTGAAACTCCTCCAACGATGTTAGAATAGCGTCGATTACATGTCGATCGTACCATTCTCGCAAATCGGACGTGATTAAGAGCAGATGATTCTTTGTAGCAATGGTCTTAACAGCGATCTTGTCACCCGCGACGAACTCCCCGTTGAGCGCGGTATTGACTTTGACACTGTTGTATCTCACCATAACGTCGCGTACTCGATCGAGCACGGTAAACCTAGCGTCCTCGAAAAAGCGCAGAGGTTCGATGTAATTTGAATTGATAATCGCACCGGTTAGCACGCGCTTATCGAAAGCCGTCTCGATTTCGGCCCACGAGAATCCCTGCTGACTCTCGACGCGACCGCCACCCCCGCGCGCTCGAAACGTCCGCGCAAAGCATCCTTCACACCCGTTAATTGCAGAATTCGAGCGACCAAAGAGTGAACCATTATAACGTACCGCTTTCGCGAGTTCGGTTCGGATTCGCTCAACCGGGCTCGTGAAAGAGTTTAGCGAGACAACAGTGATGTTAAATGACAAGAATTATTTATTTGAAGACGTTAAATTGCATGTACAAAGTATGAAGTGAACATAGATGTGTAAATGTACAGTGCGCGCGCGATGTATGTGTATTCGTGTATGCGATTGGTGAATGGATATGTACAGTATATGAGTACCGCGTGAGCGATGTATGTGTATTTGTATGTGCGAATGGTGAATGTATATGTACGGTGCGTACGTGCGAACGATGCGTGTATGTATGTATAGTATATGTCAGCGGTGAATGTATATGTACGGTGCGTACGTGCGTGTATATATGTACGGTATATATATGAGCGGTGTGTACGTGCGAGTGGTGCGTGTATATATGTACAGTATACGTGAGCGGTGAATGCGTATGTACAGTATGCAAATGTACCGGATCGGACGGTGCAGGCAGATCCTTAATTGTTTGTCCGATATTACATTTAATGCGGTCGGGCTGGGTGATTTAAATTCCCATGTTAGAATCTCGGCCTTGGAATGCGGGCCGTGCCGGTGGCGCGTGTTTACGTGTTTTTGTCGAATTTAAAGCCCACAGCGGTAAGCGCGCGCGGGGCGTGTGAAAGCGCGTGAGAGCGCGAAAATACTGTTCGGCGCGAACGCGGTTAGATCTTGTCGCGTATTTATTTTACGATGTGGATAGGATGTAGCGGGATGCGAAGATCGACGAGATCGCTCGTCAGCGGCAGAGATCTTTCTACCCGTATTGGTATATCGTCGCAAGGTGTTAGGCGGATCTTTCGAAAGGGCCGAGATCGCTCGGCGGAGACTGAGTTCGCTCAACCTTTTTACTATCTCTTTCGAGGAGCTGTTCAGGATCGGATCTAGGCGCCGTACTGGCTCTAGAAGATCGGTAACTGGAGTGACCTTTGCTCCGTCGGGTAGCTCTCTTTATATCGCGAAATTACCCGTTCGCGTAATTTCGGCGATAATCGCAGGGCCCGATTTTTCTTTCTTAATTGCTGTTAACAAATCGGACGGATTCGGGGCCGTTCGGGCGGCCCCGGCGGCGGTGCGGGCGGAACCATCGTTTGGCGCTTTCCGACGGGATTCGGAGCGATTCGGGGCGCCGAGACGACGGCCTGGTATACGGATGCCGGCGGTCGTTTAAAGGCCCGAATCCGTTACTTTTCGATAGATTAAAAAAGGGCGCAATGCGCCGCTGCACCTTGCCCGGCTGATGTTCGCCGGGCGGCAGCCTTCCGGCGGATCGACGGCCGGGTAATGATCGCTCAAGGGGGGGGGGGATCGTTACACCATTCCGGTAGACGTTCGCTGACGTTTGCTTCGACATTTTTCCCGCAAAAACCGGAAACATTCGTCGCATCGTCTCGCCCAGTCGAGATACTCGCCATCGTTTCCACGTTAGTCGCTCGATTGCACAGATCGCGTTCTTCTTCCATGAATAAATCACGAACACTGCCGTTTTCGTCGATCGCGCCCTCGATAAAATATTTAAGCACACATGCACACATCGTTCACACATAGTTAAACAAAATTGGATAAAAATGGATTTTTATAACGTGTATAGCCTTAAACAAGCTGATAAAACCGAACGCGACTTAGTCTCAGCCAGCGTCCTTGAACATGCAAAATCGCATTTAATTGCGTCTCATTTAATTAAAAACCAAAAAAATGTACGGATTTTTATATTACGTGCAACTTTGAACAAGCGTGACGCAACCAGATGAGACTTTTTTTTGCGTTGAGGAATGCCCGACTGAAGCTCGGTGGGTTTAAGCACACCCTCCGCCTCGGGTGAGGCTTCGGGTAGTGTGGGACTCTAGGCAGAAGGCCTGTCTACCCACTAAACCGCAACGGAGGCTACCTGTGCCAAGTGGCAGTTACCCGGGAACCGCTTACGCATTACTTCCGGACAACTCCCAGGCTTTGCGTCGTAACGCGCTACAAACGAGTGATCGTAACTAGTGGTCGGGAACTCTGGAGGAGTTACCCTCTAGAGTTCCCATCGTAACTAAGGGACGTTTCGCAATTGGGACGAAACTGGCGCCTCGGTGCAATGCCAGTCCGTTTCTCCCGCCCTGACCCATCGCGTGCTAGGGCTCCAGACGCCCCGCTCGCTGCACTTGCGGTGTAATCAGTACGGGGTTATCGAACTAAACATATATAGGAAGAGGAAAAAGGATGAGGATAGGTATGAGGATCGGGATATTTATAACGAGTTTACACATTATGAGGGATCGCTGTTGTGCGATGTAGAAAGAGAGGCTCTCTCGCGTCGCCTCTCTTCCTCCTCCTTCGCCCTCATCACGCGTGTCGTGAAACTAACAAAGGAGTTCCACTGCTCCTTGCTTTCTAGCATCTTCTCTACGACATTGATCAGTGTCAAGTTCGCGATTTGATCTATATTTAATTTGGTCATTTAACTCGCACGCGCGTCTTCCCACGCGGGACAGTCCGCGAGCGTGTTCTCCGCCGTATCGTCGTCGCAGGCACAGTGGAAGCATGCTTTCGTCTGGTGCTTTTGGATGCGCCACAGAAAATGTCCTAAGCTGCCGTGGCCGGTCAGCATTTGGGTGGCGTAAAAATTTATTTCACCGTGACGGCGATTCAGCCAACACTGTAGAGACTGACGAATCGCCACGGCGGTTCGCAGTCCCCATATTCCCGGTTTGTTCAGGTGAGTTTCCCACTGTCTAACGAGCAAAAGCCTCTCCCCGTTCCGGACCTCCGCGTCCGCGTCTTTACTGAAGTCGCCACAGTTTTTCAGTTCCGTGAGTCTCTCGAAAACCCTGCGCCTCAGCGCAGCCTCGAGGGGCCACGGCGGCATACGCGCGAGAAGGGTCGCCGCATCGTACGACACCGTCCTGTACGCCGCGATCACTCTGATGGCTATTGCCCGCTGCAATCTACGCCAAGACCTGGTAACCGCATCCGGGGCGGAGGCGAAACCTCCCGCCCACACTGGGGCTGCGTACATGACAACGGAAGTCATGACATTGTAACGATCCACCCCCCGTGATCATTACCCGGCCGTCGATCCGCCGGAAGGCTGCCGCCCGGCGAACACCAGCCAGGCAAATGCAGCGGCGCTATGCGCCCTTTTTTATTTCTTTAATATCGCGACCGAAACGGGCCGTTATACGGCCGCTATACATTCGAAGCCAGGGCCGTTGTCTCGGCGATTCCGAGGCGCGCCGAACACCGACGGAAAGCGCCGAGCATCGGTCCCTGCCGCACTACCGTCGGAATACCACCAAATTCGTTCGGTGATAATTACCCCGATTAGGGGAACAATCGGGCCGACGAATACCGCCGGAATTACCCGAACGGGTAATTTTTCCGAATAAAAAGGGCGATACGGCCCCGAAAAAGACACTCCGTTTCCTGCTCCGCTCAGAGTCCGTACGACGCCTGACACGAGCTCCGAAACCCAGACAGCTTCTCCAAGGAAAGCGAAAACGGGGTTGGGCGCACCCAGCCTCCGCCGAGAGCTTTCGGCATTTCCTAAAAGAAGCCTCCTGTACAAACCTCACACCGAATATTCAAGGTCGGGTGTACCCGGTCTCCGCTGAGAGCTCTCAGCAATATTTAAACAATCCCCGCACACCTCGCAACGACGAGATTCTACCGGTAGGGAGACACCTGCCGCTGACGGGCGTTCCCGTCTAATCGTTGCATCCCGTATGCAGTAATCCCGTCCTGCAAAGCCATAACGATTAAGCCCGATATCCCGCGATTATAATAAGCGCGTGCTCTCTCACGCGCCACGCGCTCTCGCGTCCCCCGCGCTCTCGCAACGCGCGCTCTCACGCCTAGCGCTCTCGCGCTCCCGCGTGCCCGCACGCCCCGCGCCTACGCTCACGCGTAAACAACTCGCACGCCCGGCATTTAAAGAGCCGAGGAACAGACGAAAAACGCGACGGCAATAAACCGATCCGTCATTTAATTCCAAGAACTTTAAACCACGGAAAGTCGACCGCATTAATGTACGATCGGATAATTGAATAAAGGCTTTACCGTTCGATCCGATCCGGCCCGTATGTTTCACACGCGGAACGCATTTCCAACACACACTGTACACGCATACATCGCCGTACCACACACACGTATACACGCAATACTACATACACGCATCTACTGTCGACACACTTTACCTTTATACACACACACACATATATAATTTAATCACACTGTACATGCAAACACAATTAAGTTAATAAATCAAATCTTTAACGCACTTCCGTGTTAATTGTCTCGTAGCCCTTTCCGAGCCCTGATCCCGCCTGAGCGAATCCGAGCCGTGCTCGAAAAGAGGCACGTTACAACATTAGCGTACAAACGTCGCCTCCGCTCCCCCGGTCCCCTCAAATTTGGTATGAGTTTTGATAATGCCCTCAGTACAATTGCCACCTTGTTTCCGACATACTTGAAGTGATCTCTAAAGCACCAAGTGGAATCGACAAGGACCCCGAGACTTCATCGACGTCCCTCTCGGCACTCTGGCTCTACCCATTTTAACAAAGTGCGGAACGTCCGGAATCTTTTTGCAGAAAACGACCGCTTCGGTTTTCGCCTCAGCCACGGACAGGCCCATCCTCTCTATGTGTCGCGTCACACTGGCCACCTGAACGTTCATCTTCGCAATCGCCTCGCGCAAATCAGCCGACGTGGCAATAAGGAGAGTGTCATCGGCATAACATACCGGGTGACATCCCTCCTCCGCATCCAAGCGCAACACCGAATCGAACGCAATGTTCCACAGGAGTGGTCCTAAAACCGACCCCTGCGGAACACCCTCGCGCACATCGCGTTCCATCGTACAACCTTCCATATTCCTGTAAACTATCGATCGACGAGAGAGGTAACTCGCGACTATCGCGCGGAGATAAACCGGTATCTCCTTGTGCTCCAATGCCGCCAGGATCGTGCCCCACGGAACCGAATTGAAAGCATTCGAAATGTCCAATCCCATCGCGATCGCGTATCCTCCTCTACCCACCATCTCCCGAGTAAGTTCGCGTACCCGAAGAAGAGCGTCCACCGTCGACCTGGCTCTCCGAAAGCCATACTGGTTCTCCGATAACGAGTGCTCCTCGTTGTTCTCGAGCCAGAAATTAATGCGCTGAGCAATTACCCTCTCAAACGTTTTCCCAAGTTCGTCCAAGAGGCAAATGGGTCTGGCTTTAATCTCGCCAGACACGCCCCTCGGACCCTTGGGGATCAAAACCAGTATGGCCCTCCGCCAGATCTCCGGAAAGTAGCCCCTCTTCAGGCACAGCGTAAACAAATTCGCCACGTGTCCGAGAATCACGTTGGGCACTTTCTTCCAAACTGTAGCCTTAAAGTTATCCGGACCCGGTGCCACGTTCCTAGCGGGTCTTTTCTTAATATATTCCGTAACCTCGTAAGAAGTTACGTCTAGCTCATCCATCCATTCCACTTCCGGGACGATGGAAGGACCGGAATTGCCCACATTATTCGGAAATAACGAATTTAACAATGGGTTTAACGTATTGTCGTCGATAGTCTCCGACAGGATGGGACTGGACCTTCGAAGCTTACCTAGCACCACTTTATAGGGAAGGCCCCACGGATCCTTTTCTATGGTCGCTATGAGCTCCCTCCACGAGCCACTTTTCGCACGCCTGATGGCATTACCGAGTGACCTCTTTGCCGATTAATAGTCCATCCTCGCCTGATGTGCACCTTCCGCGTCTCTTCTCCGTCTACATCTAGACCAAATGCGCTTAGCCTTGATCGAAGCGCGCCGCAATTCGGCAATTTCCTCCGACCACCAGTACGCCGGCGTCTACCGTTTTTTTCCAGATACTATCGGAGCGGCTGTGTCACAGGCACTTTTCATCAATCCTATAATCCAGTTCGCATAAGCGGCCGGATTCTCTTCAAATTCGCTAGGTAAGTTAACATCCGCGATAAACTCTAGCGTTCGTACAAATAGCTCTGCGTCCAACTTCTTTATGTTCCATCTCTTCCTAGTATCTTTCCCCTTAACACGCGTCGGGACCGATCCGATTACAATTTCGATATACTGATGGTCGGAGAGAGACTCCGTATTCTCCAGTACCGTCCAACTTATAATATCTGAGATCGCGCTTGAAGAGCACCACGTGAGATCCACGATCGATGCTCCTTGTGGTCTCACGCACGTGAAAACTCCCCTCTCGTTGAGTAGTCTAAGGTCCAGAGTGGCCGCCCATCTCTCGACGAGCTCTCCGCGCCTATCAGTGGCAGAGGAGCCCCAGTAGACAGAGTGCGCGTTAAAATCGCTGCCGATCATGACGCCTCCCTGGAACATTCTCCCAAGCACGCCAGCGCCTCCGTGATGTCTTCCACTGTCGTCGAAGGATCCACACAACGAATTCGCATCTCTCCCATCGCCATTAGGTTATTGACGCGCGCCTCTTCTCCCAGTGCCTTCGCCAAACTAATGCTGAGTGTATTCGCCAACTGTTTCCCTTGCGGGCCCGGAACTTCGATCACGATCGCACCATTCATTGCTCTCCTAATGATGGTGTCGTGAATGCCCAAGTCTTTTAAGCTGACTTCCTTTTTCGCCTTGGCCAATATCTGGGCGTACGTCGCGCCACCGTCTTTACCCGTGATAGTTACTACCGCGGGTTTGTTTAACTTCTTCGCGAATTTGGCCGGCCTTTGATTTTCAGCGTAACTGTGCTTACAAGTCTTTGGTGCGGATTGAGATTGAACATTATTCGCGTTTTTGTCCACACTCGTTACTTTACCCCTTCTATTAATCGTACTCCATTCTTGCATATTATCAGGACGAGAAAGGGAATAACGGGGAGGTATCAGTTGCCTGTTCTCAATTACCCTGATGCCAGAGTTACGTGGGCTATCGTTACGTTGAGACTTAACATCTACTTTGACTTTCTGATTAGCTATATAGTCGTTCTTAGTCGTTTTGGATGCCGTTTGTGTCCAAGATGTTGCCCTTTTCCGCGAGGCCATTCTTCCTCTTGACGCATGTAACTCATGTCTTTCAAGCAACCAGGCAACGCTATGTCAACTTCCATAGAGTGTTCAGATTTATGCGAAAAATTAGAGGCCGTGGATTCTCTTCTTCTTTTCTCCTCTTCAGATCCTCTTGATTTCTTAGGTAGAGAGGGAAATTCCTCTAATGCGGAAGGACCACGTGCCTTCATTAACGTGTCAATGCTCTTATGGAGTTCCGATACTGTCTTTCTTAAACTGTTGATTTCCGCATCCTTTGCTCTATTCTTTATTTTTAGGTGTTGCACTTCTTGTCGTAGCAACTCATTGTCCCTTTTAAGACTGTACATCTCCAGATGCTGACATTTTCTCCGTCAGTGCCATTAGAATCGTAACTGATACAATTTTGCAGTCCTTCATTATTCCTTCAACGTGACCAGCAAGTGTACATCTGGATCTCTGCCTGTCTAGCTCACTCAGGTATTCGATTCCCCTCGTAGCCAGAGCGACTCCGTCCAATTTCGCCCACTCAGAGAGTGGAGTATTCATATCCTTATCCATTTCTAGCCTAGAGACAAACTCCGGGATAGACCTCCTTCTGACTCTTTTAGCAGGGGTCTTCTCTGTCTTCTTCTCCTTCTTTTTCCCCCCTTTTTCTTCCTTTTTTGGCTTTACGCGAGGAACGAGTCGAACTGTATTCCTCAGAGTTCGAATCTTCTGAGGATATTTCTATCGTCTGCATGGGAAGGCTAGATTTCCGGAACGGTGAGCCTTTACTTTTCTTCTCCCTCGCTGATTCCTCTTCGGCCCATTCAACTATGGGTCTCACTAGGTCCTCCAATCTCTTGGAAGAAGTAGATCTATTGGATCTCTTTTCTTCCGCTTCCTCCAATTGGTTATCGCTGTCATCCATAGTAGTTACGATCCTTTTCCCCTTTTTTCCTTCTAAGGACTCCCGAAGACCACCAAAAACAGCCTTGGTGGAGGATCCACCCGTTTTCCTGGAACTCCTACGTATAGGAGTTTTATACTCCGGAGACGAGTCGAGGGACTTGTCAGAGCCCGTCGCCCCCGGAAGTTTTTCATAATTAGTGGCCTCTTCGTATATCATCTGAGACTCTAAATCACTATTCACATCTTTCTCTTGTTCCACTTCCTTGGGATCCAGGATGCGGAATTTGTTGTGCCTTCTGGCACCAACAGCCACCGCTTCTTCCACTTCATTACCAGGCGAAGAGGAAGCCATCCTCTTTTCTTTAACTGATTTTCTTCCTCGGAATATAGGTACTGTCTCGAGAGTGTCTACCTCCTCGATTAACTCAGTAGTAGCTTTAGCTACTGCTGACGCGCTAGCTGAGACCACGTCAACAGTGCCCTTGCACGATGACGACCCAGCGGCGTCGGGCTCGCCACTGTGCCGGTCCCTGAGGGTTCCGAAGTCCCCCTGAGACAGTAAGTTTGACTCGTTTTCAGTAGACGTTTCCATAGTTGTATAATTTGGGGACAAAGATCGGTTGTCCCCATCCCGAGAGTAATCGAGGGAATACTCAACCCGTGTAAAGCCAAAAGGCCCCGGTTTAAGTGCCGGTGACGTTGGCATAACAATTAAGTCGCAGGACACATCATCAATTTGCCTATCAATGTCCATAAAATCCTGCTTTTTGTTTACAATTTGGCGACTAATATCCAACAGTATAGATTGCGACCTATTGAGAGCGTTGATAGCTTTTGCGTCTATTACGATGTTCGTTTCCTCATCCCGAGAGTGTTGGCTTCAATAGGAGTTATTCTCTTCTAACGATGAAATGGAGGAGCAATCACGAAGTACGCTGTATTCTTGTTGGAGATCAAATTCCCGAACTTCTAGTAACTTAATTCTATGTGACAAATACATACGAGCTAGCTCCGATTGTTGTGCATAGTCATCAACAATTTGACATACGCTACAATAGCTCTGATCGTGTTTCTTTTATGTAGTAAATCACGATTCATAAACTCCTGTTCGATAGAGTATAAATTCCTCGTAATTCTGCCAATCAACTCCTCCGAACTTATTCTCTTGTTACGCAACCAGTCAATAAGCTCGCAAATATCTAATACACGCGCCATTTTACAATTATCAATTAGCTTACACAGTGCAAACAACAATCAAAGAGATAGTAGTTTCCTCCCGATGCGCCAAGGTCATTGATTGGCTATTGCTAGCGAGCAAGACCCGATTCCGATCCGAGAGGATGTAGAACTCTTATACAAATAATAGAGCTCTTACTTAATATTACTTATATAGACTACTTATAAAGAATAATTATAAAGAATAATGAAGCATAATAAAGAAGCGTGCAATTCCCAATAACAACAATACAGTTAAACTCGCCGGATATTAGGCGAATTTAAAGATTGCCGGGACCTAAAGCTCTGAACGAAGCTGCACGCAATCTAGATTAACTTAAAAATACCAAATAATAACAAAAGATAGAAATTAGTATTGCCTATTATCCAAATTAATATTTATAGCAAAATAAGTGTAGGAAACAATGTTCAGGTATAATTAGTTAAGTACTTAATGTATTTACCAATTTTATTGACTCAAAAGCATTATTTAAGTATATCACCACTAATAACAATTTCTTTTAAGAATATACATATTTAGCAAAATGTAAATGCAATTTTAATCATCCAAGGCTTTACCAAACTACACAAAAGATTATAATCAAATATAGTTAGATAGTTAAATGATATTTTAGAAAAGAACACCTTTTCAAAGTAAATATTTCAATAAGTCGTCAATTAGGGTCTGTTCCTCAAAGTTTGTCGCAATTAAAACACATAAATTGCATTTATTCCATTAATACTTAACAGGTCTTAATAATAATCAGTATTCAGGTATAATTAGTTAAGTACTTAATGTATTTATCCAATTTATTGATTCAAAAGCATTATTTAAGTATATCATCACTAATAGCAACCTCCTTTAGGAATGTACATATTTAGCGAAATGTAAATGCAATTTTAATCATCCAATGCTTAACCAGACTACACAAAAGTTTATAATCAAGTATAATTAGATGGTTAGATGATATTTTAGTCAAGAACACCTTTTCAAAATAGTTACTTTGATAAGTCATCAGTTAGGGTCTGTTTCTCAAAAGTTATCGCAATCAAAATACATAAATTGCATTTATTCTATTAATACTTTTCCGATCTTAATAAAATTCAGTATTCAAGTGTAATTGGTTAAGTACTTAATGCTTTTATCGAATTTGTTGATTCAAAAGCATTATTTAAGTATATCACTACTAATAGCAACCTCTTTTAAGAATATACATATTTAGCAAAATGTAAATGCAATTTTAATCATCCAAGGCTTTACCAAACTACACAAAAGTTTATAATCAAGTATAATTAGATGGTTAGATGATATTTTAGTCAAGAACACCTTTTCAATATAGTTATTTCGATAAGTCATCAGTTAGGGTCTGTTTCTCAAAAGTTGTCGCAATAAAATACATAAATTGCATTTATTCTATTAATACTTTACAGATCTTAATAATATTAGGTATTCAGGTATAATTAGTTAAGTACTTAATGTATTTATCAAATTTATTGATTCAAAAGCATTATTTAAGTATATCAACACTAATAGAAAATTCTTTTAAGAATGTACATATTTAGCGAAATGTAAATGCAATTTTAATCATCTAAGGCTTTACCAAACTACACAAAAGTTTATAATTAAGCATAATTAGGTGGTTAGATGATATTTTAGTCATGAACACCTTTTCAAAATAGTTATTTCTATAAGTCATCAGTTAGGGTCTGTTTCTCAAAAGTTGTCGCAATAAAAATACATAAATTGCATTTATTCTATTAATACTTTTCCGATCTTAATAAAATTCAGTATTCAAGTATAATTAGTTAAGTACTGTAGGGAAATATTCAGGATAGAGTGTATTGGTGTAAGAAAGCTATAGGTATATTTCAATTAAACTGAGCAGGACACAAGTATAAAAAAAGAAAGACTCTGTATTCTAATATAATAGTAGAATAAAGTAAAGAAGTATTGAAAAAGATTGTGTATAAAAGAGAGTTCCGTTATCTTCATAATTGTTTAACAATCGAGTAACGAATCGAGAAACGAACGTGCGTAAGGCTTGGCCGATAAACTAACGTGGTTATACACCACCGAACCGATGTATAAATCGGTAGCAACCGTTAATCTGATCTAACGGAATCAAGAAAGCGAATCTAATATCGACTGTGTCGTCTGAGTCTCCAAATCGCTCTGCCGTCGCGATAGCGCCGGCTCTCTCGAGTCCCCGCGATATTCTCCCGCACACATGGGGTGTTAAGGAGGGGGATCTCAGGGCCGCACGAACGGTAGCTTTCCAAATTCCTTTCAGCTCGGCCAGCCTGACGTTACATTCGTCTCGAATGTTACTTAACATTGTTTCCTATAAACAAAAGAAAGAAATTTGTACGATAACGTATTGCATAATAATATCTAGGTAATAATGAAGTACGCAAACTTATTCTAGCTTTATATGTACTATTTACAATTTTTTTTTTGACAATGCAATTATTTAAATGAATCCGGTTTTATTTTTCGGTATCTACCGGTTCGCTGATCGGTTTAATCCACGGCTTTAATTTATCAGAAAATAAGATCGTATTACACGGTTTTTGGGTTATATTGAACCCGGGAATGTCCGTAATAACACATCTGTTTTTGTTTAATACTTTGGCGCCCTGATATGGTTCTTTGTAGTTAGGCTTCAGCTTTTGGCTAACTCCAGTCTTCGCTTGTAGGTCGCGAACAAGGACTAAGTCACCTGTTTTGTATTCTGTAGGTTTTTTGTGACGCTTGTCATAATAAGACCTATTATACTCTCTTAACTTGTTGTTTGCTTGCTGAGCGATATTCCGGATGGAGTCTCTTTGTTCTCCGATATTATTTTCGATACCGAGCCAACAATCAATATAGTTTTTCAGATATTTGTCAGAGTGATTATGTTGATCGTACCCTAACAGTAATTTTGAAGGTGAAGCCTTTATCGAAGAGTTAACGGTATTATTTATCACATATTGAACCGTATTTAACTGTCTTTTCCAATCTGCCGGTGACTCTATTATTTTAGTTAAGCTACTTTTGCGGAATCGATTTACGCGTTCGATAATACCGTTTGCCCATGGGGAGGCTACAGCTACTTTATGTAGTTTAATATTCGAGTCTTGTAAGAAAGTTGCGAATTCTTTCGAAGTGAAAGCCGATCCTCGATCGGTTACTATTTTTACCGGTTTTCTAAAAATATTAAATAGAGATTTTAGTCGATCACAAACTTCTTTCGCGTTGGTCGTCTTCGTCGGGTAAAGGCACGCGTATCGCGAATAAACATCGATAACTGCGAATACATATTTATATCCGTCTGCCGTTTCTTGCAGCGGACCAAAATGATCGGCGTGAATTATCTCGAAAGGTTTTTCTGGAGGAGGTTCGATTTGAGACTCTCCTTCGAATCTATTAATAGACGAATTCGCCATCAAGCAAACAACACAGTTATCTATATAATCTTTAATTCGCTTTCTCGCCGACGGAAACCAATACGTCTCGTGAAGACCCTGATACGTTTTCTCAAGGGCGCAATGAGCCATTTCGTCGTGATAGGTTTTTATGATGGTGTTGACCATCGACTCAGGTACTGCGAAACGCGAACGTTCAATATCTTTACGGTAGACCAATCCATCTATTAATTCAAATTTTTCATTTTCTTCGAATTCTAATTTTTGAGCTATTTATTTTAGACGAGGATCTTGGAGTTGGCGGAACTCCAGCTCTCTTTCTAACGGTAAAATTTCTAAATAAAAAATTTGTCTGCTCAATGCGTCTACGTGAGCCATTTTTTTCCCCGGTCGATGCTCAACTTTAAAATTATAGTTTTGAAGCATTAGCGTCCATCGCGCGATTCTTGGATTTAAGTTAGCTTTGTTAATAGCATATACCAGAGCATTACAATCGGTAACTATGGAAAAATTCAAGCCGTACAAATATGTATGAAAACGCTCGATCGCCTTGACTATCGCGAGCATCTCGAACTCGAAGCTATGATAGTTACTTTCCGCTTTATTCGTAGCCTGACTGTAGTAAGCTATAGGAGCTAAATTATTATCTTTTTGCTTTTGGAGCAAAATTGCTCCAAGGCCCTTCGCGCTAGCATCCGTGTGTAACTCGGTTAAGGCCGTTGGATCGTATAAACGTAACACCGGGTATTGAATTAATTCGTTTTTCAAATTCCTAAAGGCGTCTACACAATCGCGATCGAAATCGAACTTAACGGTTTTCTTTAAAAGATTATACAAGGGTTTAGTCTTTTGAGCGTAATCTCGTATAAATTTTCTAAAATAGTTAGTTAACCCTAAAAAGCTTTGTACTTGATGCACGTTTTTTGGTTCAGGGAAGGATTTTATTGCCATAACGTGACGCTCACTCATAGTAATTTGATTGTGAGAAATCACGTATCCGAGATACTCAATCTTATTTTTAAGAAAACTACATTTTTTATAATTAAGTTCAAAACCGTATTTTTTTAATTCAAGTAAAACTTCTCGTAAAATTTCTAAATTTTCATCTACTGATTTTGACGCGATTAATATGTCGTCTATATATATCAAAATTTTCTCTTCGCGTATAAGCTTTTGCAAGATCTGAACAATACGCTTCTGGAATTCGGCCGGTGCCTCTGAATAAACGAAAGGTAACCGGAGATATTCATATTGCCCGTCGGGCGTAGCAAAGGAAAAGTATTTAGTCGAGTCGGGGTGCACCTTAATTTGGTGAAACCCGTCTCTCAAATCTAACAGCGAGAAAACTGTTTTATCACCGAGCTTCGTGAGGCAATCCTCGATTAATGGAAACGGATACTTCTGTTTTATTACCCGTGCATTTAATGGACGAAGATCTACGCACAGTCTGAGATCGCCGTTTTTCTTTTTGACTGGCACTATACGTGCGCAATACGGGGAGACGCTTACTTTGATAATTTCCCGAGCTAATAAATCATCTGTGATTTTTCGGATTTGCTGCCTCTCGTTATAAGCAAATTTCCTCGGCGTGTACGCGTATGTAGAGGTGTCTTTTAAATTTACTGAGACGAGATAATTGTCGTCTATCAACGGTATCTCCGCGTTTTCTATCCCGAGTACAATATCTTTAAGTCGCTCTTTCTCCGTCAAACCAAAATCAATATCGCTCTCATCTATAATAGATTCGGTGCAAACATCAGTATAGCAAACGTCCGATTGCATTAACAATTGCGTGAACGTAAGGTGATCTTTACGCGCTCGATAAACTAAAGTCAGATCATAATTTTCTAATAAATCACGGCCAATTACTAAATCAATATCTGCGAAATCCGGACCAACAACATGTAATATAATATCAAAAGATCTATCCGGAAAATTTTCAAAATTAATCGTGGCTTTAATTTTTCCAAGAATATTAATCGGTGTCTTTGTTAATGCATTAAATTTACGATCGACCGGCTCCAAAGTGTCTACTGAGAGATCAAAAATTTTTTTCAAATTGCTAGTCGCTATGAACGAGACCGGGCTTCCCGTATCTAACAATGCATCTAACTCGCACGCTTTATCATTAACTTTAATTATTTTAACTAACGGACCATTTAAAAGGAACTTATTTTTACATTGCTCCGTCTCCGTGACTGCTGCTGATGTAGTCTGCGCCGCCGGAGATGCCTTGGCCCCTGCGGTCGAGGATTTTGTCGCCGTCGGAGGACGATCCTTCTTCTTCAATTTCGGGCAATCCGCCTTCCAATGCCTTGCAATAGTTGCAGACACGTTCTGCATTTCAACAGTCCTGTTGGAGGTGCCCCTTCTTGCCATAGGTCTTGCAGGTGATATCTTTTGCCTTTCCGTTTTTGGAATTACTGAAAGGCTTCTTGTCGCAGTCTGACATTCCGGCTGTAATTCTTCTCATCGCCTCCAAAAATTTATCAAGCGACTGGGACGTCAACGTCAGAGCAGCGGCTCTCAACGAGCTCTGCTGGATCCCGCCGATGAGAAGGCTGATAACATCCCTCCAGGGCAGATTCAGTGTGTGAATCAAAGTTAATTTCTCCATGGCGTATTGGTCAAATGACTTCTTATGGGGAAGCCATCGCCGGGCTTCAATTTTTTGCATCGCCATCATGAAGGAAACTTGTCTATCAAACATCTTAACGATCTCTTGCTTGAGACTGCTCCAGGATTCTAAGATCTCTCCGGATTGTATGTCGTACCATGCTTTTGCTGTTTTCGTCAGCTTACTTAAAGCTGCAAGTAGCGTTACGTCGTCCGTCGCTTCATGTACTCGTGCCACCTTGTCGACCCTTTGCGTCCACACCACAACATTTTCGTCATCTGTGCCTCCGAATTCCGGGATTTGTGGAGCTAATAATGTTACTGCGTGTGCAGGTGATAATGTATGTATCGTCGAGGAACGTACGGGCTGCGGAATCTCGCGTTCCTGGGCTGACTCCGGTATGTTCGAAGCACCTCTGCTAGACAAGGCTTTCAATTCCTCCATCATATATCGCTGCTGGGCTAAGCACACATTCAGTGTGTCCGCTATCTGGCGGATAGCGAGCTGCTCTTGACTTTCAGCGACTGTGGCTATATCTGCCGAAGTTGATTGTCCAGGCGGATTGTTAATCAATCCGGTCCTCGAACCTGAGACTTCCTTACTCGGTGGAGCCGTCCGTGCTACAACGCTGTCCGCGCTGTTCCGTTGCCAAAAACCCAGGATATTTTCAATTAGCCGATCTCTATCTGTTGAGAGCGGTACCTGATATTTCGATGCTTCATCTCGAAGCTGCTAGAAGGTCATTGTCTCTAATCTCTCGCGCTCCATTTATGCCGTCGGAGACTTCTTCGTTCGAGTTTGAACCATAAACGGTGACTCTCAAATCACTACTTAACGGCGCGCACTCACTTATCTCAAAAAGACTTTATTCTTTGGTGAAAATACAAAGTCGGAGCCAAAGGAGTAATCAAAAGGAGTGAAGGTTGTCATCCCACTTCTGAATTTATTGTAGGGAAATATTCAGGATAGAGTGTATTGGTGTAAGAAAGCTATAGGTATATTTCAATTAAACTGAGCAGGACACAAGTATAAAAAAAGAAAGACTCTGTATTCTAATATAATAAGTAGAATAAAGTAAAGAAGTATTGAAAAAGATTGTGTATAAAAGAGAGTTCCGTTATCTTCATAATTGTTTAACAATTGAGTAACGAATGGAGAAACGAACGTGCGTAAGGCTTGGCCGATAAACTAACGTGGTTATACACCACCGAACCGATGTATAAATCGGTAGCAACCGTTAATCTGATCTAACGGAATCAAGAAAGCGAATCTAATATCGACTGTGTCGTCTGAGTCTCCAAATCGCTCTGCCGTCGCGATAGCGCCGGCTCTCTCGAGTCCCCGCGATATTCTCCCGCACACATGGGGTGTTAAGGAGGGGGATCTCAGGGCCGCACGAACGGTAGCTTCCCAAATTCCTTTCAGTACTTAATGCTTTTATCAAATTTATTGATTCAAAAGCATTATTTAAGTATATCACCACTAATAGCAACCTCTTTTAAGAATATACATATTTAGCAAACTGTAAATGCAATTTTAATCATCCAAGGCTTTACCAAACTACACAAAAGTTTATAATCAAATATAATTAGATGGTTAGATGATATTTTAGTCAAGAACACCTTTTCAAAGAAAATATTACAATAAGTCGTCAATTAGGGTCTGTTCCTCAAAGTTTGTCGCAATTAAAACACATAAATTGCATTTATTCCATTAATACTTAACAGGTCTTAATAATATTCAGTATTCAGGTATAACTAGTTAAGTGCTTAATGTATTTATCAAATTCATTGATTCAAAAGCATTATTTAAGTATATCAACAACCTCTTTTAAGAATATACATATTTAGCGAAATGTAAATGCAATTTTAAACATCTTAGGCTTTTCCAAACTATACAAAAATTTATAATCAGGTATAATTAAATAGTTATATGATATTTTTAGTCCAGAAAACCATTTAAAGTAAATATTACAATAAATCATCAGTTAGGGTCTGTCACTCAAAATTGTCGCAATCAAAATACATAAGTTGTATTTATTCAATCAATACTTTACCGATCTTAATAAAATTAAATATTAAAATGTAATTAGGTGAAAGATTAATTTTTCCACCAAATATATTGATCAAAAAGCATAATTTCCAAAAGTCAATACCGACATAACCTTCTCTCAGAAATATACACACCTAACCAAATATGGATGTAATTCATCTACACTATTATAAACAATAAAGCAATGCAATGAAATAAAGAAGCAATCCTCTTCTCCTTCTCCTTTGTATATCATAACAAAGAATGATCACTTCAGCTGAATTACAACGTCGATGAATCGTCAAAAACCAATCCTCTTCACCCTCTTCACAGTAGAAGGACAATAAAGAAAAGAAGACTGACAGCAACAATTGACGATACAAGTGCTGTTAACCTCAAACTATTAAATAATATTTATTTATCTATTTATTTGCTCATCAATAGTAATAGTCTTCTCAAAAGTTAACAGCAAACAATTTTAAGTAAGGTTAAACCACAGAACACAACTCACTTAATGTGACATAATACACATATGACAGTATAATATAACATGAATATATATATATATATATATATATATATATATATATATATATTGCAACGACTTTCTCTCTCCGGTGTGAACGGACTTTACTGCCGTCCCGCTCTCGCCGTCGCGCGGATCTTTTCTTTTGCGCCAACGACGGGGAGTATCCTCGTTGGACGCGAGAGTCGAGCGGAAAAGTCGCCGACAAAAAGGGCGAAAGGATCGGGGGAAAAATGATAACGAGCCGACAAGGAACGGGTTGATAGGAGTTCCGCGCGTGCCGTGCCGAAAACCGAATATCTAACGCGATAGCCGAAGATTGGGCGCCAGACGCGGTCTCTCACGCGTCAATTCGCGAGATCACGAAATTACGCAAACTCTAATTATCCGGATTCGTCACGGGCGGGCTAGCTCGCCTAACGGCAGAGGGGCAGGGTGTTAGTCGACGGAACACGAAATTAGGCAAGAGGCGACAACCACAGAAAACGAGAAATACGGACGCTAACGCACACACAAAAAAAAAGACAGCCAATAAATAAGATAAATCAGGTCGGGTTTATTACAGAATAATATTGAATTAGATACGCGCAGTGAGAATCATGATAAATGGTGAAATTCATATAATTCAAGAGTAGATAAGAATAATACAATAAAAAAAATGCAACTAATAATAACCAGGCCTAAACAAAGTGAATTTCAAGTAAAGCTCGACCTTGTAAAAGAAAGAAGCTGGGATAATTAAGAGTAACGGGTTCGTGAACAAGGCCCGGCGAATAAAAGATATTAAACAAAGCGACAGAGAAAAGTATTATTTAAGAAAGCCGGCAAGTTACAGATTTAATAATCTCGAATCAAAAAAAAATAGAAAAATAGACTTGACTGCATTACTCGACCTTAAACCCGACAACTGCTGTATAATTTAACTCTAATCATGAGCGCAGATAAGCGTAGTATTCGCGAGATCGACAAAAAGAATGCGACACGCCGGAATTAACACTCGCTACGCTCGGCGGTAGCGATTCGCGTACGAGACTGTATATTCGATCCGACGGATCCGATTTGCTTACAACGACGTGGACTTATACATCGGACAGTTCCCGACTTCCGGATATAACGACGATCTTCGATAATAACGGCCTCGCCAGCCGCATTGAGACGTAACAAAACTACCGATGCCAACGCGAATAATAAGCGAAATCGAGACGCCGACAAAGGCGGCAACGTGACGCAATTCTCTCATACGCATTCGCGCCCTACGGGCGGCTCACTCAATGACCCGCGTTGAACGCGACGTTCAATCACTCTATTACATTCACACTACATACTTCGACAAGATACCCGACGCTTAATTACACGCAATACGATTATCGCGACGCGACTCTCCAGAAAGACGTCGATACGTTAACGCGATCGCGAAATCATAACGATCTACAATAAACGAGGCCTGCGCTCTGCAGGCTCACGGGATCGAGATCGCTTGTCGTCGTGGCCGCGACACTAAAAACTTGATTAATTACGGGGCATAGCCCGGACACCAAAAATCACCAAAATTACAACGACGACGACAGAACGACGCAATCCCGGACGCGATTGCACGTGGCGTAGTATACGGAGGGCAACCTCACCGACACCTCGTTACTCCTGGGGATGCAGGGTCGGCAGCGCTCGTCCTTCTCGAAAATCCTTGACGGAACGGCTAAACGATAACGGCGGCACGAGGTCCTCACTATCACACGTGTCGCGACAGGCTGTCTGCCGGATTCTCTCGATCCAGAATCGATGGCTCGGGGCCCTCCCTAATGCTGCGCACGCGGGGTGCGTGTCCTCGCGGCCAATCACGCGACGGCACGCGACGGCACGCGACAACGCCGGTAAGCGCCAATTCCAAGGCCGTGGCGGGGGCGCAGGTACCCGCTACATTGCCGAAAATATTCGTAGGGCCCGTTCGACAGGGCCGTCGTAGAGCTTCCACCGCTGCCTTCTTTCCGATAAAAATGCCACGGGCCTTGCTTCTGCTTTTTCCTTCCGGCTCGTGCTTCGCGTTCTCCGCTCTCGATTTATGGCCGCCACTCTGCCGTGCTTTCCATGGAATTTTTGCCGTGAACCGTGGCTCCGATTTCGCCTCTGCCTCAATTGCCTCCGTATCCATTCGCTCGTATCAAAAAAAAAATAAAAATAAAAGTCTATAACGCTTGAACAACAGAAACGATAACAGATGCCTCTCTGGAGACCGCGGCACGGTTCTCATTAGTATTTCGCCTGACGCGATTAGGGAGGAACTCGGCGGACGCGCGCGGGACGGCAACGTCACAATATATATATATGTGTGTGTGTTTAAACTATTTAAAGCAAGTAAATTAAATAAATCAAATAAATTCATAAATGAATGAATGAATGAAATTAACAAAAATTTTCATTTAATATGGCATTACTGAAATTCCCACCACAGCGCCAAAGATTCGTCTCTTAACCACGATATTACTATATACCGCGTGTTTAAGTTATTTTAATCTTAACTATACTTAATGAATTATAACGACTAAGAAGAAAACTAGTTAGAATTTGTTATCCAAAATGAATCAAGTAATATTAAAAACTATTAAGTTACAGCCCCATCAAAAATTAGCTAATATTAGCACAGAAAAAAAAACATATGTCAAATCCTTACTTGAAACACACACGTTATACAGAGAACAAGAGCTCTTCCAAATCTAACCACGTCAACTTAGTAGAGTCAATGCAGCCAACTTAACCTCTTGGGATCACTTCTTGAAATCACTTGACATTACTTAACTAATTTAAGCCTAATTAACTAATACATTAATCAACTAAGATAATAATTGAATTTAAAAATCAATAACAGTTAACAATATATAGATCTCGACTAAGTAATATACATGTAATGTAATATATAAGTAACTTATCTATAAGATCTTAAGACATAATTAATAATTAAATACTAGTCACACAACACCAGCTTTTGCGTGTAATCTTATTTGTCCACTATAGATCATTAATTAACAGTCTGATATGTAATTCAAAGTATAAAAAACTTTGAAAATTAAGTTCAAAGTCACACTATGTAAGAGTGACAAGGAAGGAATATAGATACTATAGCATTTATTAACCGACTTGAACTAATCGCACATTAACAAAAGTTAATCACACCATAGAAAAGGTTAACAGTAAACGATTAACAAGTCATTAGAGCTTTCATAATGTTTAAAATAACATTTAAGTATCGTATAAGATATATCACTAAAAAGTCACTAGGAATAAACATCCACGTGGAGGCCGTCAAGATTAATTCACTCAAATTTGACAATTAATAAGCTATAAAGAACGACTTCCAATATATCAAAATGTTCGGAAGAACTAATAGAATAATCTTATGCTGACCTAGACACAGATCAGCTATATTAAGTATCAATTAAAAACGTCTAACATACGGAGCACATAATCACACGTCCAAACACTATGAAGTATCAAGACAACCTCCAACCAGATGAGACTTAGAGTCAGCGTCCTTGAACACGCAAAAGCGCATCGCCCGCTTTTACTTGCGGCATATTTAATTAAAAACGTAAAAAAAAATACGGATTTTTAAAAATATTTTTAATTAAAAATACAAAAATGTATGGATTTTTAAAATAAGAACAAGCTCGCGCGTGATTGGATGCGTAAGTCGCACCATCGCGCAAAAATCGTTTACCGTTAAAGTACATTCTCTCTGTCTCGTAATATATATTTTCCAAATTAAAAAGTTGGAAAATTATCAGCGACCTGAACGCGCTAATCACGTTCGCGCATCCGCTATTGTCTCCAGGGCCAAGGGGTCATATATCAACAAACTGTGCCGCTATCAGCTCCAGAGTCAAGGGTCAACCGTCAATAAACTCTAATAACTCATAGTATTATATGTATAAAATTATACGTCTAAAATTATATACATCTTAATACCCCCCATTTCCCCACCCCTCCCCTTACCAGCCAACAATCCATTGAAAAAGTGACGTCACGCGTTCTAAACACCTCCCCTCCACTCCCCCCGACATTTATAACTAATAACAGTACCACCTCCCCAACCTCCCCTCACCCAGTGACGTCACAATCTCTCCCACATGCGGATTCTAATGGGGGTTCTAATTCATATCGCTGTCTCTCTCACTCCGATGAAAAATATCGCTCTGTCTCTCTCACTCCAATGCAAAAAGTGAGTTAGACTCCCATCTATAATGCTACTCACATTTCCTCCTATATAAGGAGACACATTTCAGAAATGTTACATATTAAGCAGCAAAGAAAGGCATCAATTTACAAGACGATACGAGACTCCTCGACAACTCCTATTTTCCTATTATCAATAAATGTTCTTAGTTTGACGGTCTCGCTCCTTCATGTTTTTGTCTTTTGCCTCACGTTTTGATTCGTTTTAGTTATTGACCTTCTGTGATTTCTTGCTCTCTACCTCTCTATGTGTTTGTCTTATTCGCTGTGTAGACGTCCTACAGATTAGTCATCCGATTTTGTCTCTGTTTGGATCTGACCATTTCATTAGCGTATTAAAATTAAAATTAAAAGCGAGTAAAATAACGCCCGGGAAAGACGATCTACCATATCACTGTTGTTCTCGACGACTTTGTTGCTTTTTTATTTTGGAGGACACCGAATCAGTTAAAACACGCGCCCGAACAATAAATGTTTAGCGTTGTTATTTGTCATGGCATTTGTTGTGTTAAAAGTCCCGAAAAGGAAGGTGACGGCTCAAGGCAAGCATCTCGATTTGTAAATACGGCGCGTGCGAAAACGAAAGCGCGGACATCGACCCCGACGTTTTTTGGGCGGTCGATCAGCTGTTAGCGCGATATCGGTATGAGGTCTCGCAAAATAATAATACGTTGCGCGCGCGACTTAAGAAACCCGAGAGACAGATTCGAGATATCAAAAATCCGTTGAGAACAGAACGCTCTTCGCTCTCTCAGTGTACGGATCAAATATATCTTGCAATTACAAACGATTGTCTGTCGATCGCGGATCGCAACAATCAGACAGCACTCGTTCGCGCTCTCGAAGTCGCTCGCTTTGACACGCGCTCTCGCTACGGTGACGGAATTCACGCCGCGAAGTCGCTTGCTTCCGCTATCGCGTCATCGCGTTAAACTATTTTTTTTGTTCTTTTTTTTTCTCTTAATTGGAAAAATAAATTGTGAGTGTTTGGCTATTAAACGAGCCCTTTTTCTCATTCTGGTTCATCCCATCGAAATTTCGTTCCACTCCGCACGATCTCGAGCTCAATTTCGCGGTGCACGAAACATTCTGGTCCTTCGAGCCGGATTCGCGCGATTCGGTACTGTGTAAGTGCAGTGAGAAATTGGACAGTGGTTCTCAACGATCAAGATGAGTATGGACATGGAGTGTCTCATCCTCGCGCAAGACGACCTTCAGATTCGCCTCGCGAGCACAATAAAAAATCTGAATAAATTGGGAAAGGCGAATATAACGGTCGAGGCGATCGACGTGCGCTTCCAACGATTGGAAAAGGTCTGGGAAAAATTTGAGACAGCACGACGAACTGCGAGCCAATTACTGGGATGAGTTGAAAACCAACGACTACATAACTGGAGATTTCGCCGGGCTTGCCGAAGAGACGTATCTGGCTCAGAAAGCGAAGCTGATGAGTCTGAAGAACGCACTGCCTATACAATCGGCAAGCGGAAGCGCGACGAACACCGAATCATCGTCCGCTCGACAACGGACGACTCTCCCGCGCATTCAATTGCCGCACTTCTCTGGTAAATACGCCGACTGAAATACCGCCGTTCCGCGACCTCTTCCGATCGGTCATTGGCACAGACAGTAGCATTTCATCCGTGGAGAAACTGCATTATTTAAAGGCAAGTTTGAAGGGGGAAGCGGAGACGCTCGTTCGCAACCTTCCGTCCATCTCCGAGAATTACCGTCGAGCATGGAACATCCTCGTAGATCATTACGAGAATAAGAGGCTCCTCGTGCGCTCGTACTTCACGACCTTTACGGCGCTAGCAAAGATGAAGAGTGAGTCAACAAGCGAACTGAAGCGGATTCTGCAGTGCGTGGTATCGACGGTCGGCTCTCTCGAGAGCATCGAGCGACCGATCTCAAGCTGCGAAGATTTGTTCGTCCACCTGATCGTGGAGCTCCTCGACGCACGATCGCGCAGAGACTGGGAGGACGCCATCGGAGGGAGCGCGGAGCCGCCGTCCTACGCTGACCTCAAGGAGTTTCTAGAGAGACGACTCAACACGCTGGAGGCGCTCCACCCACAGAAGTCGGAGGCGAGAAAATCTGGAGACAACGGCACTCGAGCAACGCGATCACACCACGCACCGAAGCAGGAGGCTAAGCGAGGTAGGTGTTCGCTCTGTCGGAAGGATCACTTCCTGATGCTATGCGACAACTATCAGGAGAAGTCGGCGGAGGAAAGAAAGAAGCATGTCGAGGCAAACCACCTCTGCCTCAACTGCCTGGGCAAGCATCAAGTCGGTGAGTGTCAATCTAAAAAGAATTGCTCCGCATGCCGAGGTAGGCATCATACCTCGCTGCACGATGCCTGCCGCGAAGTCGCCTCGACCTCACATCTTGCGCAACAGCTCTGCCTGGGCCGGGGGGCGGTCCTCCTCGCTACCGCGCGCATCCGGGTCGCGGATAAATTCGGTGGGTTGCACGCGGCGCGGGCGCTGATCGATCAGAGATCGGAAGCGTCGATGATCTCTGAGGCGTTGGCCCAGCGGTTGCGACTTTCGCGAAAATCGGCCGCAATCACCGTCTTCGGAGTCGGCCGGACGCAAACGGGCACCGCGAACGGACAAGTGGCCCTTCGGGTACTGCCACGCACCGCGGGGTCATCGATGACCATCTCGGCGTTGATCCTTTCGCGTCTCACCGTGTACACTGGAACGGTTACCGCGCAAACACAATCGTGGAGTCATCTACGCGGGCTGGAGTTGGCTGACCCCGAATTCCAGGCCACCGACCCGGTGGAGATCTTGCTCGGCGCAGACGGCTATGCCGCCATCCTCGACTCCGGCTTGATCAAGGGGGGTCCGCGAGAGCCGGTCGCTCAACGCACGTCCCTCGGATGGATTCTCTCGGGCGCAATCGAAACATCAAACGGAAACGCCAACGCTCATAGCCACTCGTGCACCGTGGATGATACCCTGGTGAGCTTGGTGAAGAAGCTGTGGGAACAGGAAGAATTACCACGGCATCCGACGATGCTTACGAAAGAGGAGCAGGAGTGCGAGGAAACATTCGTGCGTACACACACGCGCGATGGAAGCGGACGATACGTGGTACGCTTGCCGCTCGTCGACACGGCATCGGATCTCTCCGGAACTCGAGTCGCCGCGACGCGGTTGCTTATGTGCATGGAGGGCCGCTTCAAGCGCGACCCTCGAGTACGCGATCTGTACCGCGACTTTATACGCGAGTACGAAAGCCTCGATCACATGTCGCCGACGGATTCACGCGACGCGACGGCCGACGGCACCAAATGCTACCTGCCTCACCACGGGGTTTTGAAGAACGCCGACGGGAAGGTCAAGCTGCGCGTAGTTTTTAATGGTTCGTCGTCCTTGCAGTCCGGCGTCGCGTTAAACGACAAGTTACGCGTGGGACCCAATTTGCTGCCGGCTCTCCCGGACGTCCTGACGCGTTGGCGCCGACACAAACACGCCATGGCCACCGACATCGAGAAGATGTATAGGCAAGTCCTCGTACATCCAGAAGACCACGACCTCCAGAGAATACTGTGACGACACGATGAGAAGGAGCCGATTCGAGATTACCGTCTCAATACGGTCACGTACGGATTAGCGTGCGCACCATTCCTCGCCATTAGGTCGCTGCGACAACTCGCGACGGATGAAGAGGCGCGCTTTCCCCTAGGGTCAGCAGTGCTCCGCCGCGACGTCTACGTCGATGACATTCTGACTGGGGCCGCCACCCAGGAAGAGGCGAGCAAGATCCAACAGCAGCTGATCGAGATTTGCAGGGCGGGCGGATTCCCACTGAAAAAGTGGTCCGCCACCGATCCTGAACTTCTCAAGGACATCCCCGCGGAGGACAAATTGCGTGCCGACCTTCGAACATGGGAGCCTCATGAGAGCCACACTATGCTGGGACTGAGGTGGCATCCGAGAGCGGATCAATTCGCGTATGCAATGCGCGAGATCCAGCCACAACCAGCGACAAAGAGGGCCGTGCTTTCCACGACCGCACAGCTCTTCGACCCCTTGGGCTGGCTGGCGCCAGTGGTCGTGCGCGCAAAAATACTGATTCAATCAGTCTGGTTGCAGGGTCTCGATTGGGACACTCTGCTGGCTTCAACGGACGCCGGATACTGGGCGGTGTTCAAGGCGGATCTTCCAAGCCTCGAGCACCTCAGAGTGCCACGATGGCTCGAGCACCAACCGGACGACTGCATCGAGCTTCATGGCTTCGCCGACGCCTCGGAACGGGCGTTCGCTGCCGTGCTCTACATGCGAGCCGCGAGTCAGACCGGAGGGGCCAAGGTCACCATGGTAGCAGCAAAATCCAGGGTCGCGCCGGTGAAGCAAGTTTCACTGCCAAGGTTGGAGCTCTGCGCCGCCGCCCTGCTGTCGGCGCTCGTGTCACACA
The DNA here is from genome assembly GCA_963971435.1 of Lasius platythorax. Classification (NCBI taxonomy): domain Eukaryota; kingdom Metazoa; phylum Arthropoda; class Insecta; order Hymenoptera; family Formicidae; genus Lasius; species Lasius platythorax. The sequence continues at coordinate 16,144,216 of OZ020542.1, read as the reverse complement.
CTCAGTCGATCATCGAGTTGCCAGTCGCGAGTGTCCACCTGTGGTCCGACTCCACAGTGACCCTGTCGTGGATACAAGGCCACCCGTCGCGGTGGAAAACATACGTGGCCAATCGCGTTGCCGAGATTCAACGCTGCACGCCCGAGGCCCGTTGGCATCACACGCCCGGAGAGGACAACCCGGCCGATTGCGCGTCGCGAGGACTCTCCCCCAAGGAGCTGGTGGACCATGAACTGTGGTGGAAGGGACCACCCTGGCTGACAACAACGTCAGGTCCTTGGCCGGCCGGTCCTGCCCTGACAGTCAAAGCAGAATTGCCGGAACAGCGCACCAGCCACGCGGCGTCGCGACCGCATCCTGAAGAGCCGACCTTACTAACCAGGTATTCGTCATTGCACCGCCTCTTACGCATTTCAGCTTGGTGCAAGCGCTAGTTACGCCCGCGACAGGCCCGAGGCTGCACACTGACTGTGGAGGAGCTGCAGGATGCTGAAGAGACGTAGATCCGCATCTCTCAAGCGTATGGATACCCTGAGGAGCTCGCTACACTGTCGAACAACAGAGAGCTGCCAAGAAGAAGCTCTCTTCTGAAACTGAGCCCTTTCGTCGATGGAAAGGGCATCCTACGGGTAGGCGGTCGATTAAGGAATGCCTCCCTCTCGTACGACGAGAAACATCTCGCTATTCTGCCGAGCGAGTCCTACCTGACAAGGCTCATCATTGAGGCCAGCCATCGGCGAACGCAGCACGGGGGAGTGCAGTCGACTCTTGGTCTGATTCGCCAACGGCACTGGATTCCGCGCGGAAGGACTCGCGTCAAGGAGATCATCCACCGCTGCGTAACGTGTCTTCGATGGCGGGCGGCAACGACCCAGCCATTGATGGGCAACCTCCCCCGGGCTCGCGTGACTCCATCGAGGCCCTTTCAGCACACCGGGGTCGACTACGCCGGGCCTATACTCCTGAGGACGACCAAGGGTCGAGGGCACAAGAGTTCCAAGGCGTTTATCGCAGTATTCGTTTGCATGAGCACCAAGGCCGTGCACCTGGACGTCGCGTCCGATTACACGGCCGACGCCTTCCTCGCAGCGCTGCGCCGCTTCATCGCCCGCAGGGGGCTTTGTGAGGTCATCCACAGCGACTGTGGGACGAATTTTGTAGGAGCCGATCGACAACTCCGAGCCCTCTTTACCGCCAGCAGCAGGGAAGGACGCCGCGTCGCAGAGGAGCTGGCACGCGACCGCATACGATGGCGATTCAACCCTCCGGCGGCCCCGCACTTCGGAGGTTTGTGGGAGGCGGCGGTAAAAGCGCTCAAGCGGCATCTCCGTCGGGTGATCGGCGACGCGACGCTGACATTCGAGGAGATGTCCACTCTACTCGCTCAAGTGGAGGCATGCCTCAACTCCCGACCGCTCGAGGCACTGTCCGAGGACCCGGATGACATCTCCGCCCTGACTCCGGGGCACTTTTTGGTCGGCACTGCTCTCAATGCAGTGCCCGAGCCTTCGCTCACAGCGACGCCGGAGAATCGACTCACGCGGTGGCAGTCAGTGCAGAGGATGAGACAGCACTTCTGGGATCGGTGGTCATGAGATTATCTGCACTTTCTGAATCACCGCCCGAAGTGGTGGAAATCCGACGCCGCTGTCAGAGTCGGTCGCCTATGCGTGCTCCGCAATGAAACAACGCCGCCTAACAAGTGGCCGCTGGCGCGCGTCGTGGACGTGCATCCCGGAGAAGACGGCCACGTACGCGTCGTGACCGTGCGAACCGCATCATCAACGTTCAGGCGAGCCGTGAATCGACTCATTTTGCTGCCTATACCGAGCGACCGCGAGACCGACGACAATGAATGACGCGCCGCGCATCGCTGTCGTTTTTTCGCGTTAATTTTTCAATCTTTCTTTCTTTCGTCTTATTTGTATCCTAATATGATCCTAAAGTTCGGCATGAAGATGCGGATGGCAAACAACGGCGGACGTCGTTCGGCGAGCCGCGCCAAACGAGGCGGGCGGAATGTTTGGATCTGACCATTTCATTAGCGTATTAAAATTAAAATTAAAAGCGAGTAAAATAACGCCCGGGAAAGACGATCTACCATATCACTGTTGTTCTCGACGACTTTGTTGCTTTTTTATTTTGGAGGACACCGAATCAGTTAAAACACGCGCCCGAACAATAAATGTTTAGCGTTGTTATTTGTCATGGCATTTGTTGTGTTAAAAGTCCCGAAAAGGAAGGTGACGGCTCAAGGCAAGCATCTCGATTTGTAAATACGGCGCGTGCGAAAACGAAAGCGCGGACATCGACCCCGACGTTTTTTGGGCGGTCGATCAGCTGTTAGCGCGATATCGGCGTGAGGTCTCGCGAAATAATAATACGTTGCGCGCGCAACTTAAGAAACCCGAGAGACAGATTCGAGATATCAAAAATCCGTTGAGAACAGAACGCTCTTCGCTCTCTCAGTGTACGGATCAAATATATCTTGCAATTATAAACGATTGTTTGTCGACCGCGGATTGCAACAATCAGACAGCACTCGTTCGCGCTCTCGAAGTCGCTCGCTTCGACACGCGCTCTCGCTACGGTGACGGAATTCACGCCGCGAAGTCGCTTGCTTCCGCTATCGCGTCATCGCGTTAAACTGCATTTTTTTTGTTTGTTCTTTTTTTTCTCTTAATTCGAAAAATAAATTGTGAGTGTTTGGCTATTAAACGAGCCCTTTTTCTCATTCTGGTTCATCCCATCGAAATTTCGTTCCACTCCGCACGATCTCGAGCTCAATTTCGCGGTGCACGAAACAGTCTCATTTGACTTCTCTTTCACGCTTATATCTTAGACGTCTTAATCCACCGAAAAAAATCTTATTTGCTTGACAATATTTCCATCGTAAATACTCTTGGTGTCCGTTGCTTTTCAATTTTTTGTTTTTCCGACACCAACATTTATTTTACATGTTTCTTCCCCTTTTTTACAGACATCCTCTTTTATTTTTTGCCTATTCTCTTTGCTTCCGCATGTTCTCAGCCTGGAACGTTACGCTCGTGCCAGACTTGCAGGCCTTCGCCCTTGTTGTTTCGGCGTGCTATAACGTTAATAACCATAACGTCTGTTACGAATCTGTGTGAGCTATGTCTTGCGTACGACACGGCTTCTCAGATTATTTGGAAAAAGAGTCGACCGTATTTAGGTGAGTGCGTTCATTGCGACAATTTTGTCGCGTGGTCGCCTGCGGACCATCCGGCGGTAGATTGCGCGATTTAATTCGAAATCTATTATGTTGCGTTCTAATCGCTCTGTCTCAGTTGTTATAATTCTGTATTTGCGTCCGTTTTAATTTTACAATGTAATTCGCAATTTATTATCATTGAGAAGGACACGAAGTGGGTTGAAACATTTGAATTTTATAATTATAATTTAACAATTTCATTTTAATACAAGACATAACATTTTTTACGCATCAAGTACTACGTCGAGGCTCTAACCGGCCTTGCTTTCCAATTGTTTGATTTATCACTAGAGCTTTTTCTCTAAATTTTTATATATTTATTAATTCCTTTATTTAAATTTATAGTTAAAGATGTTTTATCAATGAGATATAGAATATTTGGATATGATTTATATTTATTTTTTAAATTAATATTAAGAATGTGGATTTTAGGTTTAATATTTATAAAATATTAATATTCAATTGTGAATCGCAAGCAAGTAAAGGAAAATTTAAAAAAATATTAATATTTTTAATTATATTAATAATTTTATAATTTTATTTCTTTATTAATAAATTAATATTATTTTTTCAAATATTTGAATTAAGGTTGATTCCTACATTTCTTATAATTGTTTATTGAGGGATAAATTTTGAACGGTTAACTGCTTCTTACTATTTATTAATATTGTTACGTCCGTGTAACGTCCGTATTTCATTACATCCCTGTATCCGTCTACGATCATCGAGTCTTCTGTGAGATCAAGGAACATCGCGTTGTCAAGGCGTTGTTGATCAACAACTGTGATCGAGAGTCCGAGTTCCGCGTCTGTCAAGAGCAGACGTATTTTTGGCCCATCGGGCTAATATGCATTATACATGCATTTCCTTGTGTATTTCATCGTCTTCATATATTGGCTCGCAATAATAAAGGTCCTTTCCTCCGTATGAGGGTTAATTCATTTAGCGTTGCGCGAGTGAACGGCGATACGTGACGAGGTAATCGAGATCGCTCGCGGATCGGTCCCGCGGACGTAAAAATATATACAATATTTTTTATTATTATAAAAGTATTTAAATAAAATTATTCTTTTGATATAAATTTATTAGGACTTCCGTTTCCGGCAAGAGTTAGGGTGACGTGGTATTTTGTGCGGAGTTTTGAGAAAGATCTATAAAGCGAATTGTGTAGAGTGAATGAAGGGGTGAGTGTGGAGTGGATAGAGGGTGTGAAGGTTAAGTGGCGTTGGTTGGTCGGAAGAGTGGTAAGGGTGGTGAGGGTGGTAAGCGGAAAATACTGTTAAGAAAAACCGGTGTAAGAAGTCGGTTAGGAGAGTTGAGTGTGGAGAAGGAGAGTCTGTGGGGAGGTGGCGTCATCTAAGAAAGAGTACGGGAGTTAGCGCTTGGTACGAAGAAAGGAGGGATTTTTGAACAAGGGAATGGAACCGAATGCAGGTATGAAAAGTGGGAAGAGTGTGGGAGAGATGGTCGGAAAGAGTATTAGGGGAGGAAGAGAAAGAGGAGGTAGTTTGGGGAATATAGAAGACTTTGTTAAAAGGAAAAGGGAATCTGACGAAGGGGTCGAAAAGGGAAAAAAGAGGAAGACAGTTGGATTTTTAGAGCGAGCAAAAAAACAGTGAGATCCCCGGAAAGGGAGAAGGGGGAGGGTTTAGAAGGACTAATTAGGGATCTAATGGAAGAATCGAGAGAGAGATGGGGGAGGGTAGAATTTAGTCTAGAGGTTATAAGGAGGAAATTAGAGGAATTAAAGGGGAGGGAAGAGAGATGGAAATTGGAGAAGGAAGAGATCAAGGTTCGTTTAGATACTTTGGAGAAGAAATGAGAGGAGAATGGGTGGGGGGAGTCGAGGAACTAAGCAGGGAACCGGAAGATGTTCAGGGGAGGTTGAAGTTGGTTGAAAAGGGAAAGGGGAAGAGGGATGAGGAGGGAAAAGAGGGCGAGAGGGGTTTGGAGAGAAGGTTGAAAGCGATGGAATGGAGTATGGAAGAAAGGGAAAGAGAGGATAGAAAAAAAATATTCTGATCAAGGGTCTGAAAGTGGAGGGAAAAGATGCGGATAAGGAGATAGAGGAATTATGCAGGAAGTTGGAGGTTAAAGCGCACGTAGAGGTGATTAGAAAAGTAAAGATGGGAGGGGAGGGGAGAGATGAATTGTTGATTTTAAAGTTAAGGAGCGAGGAGGAAAAGAAAGAGATGCTATGGAAGAAAAGATTGTTGGAGAGAAGCAAGGTATGGGTAGAGGAAGATCTGACTTGGAAAGAAAGGAGAATGAAATGGGATCTGAAAGATATAGGTAGGGAGGAGGAATTGAAGGGAGGGAAAGTATGGATTGGGTATAATAAAATTAATGGAGAATGGTGGTTTTGGGATGAGGATTGCGGGAATGTGAGGGATTGGAAGGGCAATAGGAGGAGGGCAGAAATGAGTAAGACGAGAGGAAGTTATGAGGTGGAAAAAAAGGGAGAATAGCGGTTGGGGGGTCGAGGGGATTTAATAGAAAGAAGGTGCTTGGGAGAAGAAGGGAAGAAAGAGTGGAGGATAAGGAGGTAGAGGGTATTGTGGAAGGGGAGAATGAGGGAGGCCTCAGGGTAGCATTTTGGAATGTGGCGGGTCTAGGGAATAAAGATATGGAATTCTGGGAGCCTTTTAGAGATCGGGACATTATTTTTTTGATGGAAACATGGTTTCCATCAAAAAAATAATGAGAAGGGATGGGATTAGATCAGGGGAAGGCTGCCAACGGGGTTTAGATAAGAATCACAACATGCGAAGAGGAAGAATAAAAAAGGGAGGGCGATAGGAGGGATGGTTATGGGGATTAGAGTAGGGATTGAGGTGGAGGTTTTGAGGGGAAATGGGATGGAGGAGATGATGGAAATGATAGTAAATTTGGGAGGTGTGAAATGGAGGATGGTAGGGGTGTATGTAAAAGAAGATATGGAAGCTAAACTGGAGGGGATGAGGGATTGGATGGAGGGAGTGGGGGGAAGAGTGAAGACGATAATCGGGGGAGACTTTAATGCTAGGACGGGAGAGTTGGGTGGGGGGACTGAGAAAGGGGAGGAAGAAAGCGGGGAAAGAGGGAGATCGAGAGATAAGAAGGTAAATAGAAAAAGAAGGTTGTTGGTAGATAGACTAGAGGAGGTAGGATGGACGATACTGAATGGAGGGGTTGAAGGGGATGAGGAAGGGATCTGGACGTTTGTGGGAGCGAAAGGTCAATCGGTGATAGATTACGTATTGGGGAATGAGGATGTAAGGGATGCTGTTGAAAAGATGGAAGTAGGGGATAGGATCGAGACGGATCATCTTCCATTGTTGATACGGTTGAAAGGTGAAGGTGTAGGAAGGTTTAGGAAGATAAAGGCAGGGAAGGGAAGATGGGATTGGACAGGAGAAGGGAGGAGGGAGTTTAGGGAGGTATTGGGGAAGGTAAGGGGAGGATTAGAGGAGATAGAAAAAGAATGGGGAAAAATAAAAGGGAGAATAAAAAAGATTTTAGAGAAAAAAGGAAGGACTAGGGAGGGAGGAAAAGAGAGGTAAGAGGATGATTCGACGAGGAGTACAGAGAAGCAAAAAGGAAGGTGAGGAGGGAGCTAAGGAGATGGAGAAGAGAGGGGGAATGAAAAGGTGTATAGGGAAATGAAAAGAGAATATGGGAAAACTTGCCAGAAAGAAGGATGAGGATGAGGAGAATGAAAAATGGTTAAAAAGGGCTCAGGAAGCTAAGACGGAGGGTCAGGTGTGGAAGATTGTTAAAAAGGAAAGGTGGAAGGGAGGGGGTAGGTTAGGAGAGGGAATAGTGATGGGAGAATGGAACGAATACTTTAAGGGATTGCTAGGGGGTGGAAGGTAGGGTGACTCTTGAGATAAGTAAAGGGTGGAAGGAGGATGAGGAGGAGATGCTGAGGAAAGAGGAGATCAAAGGAGCACTGGGGAAGTTGAGAGACAAGAAAGCGGTAGGCAATAATAATATACTGGCTGAAGTGTGGAAGTACTGTGGGGAGAAGTTGGAGGGATGGATCTGGGACATCTGTAATAAAGTGTGGAGAGGAGAGGGTTGTATAAAGGAATGGAATAAAGGGTTGGTTGTACCGATATTAAAGAAGGGAAAAGGGAGAAAGGTAGGGGAATTTAGGGGGATCACTTTGATGCCCTCGATGTATAAAATATACACGACAATTTTAGCGGAGAGATTAAGGGATGATGTGGAGGGTAAGGGTCTGATCCCGCCGAATCAAGCCGGGTTTAGAAAATGAATGGGTACAATAGACAACATTTATGTGGTGAATTATTTGGTAAACAGACAGATTAACAGAAAGGGGGGTGTAATGATATTGTTTTTCGTAAACTTGAGAGCCGCTTTTGATTCGGTGGACAGAATAATATTAGTGAGGGCGATGAGAAAAATAGGGGTGAGGGAAGGATTGGTTAGCAGATGTGAGGACATTTTAAGGGAGACAAGCTTTAGGGTAAAGGTAGGAAAGTAACTGTGGGAGGAATTTTAGTCGGGTAGGGGGTGAGGCAGGGTTGTCCTCTGAGCCCTTTGCTTTTCAACTTGCTGGTAGCGGATTTAGAAGAGGAGATGCAAAGGGGACGATGGGGAGAGCTAGATTGGGGGGCGGGAAAATCTACACGTTGGCATACGCGGACGATTTAGTGCTTTAGGCGGAGGAAGAAGGGGAGATGAGGAGTATGTTAGAGAAACTTGAGAGATACTTAGAGGACAAAGGTTTGGAGTTGAATGTAGAAAAATCTAAGATAATGAGGTGTAGGAAGGGAGGGGGAAGATTTAAGAATGCTAGTTGGAGATGGAAGGGAAGGATAATTGAATAGGAGGTAAAGGATTATAAATACCTAAGTTACGTTTTGCAAAGGAATGGGGGTCAGGAAGGTCAGGGACAGGGTAATGAGGGGGGCGTCTATTTTGGGGCAGGTGTGGAGTATAGGAAAAAGGAAGTTTGGAGAGGACTGGGGTAGAAGGTTGTGGCTTTTTGATTCGCTCATATGGTCGGTAGTGGGGTATGGGGTAGAGATTTGGGGATGAAAGGAGAGGGAGAAAATCGAGTCTGCAGGAGAGGTATTTGAGATGGATGTTGGGGGTGGAATGGGGGACACCAAGGTATTTAGTCAGAGACGAACTGCAGAGGGACAAATTGAAGGGGAGAATGGGGAGAAGAGCTTGGGGATATGAGAAGAGGCTGGAGGAGGGAAGAGGAGGGTCGCTCGCGAGGAGTTGCTGGGAGGAGATGAGAGCAAGGGCAGTGAAAGAAAAAGGGTTATCAGGTTGGGAAGAGGAACGAAGAGGCTTTTTCAAAGATAGGGGGTTAAGTTTGAAAGAAATGGAAGAGAGCAGAGATAAGAGTGATTTTGAATGGAAAAGGGTGGAAAAGTTAAATAGAGATAGGCAGAGGGAAGAGAGATAGATAAAGATTAGGGGATCGGAATATAATAGTTGGTATAAATGGGTGCAGGGGGAAGGGATACCGTGGTACCTGAGGATGGGGTGGGGAGAGAGTAGATGCCAGAGGGTGGCTAAGTTTAGGTTAGGGAACGGGATGAGAAGTGGAAAGTACTGGTTGTCAGAGGAGGAGAGAATGTGTAGAGTTTGCTTGGGTGGGTTGGAGACTTGGGAGCACGTATGGGAAGAATGTGGAGGATGGAGGAAGGAAGGGAGTTGGCAAGAGATGGTAGGAAAAGTGTTAGGGGATGAGGGAGAGGGTGAAGGTCGAGAGTCTGCAGGAGAGGTATCTGAGATGGATGTTAGGGATAGAATGGGGGACACCGGGGTATTTAATCAGAGAGGAACTGCAGTGGGACAAATTGAAGGGGAGAATGGGGAGAAGAGCTTGGGGATATGAGAAGAGGCTGGAGGAGGGAAGAGAAGGATCGCTCGTGAGAAGTTGCTGGGAGGAGATGCGAGCAAGGGCAGTGAAAGAGAAAGGGTTATCAGGTTGGGAAGAGGAACTGTTCGCGGGGAAGATCGAAATCGAGAAGATCTGCCCCCACGATAATTTAGAATAGAGAGAGAATGCCGGAATCCGCTCAGAATTGAGCGCGAAGACGGTAGGTTGCGCGAATCCGAAGATCCGCTGAAGGATCAGTGAAGGGAGAGAAAATTATAAACTGTCGTGTCGTCTATTACATTTATTTTATAACAATTCACAAGCTGGCGCGAGCGACGATCCGTATCAATCTAGCGAACGGAGGTCTTCTGGTCCGTTCCTTAGAAAGCGGCCTTTAAGCGAGTCGGATATCTTGAAGATCGGAGATCTTGATCGCGGCCGACGGAAATCTTGATCGCGGCCGACGGAAATCTTGAGCGCGAGGCCGAGGACGGTCGCGAAGGAGATACGATCATCAGCTCGCGAATATCTCAAAATTAAGGAATAATTATATTAATTCTTTGATTAATCGCTGCTTATGTGGCGCGACTACTTTGTACTGCCGCAATTATAACGAAATCGCTGACGTGCTACGAGGCGAGACGGCAAGTCCGTAAACCGAGAATCACTTATGTCGCAGCGATCACGACGCGATCGCTCGATAGAAAAAATACATCGGTTCACGCAGGAACTCGATGATTCATTAAACCCACGACACAAGCTTCACACGACAAGAGATAAGACGGCACGAGTAAAGAACGACACGAGAGAATGGTCGAACAGACTGAAAGAATTACCGGCCACACGGCGATCGGTCAGGTGAATCTCACGGTTCGAGCGTTACGTTGAGACTGACTGCTTGGTCGTGCCTTATGATTCGGAAGACTCGCTTATTGATATATATATATCGCGGAATGTGGCGCGATCCTCGTGTTTTCGTCTTTTCGGATAATAGAGCTGGTAATTGATCGCGTGTCGAACACGTGCCGTCCGCGCGAGGTTCGGCACTCGGACGAAAAGAAAAAACGCGGTTCTCGGCGCGTGATCGCGACCCGACACCGAGCTTATGTGTTTGCCCGGAATGCGAGAAGCTCGATTAAATTGATAATATTTGAAATCCCGTTGGACTTTCAAACAGGAACGAAGAGGCTTTTTCAAGGATAGGGGGTTAAGTTTGAAGGAAATGGAAGAGAGCAGAGATAAGAGTGATTTTGGATGGGAGAGGGTGGAAAAGTTAGATAGAGATAGGCAGAGGGAAGAGAGATGGGTAAAGATTAGGGGATCGGAATATAATAGTTGGTATAAGTGGGTAAAGAGGGAGGGGATACCGTGGTACCTGAGGAAGGGGGAGAGAGTAGATGCCAGAGGGTGGCTAAGTTTAGGTTGGGGAACGGGATGAGAGGTGGAAAGTACTGGTTGTCAGAGAAGGAGAGAATGTGTAGAGTTTGCTTGGATGGGTTGGATACTTGGGAGCACGTATGGGAAGAATGTGGAGGGTGGAGGAAGGAAGGAAGTTGGCAAGAGATGGTAGGAAAAGTGTTAGGGGATGAGGGAGAGGGTGAGGGGTGGTTAAGGGAGTTAGAGGAGGTAAGGCAGGGTAAGGAGTGAAGGGGGGCGTAAGATGTGAGGAGAGGAGAGTGAGGGTGAATGTAAGGGGGAGAGAGAGGGTGTGAAGGAGTGAGAGTTAGAAACAAAGTTAAAATCTAGTACAGAAGGCTGATAAGTGGTTGAGATATTTTTAAAAAGCGTGTTGGGATCGTTAAACTGAATCACAAGTAGCTCTGAAGGAGACGGAGGTCCCGGCGAGAGAGAGAGGAGAAGAGTAGTTTATAAGAATAAGCATAAGATAGATTTAGGCTAGTTGTAAGTTAGACGTAAGTTTGTAAGTAAGAGAGGTTGGATGTATATTTGAAACCCTTAGGGGAACAATAAAGAATATATATATATATATATATAAATTTATTAAGATTATTTATAAGAATAAATTTTAGGGGGAGGCCCGTTTGCCTACCTTCCCGATTTTGCCAACGGCTTCGTTTGCCCACAACATTTTGCCGACAGCTTCGTTTGCCGACATTCCTGATTGCCTACAGAGCGATTGCCTACAAGCATTATTGCGCACATGTAATAATTAAAAATATGAACGTTTGCGCATATAACCTTATTATATTGAGATTGCACACATACACATTGTACACATGCAAATTGCACACATGACATTATTGCGCACATACACATTGCACACATATACGCAAAGATGTCATGTGTGCAATATGTATGTGCGCAATAACCTTCTGTGTACAATGTGCGCAACAAAGTCGTGTGTGCAAAGTGTATGTGCGTAATAAGGTGCGTACGTAAACGTACGTTTGTATTCTTCATTATTACATGTGCGCCATAATGTTTGTAGGCAATTGGGAATGTCGACAAACGAAGTTGTCGGCAAAATGTTGTGGACAAACAAAGCCGTTGGCAATCGGGAAAGTCGGCAACGCCCCCCCCCAATTTTAGGTATTAAGGTTATTTAATTTTATTTATAGTTTTTTTTATTAAGATACCAATTTATATATTTTATATTTGCGTATAAAGTTCATCTTGAGGCTTCGGTTTATGGTTCAATAATTTTAGCTTCAATTTTATTAAAATTAGGGAGAGGTTGTTATGGTTTATAGAAATATTTATATTTAAGAGATATAAATATAATTATATAATTTTGGAGTTGGAATTATAGGGGCGATTACTGTTAAATTGGTTTGTTTAGTTCAAGTAGATATAAAGAGATTAGTGGCTTATTCTTCGGTTGTTCATATAAATATATTAATATGTTCATTATTAACTTAATAAAATTAGGATTTATTACGGCTTACATTATCGACCTGACTTAACCTGACGCGTCAGGTGGAAACAATATTGCTTAATATAAAAGATTTGTAGTTTGTACGTACAAAAGGAGACCGGTTTAGGCTAGAAATTGCATGAAAGAATGTAGGTGAACTTTTAGAAATGAGTTTAGAAGTTTAGTGAAAGAGAATAGTGTGTTCAAAATTTTCGTGCATACGTGTATTACATAAATAAAATAAATACGTGTTATTAACATAAAATTAACATAAAATCGAACATTCAGCACTTTGTTGCTATGTGTACTTTAATCGTGGAAAAGCATTTATTATTCTATTCAACCAATAAAAAGATTAACGTAAAAAAAGAAATAATTTTTGGTCGGTAAAACAGACGACTTTTGGATCCCCTTAAAATTGGATCGTTTAATTAATAATTAAATTAAGTGAATTTAAATAGTTTCATGAAAAATATTAATTTTTGGAGTTAGTAATATAAGATATTATTTCAAGTAATTTAATTATTTATTAATTTATAATATGAGTAGTATTTTTAACATTTTTTAAAGAAGATTATATTTATTAGGTATGAGGATTATAATGATAGAATGTGATTGATATTTAATTTTAATTCAATTAATATAGAATTTTTTATTTTAATTGATTTAATTTCATATTTATTTATTAGAAATGTTATGTATAACGAAATAAAAAGGCTCCACAATCCATCCATTCATCCATCCATAATTAAAGCCGTGAAACGCGTGAAGTGTTTTTGAGTCGCGTTAATCGATTGTATTGTTGCCCCTTTTCCGCGTGTCTGATTGATGGTCGCGAGAAGTGTACGTTATATTGAATAGCTTCGTGAGTGTCATCGTTGAGATCGCTTAAATTTGACAGTTTGGAGAGACATTAGTTAGTAGACTAAGTTGATTATATTGGTTAGTTGTATTTTTTTTAAATTTTATTACGTTAAATATAAAATGTGTTGTTAATGTTGTTATGTGTTATATGCCGCGCGTTTTATAGTGTGTAAAAAAAATATTCGTCTCTTTAGATAGTTAAAACGTGGTCTTGAAATTTGTCGACAGTATAATTTCCATCAGGGTAAAACTTCAGTATAACGCTCTCACCTCCAATTTTTTTTTTAATTTTAAGAATTGGTGTATTTTGATGTATAGAAGATATTCTGAGAAGGAAATTTGTCGCTCATGTACCGTTTTTTTTATTTAAAACGTTTTTTTTTTATTTCACGTCGGCTGAAAGATGACGTTACCAACAAACATATTTATTTACAAATTATAGGCGAATGAGTAGTATCGATGTGAAAGAGGTCTGAATAGCTCAGTGGTAAGAGCAGTCGCCCGGCAAGCGAAAGACTCGGGTTCGATTTCCGATTCAGCGACTTCGCCCCGATATTTTTCTCGCCTATAACTTTTTAGGGGGGTCAGAGGGGTTTACTTAAAATTAAAATCTCGAATATGAGATTTAATTTAATTCCTTGGTATCGGACCAAGAATAAATTTGTGCCCTGTGCACAACAATTTATTTCGATGAAAAATTAATTTTCATCGAAATTAACGCATTACCATCCGCGTTCGGCTCTTATTTAGCCCGTTGAAATTCAATGTGTATTTTCAAATAGAGAGCCTAAATTCCTTAGTTATTATTTCGCGTCGGCTGAAAGATGACGTTACCAACAAACATATTTATTTGCAAATTATAGGCGAATGAGAAGTATCGATGTGAAAGAGGTCTGAATAGCTCAGTGGTAAGAGCAGTCGCCCGGCAAGCAAAAGACTCGGGTTCGATTCCCGATTCAGCAACTTCGTCCCGATATTTTTCTCGCCTATAACTCTTTAGGGGGGTCAGAGAGGTTTACTTAAAATTAAAATCTCGAATATGGGATTTAATTTAATTCCTTGGTATCGGACCAAGAATAAATTTGTGCCCTGTGAACAAGTTATTTCGATGAAAAATTAATTTTCATCGAAATTAACGCATTACCATCCGCGTTCGGCTCTTATTTAGCCCGTTGAAATTCAATGTGTATTTTCAAATAGAGAGCCTAAATTCCTTAGTTTTCATTTAAAAGTTTTATGGTGTCGGTAAGTAGGAAAATGATAATTTATGGCTGTAGATCCGCTTCATTTTCTCAATAGTGTCAATAGCGCATACTCAAAAGTCTAGTGCCTCACTTCAAATATATGTATGTGTCATGTATAAATTAAGTAGAAAATTGAATATTTAGTCAAATATATATAAATATATATATACATATACATATATGGAATATTTAGCATAATGCTCTAATAAACGATTTTGTTTAATAAATTAATGAAGTTACATGAATTTTTAGTGTTAACTGGTAAAAGGCAAATTTTAATTAATTTTTTAGTTGAATTGAAGGTTATAAATAATAATTTAAAATGTGAGAATTGTGGAAATATTATTAAGTTAGATATTAATAAATTTGAATTTAAATGTACAAATTCATATTATATAACTGATTCTCACAAAAAAAAAAGAAAAGAATAAAATGTCAATTTAGACAAAGTGCTCGAAAAAATACCTGGTTTAACAAAAGCAAATTATTAATTTAAAAAATTTGTATATTTGTTGCTTATTATCTAGTGTTGAGATAATAAGCAACAAATATACAAATAAAAATTATGACGCCGCGTCATAATTTTTTAAAAACTGAATTAGAAATAGCTGAAAGCACTATAGTTGACTGGCAAAGCTTTTGCCGTGAGGTAATACAATATAATTATCATTTTTACTATCATTAAGTCAATCATATTTATTACTTATATAATTATATTAAATACTATTATATAATTATATTAAATACTAAATTATAATTAGGTATGCGTTTATTGGGTTGAGTCACATTCCGAAAAAAAGAGAGGCGAAGGAATAATTGTAGAAATTGACGAAGCGAAAATAGGAAAACGTAAATATAACAGAGGACGACTTATAGATGGAAAATGGATTTTTGGTAGATATGAGCGAAATAGTGGACAAATATTTATCATACCTGCTCCAGAAAAATCAAAAGAAACATTAATAAATGTTATTAAAGAATGGATATTGCCTGGAACAACTATAATGTCTAATTGCTGGAAAGCATATAAATGTTTAGAAAATGAAGATTTTATACATTATACAGTCAATCATTCATTAAACTTTGTTGATCCAGATACCGGTACGAAATTTTAAATATAAAATAATAATAATATTAATAAATTAAATTATTAAAGGTTATATTTTTAATATTAGGTGCACATACTCAAAATATTGAGCGATTTTGGCGTAAAATTCGTGCAAATATACCAAGATATGGTACAAGAGAAACATACTTAATTGGATATTTGGCTAAATTTATTTTTAAAAGAAAATTTAACATAAATGAACAAATTGTACAATTTTTTAAAATAATTAGTGAAATATATCCTCCTATTACTTCAACTTAATTTATATTTTTAAAAATTATTAATAAATTCCTGAAATTAAAACAGAATAATTTCAATATTTAGACAAATATTTTCTGCTTTAAAACACAAACCCTCATATAAAACTTAAATTATAGCAGAGAATAAGTTTTTGGTTGAAGCAAAAACATTATGAATAATACGATATTAAAAATATAATTACCTTTTTAATACTTTTTATGTGGATTAAAGTTTAAATCTAACATTTCTTTAAAATGCACGCTATAACTATAAACACGGCTACGTCTCTCTCGTCCAAGTTCCTATAAATGTTTAAAAATATTTAATAAATATTATAATTTAATTAATTTGTTAAGGTTAATAGACTTACTTTATGATTTAAATAAGAATAGCTATCTTTGATCTCTCGTTTTCTAATTTCTGTATATGATTTTTTTAGAGTAAAAGTTAAGATGTCGTGCAAAAATTCTTCCGAGATAGTTTAATGATAGTTAAATTCCGAGAGTTTAAATGAGCAAAATTAACTAAAATCATCCGATTATGATCGGTTAAATTTTGATCCCAAAACATTTTTCTAATAAATTTAGGCCATAATTTAGCATCACCAACTACGTCTTGAACTGCAAGCCACGGATTATTATTCATATATTCGACTGAATATGCCATTTTTTAAAAATTTATAAATTATAACATAAATGTTATATTTGAAGTGACAGGCACTAGACTATTGAACATGCGCAGAAAGTAAAGCGGATCTTACAGCCATAAATTATCGTTTTCCTACTTACCGACACCATAAAACTTTTAAATAAAAAAAAAAAAAAACGGTACATGAGCGACAAATTACTTTCTCAGGTGTAGAAGATATTCTATCTTCTACACATCAAAATACACTAATTCTTAAAATTTAAACAAAATCGGAGGTGAGAGCGTTATACTGAAGTTTTACCTTCATTTATCTCTTTTATTCGTGTAAATCAATAAACATAAATATAAGTTAAAATATCAGCGAACGTTTCTGTCCATCTTTAGACCTTCTTCAGCGCGAGTTAGAGAAATAAAATAAAAAAAAGTATAATTAAAGTAGCATAGCCATTTGATGTCAATTCCACAATTAAAATCTCAATTTTATTATTAAAATTTTACTGGATAATTGTTATCCTCTGGATTTCATTTTTTTAACTCTCCACAATCGACTTAAATACCTAATAATTAAAAACAAAAAGAATACTCATAAAGAATTTGCAGACACTAATGTTGAGAATGTTAAATATTTCACCATCCCATTTGTCCCGTCTATCTCAGAACAATTTACCAACATCATTAAAAATTCTAATGTCAGATTATCCTTTTTCAGCCTTAATAAATTAAATAATTTTAACTAATTAATAATTTTTTATCGCTAGTCAATACATTCAAATAGAGACATTCATACAATTCGACCAATACCAGCAAATAAATTAAACGGGCGAAGTTGGAAGAATATTTTTAGGGAGACGTATCTCTTGGTTTGAGATTACAAGATTCCCTTGATCATCCTCCAACCATACCGTGAATAAATAGGCGAGAAAAATATAGGTCCGAAAAGTCGCTGAAGCAGGAATCGAACCTGCGTCTTTTGCTTGTCGGGCGACTGCTTTAACCATCTACGCTATTCAGACCCTTTCGATCCTATATTTTTCTCTTGCCTTTTTAATAGATGTTAGTAAACAATAATTTGAGAACATTTTACCGGCTCTCAACGGTGAAGATGTAAATTCTAATATTGTGTATTAGCTCCATAATTAGGTCCAGGAGCGAATTAAATTAACTAATTAATAATTTTTTATCGCTAGTCAATACATTCAAATAGAGACATTCATACAACTCGACCAATACCAGCAAATAAATTAAACGGGCGAAGTTGGAAGAATATTTTTAGGGAGATATTTTTCGGACCTATATTTTTCTCGCCTATTTATTCACGGTATGGTTGGAGGATGATCAAGGGAATCTTGTAATCTCAAACCAAGAGATACGTCTCCCTAAAAATATTCTTCCAACTTCGCCCGTTTAATTTATTTGCTGGTATTGGTCGAGTTGTATGAATGTCTCTATTTGAATGTATTAACTAGCGATAAAAAATTATTAATTAGTTAATTTAATTCGCTCCTGGACCTAATTATGGAGCTAATACACAATATTAGAATTTACATCTTCACCGTTGAGAGCCGGTAAAATGTTCTCAAATTATTGTTTATTAACATCTATTAAAAAGGCAAGAAAAAAATATAGGATCGAAAGGGTCTGAATAGCTTAGATGGTTAAAGCAGTCGCCCGGCAAGCGAAAGACGCAGGTTCGATTCCTGCTTCAGCGACTTTTCGGACCTATATTTTTCTCGCCTATTTATTCTCGGTATGGTTGAAGGATGATCAAGGGAATCTTGTAATCTCAAACCAAGAGATACGTCTCCCTAAAAATATTCTTCCAACTTCGCCCGTTTAATTTATTTGCTGGTATTGGTCGAGTTGTATGAATGTCTCTATTTAAATAATTTGGTCAAAGTACATAAAGATCGTTGCACAACCTTTGAATATAAGAACGTAATTTACAAAATCAATTGTATGGATTGTAACGCGTCCTATGTCGGTCAGACCAGTAGAAGATTAATTACTAGAATCACAATGAACATAAAAATCACATACGATGGTCGTCGTCTAACCATTGTGTTATTACCGAACATAGGATGTCGTTCGATCATGAATTTAAATGGGACGAAGTTCAGATCTTGGATAATAAACCTTATTTCAACAAACGCTTAATCTTCGAAATGCTATTCATAAATAGACAAGTAAACAGTTTCAACTTGAAAATTGACACAGAAAGCCTCCACCATACGTATAACGACCTTAGATATGCTTCCCAGGATTTGAATTTCGTGCCCGAGATAAGTATATAGTATGTTTTCTATCTTCTTTTGTGAGCATACATCCGTATTGTTTTGATTTGATGTACACTTGACTTTCAACTCACGTTTTAATTTATGTATATACTCATCGTGACATATAACATTGTGACTCGTTAGCGTTAAGTTCGAATTTTATACATTTTATACTTTGACCAACGATTTGACATTCTTTGTAAAAAAAGTCCCATGAGCGCATTCTTTCTGTAAGTCACACAACATCGATATACACTTGTCTCTCTCTTTTAAAGATAAATTACTAATTTCATACTTAATTTTAGAAATTTTAAAATCGTTTATTTTTTCTGCGCCTTGACATGGATGACAGAATTTTTTATTCGCACCTCCGTGGTCAAACAACCTAGAAGAAACTCATCATGTCAACTAAGTTTGAAGTTTTAAACATCCTTTATTCAATGCGTTCTTTTTTCGATGCGTTCATCTCATTGCGTAATTTGCGACATCAAATGACTATGCTACTTTAATATTATATTTTTTTTTAAATTTTATTTCTCTAACTTGCGCTGAAAGAGGTCTAAAGATGGAACGAAACATTCGCTGATATTTTATATAGCTTATATTTATAAGTTTATTGATTTACACGAATAAATGATTTCTTTCTGCGTGCTCTGAAATACGGCACTGGTTCTTTTGCCCTTTTCT
The DNA here is from genome assembly GCA_963971435.1 of Lasius platythorax. Taxonomy (NCBI): domain Eukaryota; kingdom Metazoa; phylum Arthropoda; class Insecta; order Hymenoptera; family Formicidae; genus Lasius; species Lasius platythorax. The sequence goes on along the minus strand of OZ020542.1, from coordinate 16,125,200 downwards.
TTTTATTTTATAATTTACTATATTCGGAACCTTTGAACAATTTTATATTTTTTATCTCTTTTATTAATTTTTTTATTAATTTACTTTTTCATTTTTTAAATTAAATTTATTTTATTTATCCTCCTAGCTTCGATACAACGAATGGCACGGCAAACCAACGATTAAAATGACTTGTGGAAGTCTTATTTTGATTTGGCTGTATAGCGTCATTTCATTGGTTGAATGAGATCTTAAGACGATCTTAAATATAAGATCGGACTATGACCCGTATTCATAGTCAAATCTTGTTTTGAAGATCGCCTTAAGTTTTGTCTTAATATGCCTTCTAAATTCATAGTTGAAATATAAAGCAACACTTAAGCTAAATCTTAAGGCATGACTTGTTCGAGAGCGCGGCGGTTTTGAGAGATCACGCAATTCGAGATGTAAAGGAAAACTCTGGTTAAGCACGACACTTCACGTAACAAAAAAGTCAATTTTATTTTACTAACACAATAGAAATAAACTATATACAAAGTATTTACAGTGTGTGATTTTAGGTGCACCACAACGATGCGCGTTATAAAGCGGATGTAAAGCGCGAGTCTAAGTGAGCGCGATTTTACTGCGGATATAACTCGACAAGTTAATTTTCTTTAAAGCGGTTTCTCAGCGGTTTTAAGCGGTTCTTTAGGCAGTAGATGCGTATAATACAGCGATCTCAAAGCGAAAAGCTGGCGAACGCTCGTTGTGTTCTCTTTTATTAATTAGGTAAAGAGGCGTTGCTTTTGGCGATCACCAATGATTTCAATATTCTTGAGGTGACCCCGGGGCGCCGTGCGTGATAGGTAGTCGACGGGGTGTTGTGTTTCGATACACACACCTGACATGCGCGACGCGAGATAAGCGTTGATTATTGGTGATCCACGAATTCTCTCGGATAATTGCGCATGCTTACCAGCCTAGTGTCGGTTGATCGACTGGCAAAATAACAAGTGTTTGTTGGCGAAAACATAAGTTTTTCACAGTGAGAAAAACTTATTTGTTGCTTCGTTTTGACCGATGAGAGAAATAAACAGAATTTTCGAGAATTGTTTTTAGCTGAATCTGTCGTTAATTTCAAGTCTTTTAATCGTTGTAGCGATATTTAAATTGGATTTCGCGATGAATTTTAACAACGAAAATGCAGCAAGCAACTGCAATCTCAAACATTCCCGCCCGCCTCGTCATTTGGTGACGAAATAGTTTATTGCGTAAACGTGAGCAGGTGTCGTGGCGGCGCGGATCGATACGCGATTGATTATCTAGTGATCGCATGATCGAAGCGTAAAGTAGCGAATGATGGCGTGAGCAGCGCTGTTGCGCGGAGCGAAGCACGTGGTTATCGAGTGTTTCGTGAGCTTACGTGCCAATGACATGATGTTTACGTGTCGCGAATAGTGAGTGCTACATGAAATGAGAGTGAAAGCGGTGGATTTAATGTGATCGCAAAGGTAAAGCGACAGTGCAGTTTTAGTGCATTAGTGTGTGAGCATCATGACAGTGGTGTAGTGAGAAATGCAGGGAAATGTGCAGTGAAGTGAATCGAACGATACAGTGCATTTTAACGCGGCGGACGACGAAAATTAATACAGTGATATTTGATAAGAGCGCGAATAATTTTAATTATCGCGAAAAAGAATAGTGACAAAGAAGAAAATAATAATAAATGAATTTTCTTCGCGTGTTAATCTGTTCTCGGAGGCAGTGCTGCGTCGTTGGTCCCAGGAAGCAGCACGAGTTTTACGAGTGGTCGGACGAGCTCGGAGGTGGAAGTCCGGATAGTCACCACTCGAACCACGCCGTCGTTCCCCGGATGCAGCTTCGTGATCTTTGCGAGGGGCCATCGACTCGGAAGAGTGAGCTCGGAGCGAACCAGGCAAAGGGCTCCGACATCCGTGTTCCTTTCTCCCTTTTGCCACTTTGGTAGCGGAGTCAGCGCGAGGATGTATTCGTGAGACCACCGCTGCCAGAAGTGGTCGCGCATCTGCTGGATGTGTTGCCATCGGGAGAGTGTTGTCTCAGCCTTCTGCGTCAGCGACGGCTCGGGTACGGCCAGAAGAGGAGCTCCCACCAGAAAATGCCCTGGCGTCAGCGCTGAGATGTCGTCAGGGTCGTCCGTTAAGGCTTGAAGCGGCCGAGAATTCAAGCACGCCTCGACCTGTGCGAGGAGCGTACTCATCTCTTCGTAGGTGAGCGTGGATTCCCCGATGACTCGACGTAGATGGTGCTTAGCGGACTTCACGGCAGCCTCCCACAACCCTCCGAAGTGCGGAGCAGATGGAGGGTTGAAGTGCCATTTTACGCCTTCCGTGGTTGCTGCGTGTGCGATGCGACGGCCGTCGGATGACGACGCGCGGAAGAGCTCTCGCAGTTCTCTGTCAGCCCCGACAAAGTTCGTGCCGCAGTCGGAGTACACTTCCTCGCAGAGACCTCGGCGTGACACGAAGCGGCGGAATGCGGCGAGGAACGCCTCAGTGGTATAATCCAAGACGACGTCGAGGTGGACCGCCCTTGTGCTAAGACACACAAAAACAGAAATAAAAGATTTGTGTGCCCGTTGTTCTCGGCCTTTGCTCGTTCGGATGAGGATCGGGCCGGCGTAGTCGACGCCGGTCGCATCGGAGGAACGGGCGTGCTGCAGTGACTCGTCCCCGTGGCAGATCGCTCATTGCTGGTTGCGGAGTGGAAGCTCGCCATCGAGTGCAAGTCACGCATCAATGCAGTACCTGTTTTACGATTGTTCGGCCCCGTGGAATCCAGAACCTGAGGCGGAGCAGTCCGAGAGTCAGCTGCGTTCCCCCGTGAAGCGTCTGGCGGTGGCGGGATTCCACTAGCAGCTGAGTTAACCAGGAAGATGGTGGCACTATCATGGGGTGTTGCTCGTCGCGGAAGAGTGCGACCGGAGGCCGTAGCGGGATTTTCGCCGGAACCTGACGGCGGGACGGCGTCGGAGTCAGGAGGACAGCAGCAAGCGGAGCGCGGTGCCGAACAGCCGCGAGTCATGATCGACCGGTTGTGACGGCGGAGCGGTGGTCTGCCGAACATTAACCGCGTCCGATCGGCAAATTTTGGTTTTTCTTTGTTTTACGTTTTGATTTTCTATATTTTAAGCCTAGACAAACCGTGTCCGTTGGAACGGACCGAATACATTTATTTTGGATCCTGACCCGAGCGCGGGGATTTTTTTTCTGTTTCGTGATTTATCGCGAGTCAGCCAGGATGCGCCTCGGCATGTTTCGTCAATATATATATATATATTTATACATGTAGCTCGCGTATCGTGATACGTTCCTTTGCTATAATAAGACTAATTAGTTGATAAGCGCGAATGTTAATAGAAATAGGATTTTATTTTGAGACTGTTTTGTATTTATATTTCGTAATGTTTCTGGTCGTAATAATAAGACTGATTAGTCGTTAAGAGCGTATACTAGTGGTAAGTTGATTATTATTATTATTATCGAGTCTATTTACAAAGAGCCTTTTATTATTTTTATTTGCGAGACCGCTTGATTTCACGTGTATATAGTTTATAGTCGAGACGGATTATAAAGACCGAGTGTCGCGATAGTCTAATTATTTGTGAGCACAATGTTGTAAGCTATGACCAAACAATATATATATATGTATATATTTTCAATAATACACGAATTTTGATACCTTCGATATACTTAGTGATCTCGGTGATTTCGCGCGGGATTTGCTAGCGTTGCGTAGATTTACTTTCTCGCGGATCTGGTGCGACGCCGCAGGGATCACGTGTTAGTTTTAATTCGAGTCGTTTTGTAGTTTCGGTAATGTTTTCTATAGTTTGGTCATTGTTGGCATGTCAAGTCGTCGATTGCTTTGTACTGTGACTGGATGGTAAGTGCATTGACTCTCAATTCCATTTAATCAATCATTTCGTTATCCCTTCCTATTCAATAGTTGAATCGTGAGAAATAAAGACGATAGAAGTGGAGGGAAATAGTCGGATTTGCATTCTGCATTGTTTTTGGAAATTGGGTCGAGAGAGTCAGTGCGCGGACCGACCGGGTGGAGGTCGATCGTGAAAAAGGTCGGGGTCGACATCACCGGGTCGACAATGTAAATTTTCCCCTTCCACACGACAGAGTGGGAGATGCGCGGAAGCGTCGTCCCGCGAGCGGAAAATCACGCAGCGGAGTGGGGAAACCGAGCGAGGCCAGGTACCGGAGTACGGCACGTAACTCCTGGTCAGTCGGTCCGCCATCGTAATCGAGATCGGACGGGAATCCGTCGGCCCGGGAGCTCGAGTCTCTCGTTAACATTTTATACTTACCTTGTATCCTTCGCCGATCGTTCGGAGCGCGTGGTCGCGTCTTTCCGCGATCGTGTACTGTGGTATCCCTGTGGGAACGAACTCTGAAAATAAAGAATTCTTTGTGCAAAGTTTATCTTCGTGTCGTCCTTTCGTGCGGGTCCCTGATCCTGGTAGCGGAGTAGTTCCGGCCTGAGGAGAGCCACGCCGAGAAGGAGACCGAAGTCCAGCTGTGGAGCGGCGGATACTCGTCGGCGGGAGCAGCTTTCCTTGCCCGTTGGCTGGAGAAACGGGCTGGCGACCGTGTTAAAAATTCAGGTGAGAGAGCCTCTCAATTCGCGGCTGAGACCAATAAGAGGTTTCAGTCGCACTCGTTATTTGCATATTGCCGAGAAACGGCGCGTAAAACCGCGGCTGAGGCCAATAAGAGGCTTTGGTCGCGTACATTCCTCGCATGTCCGGTCACAAGAGCACTGCGTTCTTCAGACGCCCTCCGACTCGGAGCACGCCGTTCTCGTCGAGAAACGGACTCAGTTTTAAGATTGAACTTCGGCTTGGTATCGTTCTTCGGGCAGCGATGGCAGTGACCTCGGCAGGAAAGTGCAACCCTTGCACTATGCGGAGCCATCTGAATAGCGCATCGTCGAGTTCGCTTGGCTGGAGCGTTGGTGCCGTGCCAGGAAGTCGCGTCGTGGTATGTCGCCATCGACAGCACCAAGCTGTCACTCGTAGAAGCTGATGCAAGGAGGAGAAGCGGAGAAGAAGCTTGGATTCTGTATCGACTGCATCGGCGTTGCAACAGGTGGCTGATCGTTCTTCCGGAAGCTCGCCGTTCGGAACGTCGCAGCTCTCGTTCGGCCAGAAGATCTTCTCCTTGGTGAGCGAGGCGGGTCCAGTCCACCACAGTCTGTGTTCGAGGAGCTCGGTCGGTGATATTCCTCGCGAAGCGCAGTCGGCTGGATTGTCGCGCCCGGGGACATGTCGCCGTTGCGCTTCAGGGAGTAGCACCTGTATTTGTGACACACGATTTGCAACATATGTCTTCCATCGGGAAGCGTGTCCTTGGATCCAGTGTAGTGTGACTTTGGAGTCCGTCCAAAGATGAATTGGTGCTGTGGACAGACTTAGTGAATTGCGGAGATGAGCTGTCAAGACAGTTAAGAGAGCGGCGGCGCAGAGTTCGAGTCGCGGTAATGACACCTGTTTTACAGGCGCGACCTTGCTCTTCGCGGCCAGCAAATGAAGTGACGTGGAGTTGTTGGTTTTGACGCGAAGATACACCGCCGCGGCATATCCTCGCTCTGATGCGTCGGCGAAGCCGTGAAACTCCAAGAGCGCGTCCTCGTTTCCGGTTCCCAGCCAGCGGTTAACGCGTTCAAGTTGAGGGAGTTCCGCGAAGAGACGTTGCCACTGCTGAGCGTCTGTCGACGGAAGCGGAGCGTCCCAATCAAGTTGTCGCAGCCAGGCGGACTGGATCAGGATCTTGGCGCGGATCACGACGGGAGCCAGCCAGCCCATCGGATCGAAGAGGCGCGCGGTTTCTGACAGGACGCGCCTCTTAGTGAACTCTGTGATAGTGCGAGGGTGAGTGGAGAGAGTGAAGTTGTCGTCGAGCGGATGCCAACGCAGGCCTAGTGTTGAGTGACACTCTCTTTCCCACGAGTGCGGTGTTTTTTGGAGTCGATGCTCCTGCGGAATTCCCGCGAGAATTTTTTCGCAATTTGCGGCCCATTTTCTGAGTGGAAACCCGCCCGCCATGCACAATTCGCGTAATTCGGACTGTGTCGCGATCGCGTCGGACAATGTGCTAGCGCCGGTGACGATGTCGTCCACGTAGCAATCGCGCCGCAACGCGATAGCGCCGCGAGGATAGCGAGCCTCTTCGTTGGTGGCGAGCTGCTTCAGTGTTCGAATTGCGAGAAACGGCGCACACGCGAGGCCGTACGTCACGGTCTTGAGTCGGTATTCTCGCACGCGGCCAGCGACGTTGTGACGCCAGAGTATTCGCTGATGGTCGCGGTCTTCCGGGTGCACGATAATTTGGCGATACATCTTCTCGATGTCGGTCACCAACACATACCTGTGCCAACGCCACCGTAGCAGTACGTCCGAGAGAGCCGGTAACAGATTAGCGCCGACGAGCAAGTGAGAGTTTAACGACTCCCCCGTCCTTGTGCGCTGAGACCCGTTGAACACCACTCGGAGTTTCGTAGTGATGCTCGAATCTCGGAGTACACCGTGATGCGGTAAGTAACACTGCCTTTTATCGTTGTCCTTGTTGGGTGACTGTTCCACTAACTCCATGTGTTGCAGGTCTTCATACTCCTGCATGAAGGAGCGGTATAGTTCGCCGAATCGAGCATCATGACCGCCTTTTCGCTCCATTGCGGTGAGGAGTCGCTCCGCCGGCCTCCGGGTTTCAGCGAGCGATGTCGGCATAGCAGAGAACGGAAGTCTCACTAGGTACCGTCCGGATTTTGTGCGCTTGTGAGTGCGAGCAAAGAACTCCTCGCACCTTTCTTCCTCCGGTTTGAGCGCTACCGGAGCGACTGGCTCCTTTTCCTGCTCCCAGAAGCGGTGTACGAGCTCGGTCAAGTCGTGATCAACCGTGCACTGTAGGGAGCTGCTGCGAGCGTGAAGCGACGCTACACCACAGCCCCCGGAGAGGATCCATCCAAGAATAGTTTTTTGAGCGAACGGAACCTCGGGTCCGCCCTTCCGAAGACCCTCCTGGAAGATGATTGGATACACTTCGGCGCCCAGCAGCAGCTCCACAGGATCGTTGGCTGAAAACTGAGGATCAGCGAGCTGCAATCTTTGAAGATGAGGCCAGTCATTGCTGCATCTTGTTGTTGGACCGCGATACGCTGAGAGGCGAGGAAGTATGATTGCGACGGCGGAGAGCTTGGCTCCGGTCGCGCAAGACGTCAGGGCGAGTGTCACCTTGCCGCGGGTCGACCCTGATGGTGTGTCTCCGATTCCAATGATGGGCACGTCGGAGTGAACTCGCCGCAAGCGCAGACGCTGCACCAGAGCTTCCGATACGAGTGACATCTCTGATCCTTAATCGATTAGAACTCTAACAGCGTGAGGAGTTCCATAACGGTCAGCGACCATTACTCGCGCGGTCGCGAGAAGAATCGCTTTGCGGTCTTCGGTCTTACGCACGGCGGAAAGCGTGCTAACCTCAGCCGATTGCGTCGGAATGTACGCGTCGTGTATCATCGTGTGATGACGTGCCTTATAAGTTGAGCAATTCTTGCTCGACTGACATTTAGCAACAGGGTGGTTGCCAAAACAGTTATAACATAACCCGCTTTTTTCGATTACGGCTTTGCGTTCATTGCGGTTTGGCTTTGAAGTCGCGGCACACCATAATTGAGTGTTTCTCCTTACAAAGTGCGCATTGTGAGGAGTCGAAACCGCGTTTGGTAAAGTGCGCTTTAGCGGATCGCGATGAGTCTCCGGAGACCTTAGCAGTGTTCTTCGGCCTCGCGGCGTTGAGCATGAGAGTGCGTTTAGCGATAAAATTCATGAGAGTGTCGTGACTAGGCGGATCGGAGGAATCTGAGGTGGACGATTCCCACTCGAGTCGCGTGCGCGGATCAAACAGCTCGACTACGAGGTGGTTGAAGAGATCCATACCGTTGGAGTGGATGGGCCTTCCAATGCTCTCCTGGGCGCTCACCGCGGTCGTCACAGCTTGGTGGATGCGGCTAAGCTCCTTGGCGGTCTCTCCCTTCATTTTTGTCACGGCGGTAAACGCGGCAAAATTGGAGCGGATCAATTCCTTTTTGTTTTCGTAATGTTTACTTAAAAGCGACCACGCACGATTGTAATTGTCACCGGTTACGGCTAATGAACGAATCAACTTTCAGCCCTTGCAAGCACGAGCGGAGGTAATGCAGTCTCTCAACGTTAGATATGGCCGTATTTTCTCCGATGACGGACAGAAAGAGATCGCGGAATGCCGGCCAATCTTCGTAAGCGCCCGAGAATTGTTGCAGCTTAAGAGGATGCCGGAGCGGCGGCCGAACTCCGACGGGTTAGCGCCCTCATCTAAGCGTAATTAAAATGGTCGATAAGTACCGATATACCGACAATTTTAATTCCGCTATTATCGACAGCAATCTATATCATAGGTTTACATGCATGTCATAAAAACAATTTCGAATTGTGTTCAACATATTAAGATCAAACAATATTGCATATTTTTACTGTTTTAGCATCTCGCGATTTATCAAAGCGTGTCGATGACAGTAAAACAAATATGTGTCTCTTTATCACATAGTTTAAACACAATTTCAACATTGTTTACATATTGACATGCATCTTTTCATGTATCTTTCAAGGAGAATAATCTACATTTATATATGTATATGTTTATGCGTGCATATATATATGCATCTATGCATGTAAGAAAAATATATATACATATGTATGTGTATGTGATACATATATGTATATTATTTATATTACATGTAACTTTTTATAAGTTACAATGTATGCAGTATAGTTCGCTATTTCTCCCAATCAATATAATCGAGAAAATAGAAAATATACTCAAACAACCAGTTCACGAATAGATCGCCTCTGGAATAAAGTATTTTGAATAATCAGAGCGCACATGCAAATCGCATCTGGAGTGAAATATTTCAACAAATAACCAGCTCACGAATAAATCGCCTCTGGAATAAAGTATTTTTAATAATATATATTATATAATATAATATAATTATATTATATAATATTTTAGATATAGAGGATAGAATGGGCCCCTCCATCGCCCATTCCCGTGAGAACGCAACCACAATATACATATGTATTTTTTTTCGTCTCTCCGATTTTAAATTGCAAACGAGACATTTGCATTGAAGCGTCTTTTTGTAATGATATTTATTGGGATATCACAAATTTCTGATATAGTGATAAATTTTTATTATTTTGGAAAAGGCGACAGTTTATTTTCTGCTACAATTTTAAGAAAATGTTGCCTCATATATTCAACATCATTAGAATATGTCTCATTACAAGGATTTCTTCCTAAGGCTATAGTTGTAGCGAATGCTGCAGCATATAAATTCCACAACATGTGCCATCAGGTTGTGCTTGAACTTTTTCAAATATTATATTATTTTTATTTATTTGTGGATAACGGCGATGAATGTAATTTTTTTCTTTAGGCACTAATTTATCGTATGTACAGCCGGGTAAGCTGTCATATACTCGAAGCTTGGTGCCGTCAAAAAAAAATACATCGCCAGTGATCGCTACAATTTCCTCCAATAATTTGCAAGCTTTTGTCGCTACGACTTGCTACAATTATATGAGGATATTCCAAATATAGCACACTTTGTGTTTCAAACCAAGAATTTTTTCTTATGACGCGCAAAAATCGGTCCAATGATTCGTCATTTATTTTACTATGTAAAGGTAATACATTATCCTTTACTAAATAAAAAGGAGCAACCGAATTATCTAGAAATTCTTTTTGTTTTGCCATATCGTGTTCAGTTAGCTCTTTTGTATTTTTCGAATAACTAACAACGATGCAATCATCATCTTGTTCTGCATTTAGAGCGGTAATAGTTGCTTCCATTGATAAAATATTCGATTCGAAATATTTATTTTTTTTAACAATGTTTTTGTCTTTTATATTACATTGTCCAAGATTTATTCGATTAATTGTTTTGTTAGCTGCTTTTTGTTGAGCTTCTATTATATATCTTGGATTTCTAATTGGCATATGTCTATTATGCCGACTATCCAAGATTTCTGGAAGCATGCAATCGTAATAAAAACGTGTTAAAAAGGGTAGCATTTGATTACTCCAAAATACATTGTCCCTACTGACACGTACTATTTTCAAGCTTTTTGGCGTCCACACAACGAAAATACAATAATCTCGCTGCGTTATATTTAACTAGCCTTGAACTTGATAGAAAAATCGGTGATTTTGATTCATCTTATCTGGATTTTTTTTATTAAAGATGCCTTTCAGTTGAGGCAGTGTCTTTATGGCCTCTTCCGCTGCTAAATGCTCAGCTGACAGAGGACATTTTATTTCCACCAGACCATCTTCATCTATGAGTCCGTCAGGAGAAGCACCCAAGCATGGATTTTCAATATCAATGAATAATCCGCAAGTTTTAATCTCCTTCTTCAATGTTATGGCCAATTCTTTTATCGCAATTTTTTCCATCTCGCGACCATATTTTATAGCCGCAGTATCGATAGAAGGAGGAAATAAAATGTTCTTTACAGTCGCGGCGCAAGACGTTGTCGGTCTCATGCGACATACGATTCCAAAATTAGACGCCGTCAACAATTCCTGTCTCAATGTATGCCATAAATCTGAGTCACTTTGTTCCATTGTATTACGTTCTATTTGTCTCCAATTTTTCCCATTTTCAAACAACTTTTCCAAATGATTTTGTCGAAGTTGTTCAAAAACATCGGGTGGAAGATCTGGTTTTTGTGATTGCGGTCCATAATGACAATCTGTTCCTGACTCCCTTTTAAATTTCTTTTGCCTTCCATTCACTTCACGAGATTCTCTAGTTCTTGCAACTTTTCCTTGTCGTCGCTTTTCCAGAGTCTCGACAATGGAAGGAACATTTTTACCCATATTATTATGTACTTCCGTGAGAACTTGTTGCGTATTAAATTGCACAACTGCCCTCGCAATTCTAGCATTGTAGGAGCCCCGGTTACCAAAATTAATGCGCTTACCACCAATTTCTTTGCAGATTATCGAATTGAACGACTCTGCAGGATTGTTGGTGAATTTCAACAACAAGCTGTCGGAATAAGCGCTTAAATATATGATAGCACTCTCTACTTTCTGGTAAAGATCGTGCAACTTGAGAAACGGTACATAATTTTTATTCGTTTCATCAAGGTCACATATACGACCACGTTCCTTACATCGTTTATGTTCACCAAATATATGGCTAGGAATGTTTAATATATCTTTTTGTAATTCTATAGCCTTGTAATGGTCAGGTTGCTTTTCTTCTCTTCGTAAATCAATTGCTTCTATCACTTCTCTTCGTATCTTCAAAATGTTGTTTTTTTACAACATTTCGTAACTGGACGAAACCACGCTTTCTATGCGTTTTTTGCTGAGTTGTCTCTGCTACAGCCCTCAGTTTTGTGCATAGATTGGGAAGCAAATGATTGGTACATTCTATTTTTTTCACATTCACCATTTGTTCGCGATATGGTCTGCTATCAACGATGGTCTGATATACACTGCTATCACCATCGGCAATAATCGTTCTATAAATCATTCCATGCATTTCCAGGCTACTTTTAAAGCCTTTTGCAATGGCGTCGCTCTCTATGCTTGTGGAGCTTGCGTTACGATCGAAATTTTTATAGCATTTATGGTCTCTTGGTTCAATTCCGTTTCGTTCCGCTACATCACATATCGTGCAAAGTTTATTGCGGACACCGACGAAGAGAATCTTTTTCGTGCGGTAACCAATTATAGCACCAACACCGGAAAGAGAATCATAGGCGTTGCCGTACAATCTCTTCATCCAACTACCATCCGCTATAACAGTTATACAGGGTGTCCCATAATTCGCGCCCCACCCGTAACGTGCAGGTAGAGCGGGTTAAATCGAGTAGAAAAGTCATCTACCGTTTTGCTATTTTCATAATAATTAACGAGAAATTAATGTAAAAAGATCGGCCAATCCGTGCGAATAGAAGCGCGTGACGAGAAGAGACCTCCCGCTGTAACCTGACACAAGGCGCGCGGCGAAGCGATGGGAGGAGCGCCGCTCTACAAAAGACAATAGCTATTTACACACATACGAGCGGAGCCCGGCGTCGAATTCACAAACATATCTAGACCGAGCGTTTGCCTTTATTTAAGGAATAGGAGTAAGATACACGATGACTCGCTCTTGTGTTCTCTCTCGCTCGCGTGTAGCATGGCATTCTCTCTCGCTATGCTTCGCGCGAGCGAGAGAAAACGCAAGAGCGAGTTCTTTTCTACTTACATGGTCAAACATTCCCCTTCTCTCTTCCTCTCTCTTCCTCTTTCTCTCTCTCTCTCTCTCTCGCTCTCGCTCTCTCGGCATTGAAGATATTCTGCTATCCTTTCCACACCACCTTGCGGTAGATAGCACGGCGCGTTTTTTTTAAGTGGTATCCCCAGTAGGCCTAATCCACTCATTTAACGCACTATTTTAATGCAAATATTGTTCGAAGTGCCTTCCTTGTTCTCGCAAACAGAGATCGGCCCTTCGAACAATATTGCGCGTCGCGCGATACGCCATTTCTGGCGTGATAGTATTAGAAGCTGCGAAAATTGCTTCTCGTACTTCAGCTTCTGTACTATCACGCATGTGCTCGACTAAATCTTTGATGTGACCCCACACGAAATAGTCGAGCACATTCAGATCCGGCGATCGCGCCGGCCAGATGATCGGGCCACCTCGTCCTATCCATCTATCTGGATAATGCGCGTTTAAGTGTTCGCGTACCTGCCGAGAAAAGTGCGCAGGAGCCCCATCGTGTTGAAAAATCAGTTGTCGTCTTACTTGAAGAGGAACATCTTCGTAGAACAGGCAATTGATTTTCGAGAAAATTGGTGTAAACTTCTCCATTTAATCGGGGTGGCAGAATATAAGAATCGATCTAAAAAAAAATCGTCAAAGAAAATGATTTGTTAAAACAGCGAAAGAAAATTGCTTAACTTACTAATAAATAAATTTATTACTTACGATTTGGTTCGCTATTATTCCTGCCCATACGTTAATCGCCCAACGATACTGGAAAGCGCGCTGCCGGATATTGTGTGGATTTTTTTTGGCCCATAATAAATAATTACGGCTATTAAATACGCCGTTTGGCGTAAACGTAGCCTCATCCGTCCATAAAATGCGGTCGGGGAAAGAATTATTCCGCCGATACTGCGCGAGAAACCTTGTGTGTTTTTCTGATTGTTAATATTTATTTACTTTTTCTTTTTTAAATAATGCGAAAACATTAAATTAAAATAATAAAAATACCTTCACAAAAATAGATGCGCTGTTCGTGATCTCTCGGCAAAAGTTGTTGCACTCGCTGATAGTGAACCGGGTGAATCCGTTTTGGCGTAGAACACGGTGCACCACGTTTCGCGAGAGATCGAGCATCCGAGCCACACGGCGCATGCTGCTTCGAGGGTTCTCTTCGAACACTTGCAGGATTCTCTCCTCTTCGTCCACACGATAATTAATCGGTGCACTAGCATTTCGTCGATCCGCTGTAAGAACTCCCATCGTTCTTGCGCGTTGAATACACCTCAAAATTATTTTATGATCGGGATGTCGCTCACGGTCGGGAAATCGCTCCGCGTAAAGACGAGCCGCGGCACGAGCGTTTTCTCCGGCTACTCCGTATAAGATAATCATATCGGTGTATTCTTCTGCTGTGTAATCCACCAATTTTTTATAATTCACAAACTCACAAGACTTTGACGTATAATTCGAATGCTAGGCAGCTACTGTTGTAGAGCAACGAATAATAATTTTGAAAAAAAATCGATAACAAAGAAACGCTATTGAAACAAATAAAGGTCGTTAAAATTAAACAGAGTTTATTTATTAGTAACATCCCTATGATGTAATAAATAAACCATTTCAAATATTAGTCTTTTGTGAAGAAACGTCTGAAGAAATATTTGAAATGGTTTTTATCAAAAGACAAAAAAAAACAGTTTAAATTTACAGACAGACACTGGTCCGGTTTTACTGAATCGACATTATTTGTTGCAGCGATTAATTCGAATGACTCATTTATAACGATCAATGTTAGCATATATTGATATTTCGTATGCGATGACCTATTTGAGAATACTGAGATGTGTATATGTAATTATATATATGTATATATACCATCGCTGAAGATGGTCCAATGTGAGACCGAAACGTTCAATTTTTATATCATTTTATAACACTTTATTTACTATAATAAAAATCATTGCACGTACATCCAGCGACGGCTCCCTGCCCTTCAATTTATATTTTAATTTAATAAAAGTTTATCGCAAATAGTTCGATGACGATTGACGATATAAACGATTAAACTAAGGCTGCTTAATAAACGATTGATATGAACGAAATCAATTGAAGGTCGTCCGATTGACAATTGATATAAACAAAATTAATCGATATTTTATTAACGATTAGTATGAGCGAATTCAATTAAAAGTCATTCGATGGACGATTGAATCGAGCAAATTCAATCGAAAATTGTTCGATTGACGATTAACATATATATATAATATATTAATATTTATGTTTTTGTACAATATAAAATATAATTAAAATTGCTTTATATCTTGAATATAACAGCTCCCTGCCCTTTAATTTATATTTTGATTTTTATTGCGAGCCTTAATATTTGTCATATTTATTTTATTAAATTAATCGTTAATCCAAAAGACTTAATTAAAATTATGTACATCAATTGATAATTAAACATGATAATTAATAAAAAAGTAATTAATTAATTGCAATTCTGTAGAAAAGTAATATCAGTATAATAGTAACCATTATTATTATCAATTATGTAATAATTATATACCGGTATTAAGAAAATTTTAGTAATATTTCAGAATTTTACATTCTGTTGATAAAAATCCAAGTTGTAAACTTAATGAAGAGGAATATACACATGTTACTGGTAAATTACTAACATGATTATAGTTCGATGAATAATTATTTTACATTTACTATTCATAAAAAAAAATTGCAAAAATATGGTCCTGGGCCCTTTTAGCTAGTGCGGGGATATTATCCTGGTACTACGGGCGGTGCAGGCACGTATCCTGGTGCTACGGGCAGTGCGGGGGGGGGAAGCGACATCCGTCGCCATTCTCGTGTCTGCTGGTAGCGGCGACAATCGCCTTCGCATCATGCGAAAAAGAGCAAGGTTCTCTCAAGACTTGAACCCGAGTTCGCACAGTGACAATCCCACGCACTAGCCTTGAAGCCACAGGACCCTGTGTAGCTTTTTATTGTATCAATATGGATATTATGATACAATTAAAAATAATTCTACAAATTGTTTTTTAATAGGAAACATTTTTATAAATATAAAAAATCTCATTAATCCACTTATTTTAAAAAGATAAAATACAAAATAAGTTTTAATTTTTGTTTATTTTAATGTTACGTCCAGCGGACTCCACGATTCTTTTCTTTCCCGATACACGAGGCGGCGATAAATTATATTATCATCTGTCAGGCGAGTTGTGCTATTCGGAAACACATGACGAATAAAACCTAGAGAAATAAAACGAAACTAAATAGAACCGTAGTGTTCGAAACACGTGTCGAACAATCCGCGATGATAAAAAATAAAAACGAAAGCGAGTCGGAAAATAAACCATGATAAAAAAAACGAAAGTAAACCTAGTTGTAGAGTTCGAGACATGTGACGAGCAAACCACGTTAGCAACAAACTAAACTAAACGAAATCGGGTCCTAGACCGTAGTCTAAGAAAAACAAAAAAAAAACAAACGGACCAATAAATGTGATTCTCAAACATATGCGAGGAAGCAATTTCAAAATTTCAAACTACGGCCGACAGACTCGCAAAAACAAACCAATTTAGTACCGAAAGCTAGCGCGATAACTTGGAAGGAAAACGGCTGGTAGTGATAAATCCGATACCACATGTGCTCGCTTGACAGACCGCCCTTACGCGATATCCACGTTGCAACGGTCGAAAGGGTAAATTAAGTGCCTATCTCACATAAATGCGCTGTCCTTTCCGTTGGCCGAAATCTGGGTGTTTACACAAAAAAAGGCTCCACCCATGCCGGGGAAATGGAAACTCCTTTTATAAAAAATCGACTCCCTCCAAATCCTATGAGGGCGTCATTAGAAAACTGATTCGCTAAATAGAGATTTCGACTGCCCAGTGAAAAGGAGGAGCAAAGGGTTTTAAATACTCGAAACCTTGCCTCGAGAGAGCATTACTACTTCTACTCCCATCACTATCACGGTTGTTATTATCAGTACCTCACAGTTACTCTTGAATCTCGCGTCAATTTCAGTGTTAAAGTCCGCAGTTATAGTATTTCCACAGCGCAAACATACAGAGTGCAAATAGAAAATCTTAGTTAGTGTGTGTACATTGTGGACCAGCGAGCACATACAAACGATTGGAAAACAAAACCAAGAGCGAGCTAAGACCGAGCCAGGGGCATCCTAGACCAGTGATGCCAATTTCGAGACGCTGCAGCCGTACAGCGTGGAGGGGCTAGGAGCGCACACAAGGAAGGAGCCGTGTACGTGTGCGCTCGGCGTTCGGCCAGCTTCGGGCAGTAGAAGAGAACAGATATACAATTCTCTGCCTCTTTCTTTCCTAAACTATAGCTATAGCTATGACGCGTCGCCAGCCTCAAGATTTCGAGAGAATCATATATGCTTTAGCGGCTTGACTCGTTTATTAGATCTCGTACTATTTCGATTTTACAATAAAACGTATAAATTAGTAATTAGATAAATATTGTAATTTCATTGAAATTTATTTTGCACTTAAAGATATAAACTAATTAAAATAATAAAGAATAAAAAGAGCGTAAATAATAAAAATCCACTCTTGGCCAACACGTACGTTTTTTTCTCAAAAAGTTGTTATTAATTTATAAAGATGATTTATTGTAAGAAAAATTAAGTAAAAAATTAAATTGTTATTTGGAAAAATTATTCTAATAGTATATTTTTTACCTTGCTAATATTAAATACAAGTAGTAAAATAAAAGAAGAAATAATTATTTTGCAATAATATAAATTCTTCTATTGTATATCTTTTTTTGTAAATGAACGTACATATTGTTGCTCAACGGAAACCGCGAGAAGGTGGTGGTCTCTTCCGTCAAGAAGGAAATGTGAAAAAATGTTTCCTTTAATATTATATTAGATATAATAATTATATTATATGTAATAATTTTAATATAATATTAAGGAAAACAATTTTTTTACATTTCCAAGGAATGTAGATGGAACAGAGGATAGGTAGAAAGGACATGAAATAGATATTTAAAAAAATATAAATAAAATATAAATATAAAAAAATATGAAAAAATATAAAAAATATAAATATAAAATATAAAAATATAAATATAAAAAGACAATTATATATTAATATACTATTTTTTTACAAGCTTATCTTTCATAAGCGTGATGTCTTTTACAATTTTTTTACACACCTGTTTTACCCAGATGTGATGTCTTTTGCAGACAATTCTTTTACACATCTGTTTTACACAGGTGTGATATCTTTTGCAGACAGGATGTCAGACACAGAATTTATTAAAACTTTTTACACGCTTTAACAAGCGTGATGTCTTGTACAGACAATTTTTTACACACCTGTCTTACACAGGTGTGATGTCTTTTATTTATAAACAAAATATTTTTAGCAGACATAATTTTTTTGCACGCTTATCTTTAACAAGCGTGATGTCTTTTACAGACAATTTTGGATATTTTATTATTGCGTATCATTAGACGAGGAGGGACCAGCAATATTTGTAACGTCTGCAGCATACAACGTCAAGCTACTTTTTATTTTTTTTATAGGACTAATATATAAATTTTTGTCGACATACGTTGTAGATGTTTGTCATTTATGACCATATTTAAGGCTGTTTCCCCTCTTGTCTTCAACGCTGATTTGAATACGCAAGTTGCATTTATAGAGGTCGACGAAAGTCTGTTTCTTTTTTTTGTTTTTAGATCAGATAAAAGAGAAAATGTTCTCTCAGGATCCGCGTTGGAGTGCGGTAGTGATCTTACCGCATTTAAAAGTGATCTTAAATTTGGATATTTCGGATTATTGACGGATTGACGTTTCAAAATTTCTTTCCACATGTTGTCAAAATTTATTTTTATAAGATTTTGTTTTTCTTCAATAGTGAAGTCAGAAGCCAACATAAGCCATTCTTCTTTTAAACCGTTTTCATCGAAGCCTTTTAGGGTTTGTGCAATAAAAAAAACATCGTTAAAAGAAGTTTCTCTGTTATTATCAAATAAAGCTATATGTGGTTGAAAGACTTGTAATTTATGCAAAAATATGTTATTGACAGGTAATCTCTTTCTAATTTCTTCGGCAGCAATAATGTAAAACTGCAAACAATTTTGTCGAATAATCGTTATAACATCTGCATGTCCTTTCTTCACTAACTTACAAAGATATTCTTCGCATTCCGATCCCAAAGTTATATTATCAAGAGATTTGTGATTGTTCATTTCATGGAATGAAATATTTTTAAGTAAATCTTTTAATAAGTTTGGTTTTAAAAAATTTTGACAGATTTGCATAAGAAAATTTAAAGATTTAGGTTGTAATAAATGAATTTTTGTTTCATGAGCTTGAAAAAAAGCATTAAAAGAGTTAAAAGAATTTAAAACGTATTTTAAAAATAGAAAATATGCTTTTATTTCTACATTTTCCATTAAAGATAATAAATATTCCCCAGACTTTACTTTATCGCTCATGACCATTTCATTAAGGAAATATTTTATTGTATCCCATGACTCAAGAACTCTGTCAATACATGAATAATGCGAGAGCCACCGAGTATCGCATAACTTCAAAATTTTACGATTTGTATCTTGAAAACAATCACAAAATTCATTGAAAATAGCTAAACGCTTTGGACTGCTGTTAATATAACTTGCAATTTTTTTTAGAAATTCTTCGCAGAAATCGGGCATTTTAGCGCATGCAGCGTGCGCAGCCAATGCGGCGGAATGGCAAGGACATGAAAATGTTAATAAATTTTTGCATTTTAATTCAAGTTTCTTTTTAAAAGATAAATGTTTCCCTGTCATTACAGATGCATTGCCGCATGATAGAGCAATAATATTTAAAAATGGAATCTGAAGTTTATACATTTCAAATTCAAATGCATTACATAATTTTTCTGCACTACAATCTCTTGCATCAATGTCAATTAATTTTACTAATTGCGACCGAATATCTAAAGTTTCGAGATCAACATATCGAACTAGAAACGTCATCCATTTTTCATTGGTTATATCAGACGTTTCGTCAATAAACACAGAAAATTTCGTATTTTGTATGTTATTAACTACACGTTCTGTCTCAACCGGACATAAAACATTCGAAATGATATTTTTGCATTTCGTTCGACCCATATTCATACTTTTTAACACATTAGGATCTTTTCCTATGTCTTGAAAAAAGCTGAGAATCTCTTTTGCAGTTTGATGAGGAATATTTTTTTCAGTAATCAATGCGGCATATCGTATCTCCGCTAATTTTTTTCGCTCATCAAACGTTAAAAACGATTCATCGGTTTGCGTATTCAAACATTCTTCATTCGTTTTGTTTGTTTCTATATTACTTTTTGATTTATTTCTGTGCATTTTGGATTCTGCGTGTCGATATATTTGTGATAGACCGCCAGCAATTGATCTATCACAGATCAAACAAAAAAATGAGCTGGCGTTATTTGGTACTTCACGTAACCATAATTTAAATTCGTCTATATCTAGCCATTGTGGTCTAAATGTTCTTTTATACTGTACTTTTTTATCTTGTAAATTTTCATTATTATTATTACATAAAAAATTGTCTTTAATACTATTTTTATGACACGCAGAATCCACATGTCTGGAAACATACGATAAACATGGAAAATTTTTATTACATATATTACAATAATAAAGACTGTTATCGGATGATACTTTGCGTATCCAAGATTTGTATCGATCTTCACTAAGCCAAGCTTCTGTAAAACTTCGCTTACGTTTTTTGGTTAATTGATCACACATTTCTATAATGATTATTAAAAAAGGAGAAAGAGCAAAAAAAACTGTAAAAATATACAGCAAAATATATACGTGTGTTTGTATTCGCGTGTGTGTATATATGTATATGTGAAAACTTACTTTTATAAATGTTGTGAATAATATTCGACAAAGCGACGATCAACAAGAAGACAAGACCTTTCTTAAAGCCACCAGAAACAGAAATGAAACAAATACGTTTTGTGAAACAAGTACATATATTTGTTGACAATATTTGTCGGTGACTACCGGGCACGAGCGTATCCGCAAAACGAGTCAGTCGACAACGGATAACAGCGAGAGAAGGAGCAAAATGTCACGTAAGTGTTAAATAATATTTGAAACATATATTTTATTCAAATATAATTATAAGGCTCTCGCTTTTGTTCGCAATGTCAAATACATATTTACATCTTTCGTTATATACAAACATGTACATATTAAAGTGACTTAAAAAGACGTTAGGCGCTTACACATGTGTAAATGTTTTTAAAACACATAAACTTAATCAAGATCTTTAACTTTAGTGCAAATTTTAGTTATAAATATAAAAAATTTAAAATTTAAAGATTTTTATTAATTATAAAATTGTTCTAATACCATTATTAAAAGAGTAATATAATATATAATCTACTATGTAAAAATAATGGCAATAAGAGCCAAACGCAGTACGTAAGGCGCATGTATTCTTTATTGCGAATAAAATTAGCGAACGTTTCGGTCCCTTTCTTTGGGCCATCTTCAGCACATATACAATAGAATAAAAAAAAATACATTAATGATCTTGTGTGTGATTAAGATTATGTGTTTTAAAAACATATTTATAGATGTGTAAGCGCCTAACGTTTTTTTAAAAGTCACTTTAATATGTACATGTTTGTATATAACAAAAGATGTAAATATGTATTTGACATTGTGAACAAAAGCGAGCACATAGCCAAAATAGCGCCATCGATTCTGGTAGATTTGTTAAATAAAAAAAGTTTGAAACCTACACATGTTTCTTATATTTTTGCAGAAGAGAGTTTAAGTGAAAAAGCAGAACGGATGCTGTTAGGAGAAGATGAGGATTCTACTGATGCTGTTATACAAAAGTTGTTGCAGCAACAAGAAGAGCAAGCAGAATTATTAAAAGGGCAGCAAGCAATGCTGCAGCAGTTGCTGCAGTTACAGAAGCAGCAGCAGTTACAGAAGCAGCAGCAGCAGCAAGAGCAGCAACAAAAGCTGCAACAAGAGCTGCAACTGGAACAGCAACAGCAGCAGCCACAACAGCAGCAGCAGCAATTAAGAAGTATGTTATTCGTCATTTTTTTAAATACATTTAAATATACACACATACACGCACATATATATATATATATAGTAAATTTAATATTATTTATTTAATTTAGATGATCATAGAGGCTGTGGTCGCGGACGTGCGCGGGCCCGATGGTATCGGCAGAGGGGTGGTGCCCGTGCACTTTGTTTTAATAGAGGCGGAGGCGGAGGCCGAGGTCGAGGTCGAGGCCAAAATTTTAAAAGAGGAGGAAGAAGAGGCTCTTTCGGCCCATTAATAATAAAAAACTATTATTTATCGTAACTATTAAATATTATTAAATAAATAAATTTAAAATTATTCTCTCTCTCTCTCTCTCTCTCTCTCTCTCTCTCTCTCTCTCTCTCTCTCTCTCTCTCACTGTCTCCTCTTCCTCTCTCGCTCTCTCTTACTTTCTCTTTATTTACATATATAAAAAAGCCAAGAGTAGATTTTTATTATTTATGCTCTTTCTATTCTTTATTTTTTTTATTAGTTTATCTTTTATGTGCATTAGTTCAATTTTTATGTGCAAAATAAATTTCAATAAAATTACAATATTTATCTAATTACTAATTTTTACGTTTTTATTGTAAAATCGAAATAGTACGAGACACGCGAGATCTAATAAACGAGTCAAGCCGCTAAAGCATATATGATTCTCTCGAAATCTTGAGGCTGGCGACGCGTCATAGCTATAGCTATAGTTTAGGAAAGAAAGAGGCAGAGAATTGTATATCTGTTCTCTTCTACTGCCCGAAGCTGGCCGAACGCCGAGCGCACACGTACACGGCTCCTTCCTTGTGTGCGCTCCTAGCCCCTCCACGCTGTACGGCTGCAGCGTCTCGAAATTGGCATCACTGTCCTAGACCAGGGACCAGTACGTTGTCTACAACTAAAAACCGGCGCACTATATAAGCAGTAAGTCAGTTTAACGCGTAGAATTCACTGCTCGGGCTTCCCCTTTTTGAAATAATTTTTGGATTGCGAACAAATATATTTATCAATTATTTAAAATTTTATTATTATTATTCCTTCCCCTCTGCCATTCCCCCGATGAAATTTTCTTTTGAGAAACTCCCCGTCTATTAATTCCATAGGTCGCTTAGAGTATCCTGCTTTATAGCAGCGCAAGCTCGCGATTCTCCTTTACCTCTCACCTGTCGCTCAGAGTATCCTGCTTTATAGCAGCGCAAGCTCGCGATTCTCCTTTATCTCTTACCCGTCGCTCAGGGTCTCCTGCTTTATAGCAGCGCAGCCTCGCTATCCTCCTTTATCTCTCACTCGTCGCTCAGGGTCTCCTGCTTTATAGCAGCGCAGGCTCGCTATCCTCCTTTATCTCTCACCCATCGCTCAGAGTCTCCTGCTTTATAGCTGCGCAGGCTCGCCATCCTTCTTTATCTCTCACCCATCGCTCAGAGTCTCCTGCTTTATAGCAGCGCAGGCTCGCTATCCTCCTTTATCTCTCACCTGTCGCTCAGGGCCTCCTGCTTTATAGCAGCGCAGGCTCGCTATCCTCCTTTATCTCTCACCCGCCGCTCAGAGCTTCCTATTCTCTTGCAATTTCAACACGCCACCCCTTTTTTTTCTCCCCATCATATCCTCCCCCATACAATATTCGAAAAATTAAATATTAATAACAACGATTTGTAACACCTCATTCGACCTCTTCAAGTTTCCGCTTTCCCTTGCCTAAGATGACTATATATTAACACGTATACATACGTATTCGTTTACATATATATATACATATATATATATATATATTGCTCTTTATATACATACATAAAATTTATAGTCTTCTCGTTTTACTTAGATAACTAAATCCAAAAATTGTTTCGCAATCTCGAGAAATTCTTCTCGACAAAGAAAGATACCATTGCCTCTTTCTGTTATTTATTTATTCCGTTTTCTTTACCCGTTTCCCCCAGTGGAAAAACCTAGGCGAAAGTCTAGAAAAATCGCCAGGCAGTCGCGTAATCGCCGCAACAGGCAATTAAGAAAACTACTGCCTCGGGCTTCGGCAGAAAACCATTCGGAAAATTCCGCGACTAGTATAGACTCCTCGATTAGAAATAATAACGATTCAACTATAAGTAACAACTCAATGATTAAGCCTAATAACGATCCGTCGACTAGCATAAGCAACGATACCCTAAACAACCACCCACACATATGTACTTTACCACCCCCGACTTTCTCCCATCTCGTCCCCGGAACGGTCCTGCTTCCCCTCTGTACCCCCCTTTTTCTCTCCGTCTCCGAGAGTCCCGATTCCCCCTCTTCCTTCTCCCGAAGACTCTCCGTCTCCGAGAGTCCCGACTCCCCCACCTCCTTCTCCCGAAGAGTCTCCGTCTCCGAGAGTCCCGACTCCCCCTCCTCCTTCTCCCGAAGACTCTCCGTCTCCGAGAGTTTCTACTCCCCCTCCTCCCTCTCCACAATCCTCGTGTACTCCCTCAAGATCTCCTTCACCAATTTTAATTGATTTAGAGGACTCTCCCTCCCTTTCTCCCTCACAATCTCCTGTCCACGAGTCCCCGAGAGTCCAGATCGCCCTCGCCTCCCGTCATAGAACTCGGAGATTCCCCCCTTCCATCACCCTCGCCACCTCCTCCTGAAAATGATCCTTCTCCTCGCACCTACCAAAATTTGTTGGATTATTGCTTAAGAACCCTCCCTCCATACACGGATCATCTCCCCGAGGATGCCTTCACCATCGGGCCCGATCCTGTAAATCTGGCCGATCTAAGAAATTAATTGAATCTACCCCCGACACCATTATCCCATGCTTCCATCCCTACCGCAGATATCCAGTGGCCGTTCCCATCCAATTCTTTTGGCGGATTTATAAACCTTCCACCATTGAATTCGAAGAAATCCCCGATTCCTGACCTCCTGCTTATGCTTAGCCGATGGTTTTTAATTTTATTTTTCTTTTAAATTTATATAATTTATTGTAACCCGATCGGAGCCCTCATTTTAAATATTATAATTTCCCCCACTCTGCTCCGATCGATGACCTCCGTACACATGTAACGCGCACATATACATACCGACACCTTCTCGCAATTTTTTTAAATTATAAAAAAAATCTATTGTAATCAATACACACATGTATATATACATATGTGTTAACCAAATATTATAAATTTTCTTACAAATTTCGCTTCATTTACTTATTTCGAATAAATTAGATATTTTCCTACTTAATTGAAGAGACCATCGAGCGAACGGGGCCTTTTAACAGCGTAAAAGCGACCTGCTCGGTCGTTGACCTGCTTGGGGCCTCCGCACGTTCGCTCGCCTCGAAACCACGTACGGTCCGGCATTGTTCGAGGTAAGTTTTGTTTACGCCCTTCCCTTGACTCTCCCTTACAAGTCTGGACGTAACATTAAATTTATTTGATAAAATATTTATTTTCCGGTTAGACATATTCACATATTCATTCAATTTATATTATTATAAACTAATATAATATAAATAAATGATATGTCTTTTTTCACTCTTTTCTTCTTATTGTTATCTTTACTAATTAGATATACATATATTACATTTAATATATATTAATTAGACATATATTATGTTTTTAATTTTTATTTTATAAGTTATTTACATTTGTAAATTAATATAAATAAGAAAAAGTCCTCGCGTGCTTCGCCGAAAGCGAAAGCAAAAAGGACGCTCGAGAGATAGAACATGAGTTATTGAATGTGTGTGTGTATTGTGTGTCGCGCGGCGACACTTGATCTTACAAACAAAAAACAATCAGCCGCGCTGCAACAACGCACGTGCTCGCACGAGCTCGCGAATCGGCAGTCCGTTTTTTGTCGCCGAAGTGAGTGGAGCTATTTAGAACGATGCCTAGACGTAAGTATTTACTTTTACTTTTAATTATTTTACTTTTTCACTCTCTCTCCCTCTCTCTCTCTCTCTCGATCTTTTATTTTTATATATATTGTATAAAACACTGTATAAATGTTTATATATTTATATTTTTTATTTTAGCAAAGAGTGAAGGATCGACAGAATATGGGAAGCAGTACATCCCAAGAATACGGAAGACGGCGACAGCGCCGTCACCAACGTGCAAGAAGGTGGTGACGGCGTCGTCGCCGTCACTCACGTGCACAAAAGTGACGACGGCGTCGTCACCGTCACCCACGTGCACAAAAGTGACGACAGCGACGACGCCACTACCAGCGGACACGAGGATGGCGACCGCGCCGCTATCAACAAATACGAGGATGGCGACGGCGCCGCTACCAGCGGACACGAGGATGGCGACGGCGCCGCTACCAGCGGACACGAGGATGGCGACGGCGCCGCTACCAGCGGACACGAGAATGGCGACGGCGCCGCTACCAGCGGACACGATGGCATTACAATATGTGCACGCACAGCCCGTAGCATCAGGATATGTGCCCGCACAGTCCGTAGCACCAGGATACGTGCCCGCACCACTGGTAGCGCCAGGATATGTGTCGGCACCACCCGTAGCATCAGAATACGTGCCCGCACAGCCCGTAGCATCAGGATATGTGCCCGCACAGCCCGTAGCACCAGGATACGTGCCTGCACCGCCGGCGCCGATACCAGCGCATTCACATGTAGCAACGGCGCCGCTACCAGCGAACACGAGGATGGCGACGGCGCCGCTACCAGCGGACACGTGGATGGCGACGGCGCCGCTACCAGCGGACACGAATGTGGCGACGGCGCAAAATATTAGAAAGGTTAGTATAATTAAATTGTGTTATAATAACGTAAAGGATAGTCGGGCTAATTGATCCGAGCGGTAATAAGTGCGCAAATATATGAAATATTCAGATATACGTTCCGGTCCTGATGTCGGATCAACGTCAACAAGTGATGTCTATTGTGTCAATTGCGTACGTGTGTCTATTACAATAAAATATCAGGACTGAAACGTACATTAAATGATCTGAATACTTGATCTATCCTTTACATTATCTTTGTCAGAGCCTTTATTTTATATATTCGTATTTCAAAGAAAGAAGACGTTGATCAGATGTATGTATATGTAAGTGTAAAAATTAATTTTTTTGCAGCGCATCAATAACGCTGTTCGAAAGGCGGTGACGAAAGAGCGGGCGAGACAGCGAAGATTCGCCGAGCAGCGCGATATATATAATACAGGCATTCCGCCCGCAGCGCCAGGATACAAGTCCGCACCACCCGTAGCACCAAGATACGTGCACGCACCGCCGGTAGCACCAGGATACGTGCACGCACCACCCGTAGCACCAGAATACGTGCACGCACCGCCCGCAGCACCAAGATACGTGCACGCACCGCCGATAGCACCAGAATACGTGCACGCACCGCCCGCAGCACCAAGATACGTGCACGCACCGTCGGTAGCACCAGAATATGTGCACGCACCGCCCGCAGCACCAAGATACGTGCACGCACCACCCGTAGCACCAGGATACGTGCACGCACCACCCGTAGCACAAGAATACGTGCACGCACCGCCCGCAGCACCAAGATACGTGCACGCACCACCCGTAGCACCAGAATACGTGCACGCACCGCCGGCGCCGGTAGGATACTTATACGCATCGCCCGCAGTACCAGGATACATGCCCGCACAGAAATAAAACGTGCCGAGAACTCATCTGCTGTCCGAGCAGGAATGAAGAGCCATCGGAGTTTTTTTTTAGTTTATTTCGTTTTTCTTTCAAAAAATTTTAATTTTAATTTTTACTTTTGCTTTTTCTCGTTTCATCGTTTCATTTAGCATGTGCGATAACATACTTATGCGCACGAATGTATCGTGTTTATTCGTCCAAAATGCAATCTGCTTTTTCATCATCGACTTGCACAACACATGGACAGTATAAACTTAACTAAGCAGTACTAACTTAACTAATGATAGCCTTCAGTTACTACTATCCAATAATTGATCGTTAGATTTTTTTTTTCTTTTTTCTTTCTTTCTATTCGGGATCTTTTAGCTATTTATACTCTTGATTTGTAATAAGAAACTTTTACCTCTATATGCATTTTTCTTTTATTATGGTTGTATTAAAGTTTGTACATTTTTTTTCTTAATAGACAACTCGATTGTGGATATAAATTTGAACGATATGCTTGCGCGAGATTGGAATCAGTGGACTTTTGATGTATCTCAGTCAATTTTATAGATATACAGGGTGTTCAAAAAGTCCCGGACCGGTTGAATAACTTGTAAAGTAGGCGTCGCACTGAAAAATGGCCTAGATAAAAGTTGTAGGAAATATCCCTGGCTATCTGATGGTGACCTTGGCTGTAACTTTGGCCTTGACCTTCAAGGTCATTTGAAGGTCAAATCGATTTTTTTAAATGGAACGCCATATTTTTCAATGCATATTCTTGTAGCTTATCTCGAGAGCTTTCCAAAACACTATAATGAGTTATTTTTTCATTAAGTACTTTTCGAGTTATAAGGCTTGAAGTTTACAGTATTTTGACATAAAATACAAAATATCGTGTAATACATTCAGTTTTCGATAATCTTACCTTAATACTTTTATTCACAGAATAATGAGACCAATCAATTGGTGTAAAAAAACACATAGTTGCTTTAAAAAAAAGTATGCAGCTGCATGTTGCAAATTACATACTTTTTCTTAATAGCAACTGTGTTTTTTTTACACCAATTGATTGGTCTCATGATTCTATGCATAAAAGTATTAAGGTAAGATTACCGAAAACTGAATATTTTACAAGATATTTTGTATTTTATGTCAAAATACTGTAAACTTCAAGCCTTATAACTCGAAAAGTACTTAATGAAAAAATAACTCATTATAGTGTTTTGGAAAGCTCTCGAGATAAGCTACAAGAATATGCATTGAAAAATAGAGGGTTCCATTTAAAAAAATCAATTTGACCTTCAAATGACCTTGAAGGTCAAGGCCAAAGTTACAGCCAAGGTCACCATCAGATAGCCAGGGATATTTCCTACAACTTTTATCTAGGCCATTTTTCAGTGCGACGCCTACTTTACAAGTTATTCAACCGGTCCGGGACTTTTTGAACACCCTGTATACATATAAACTATACATACATATGTATGTATATATGTATATAAACTAATTTATATATATATACATACATTTATACATATATACACTATACACACACACACACACACACACACACACACACACACACACACACACACACACACACGTAGAGAGATAATACACACGCACCCACATACACACAGAGTAAATTATAATAGCGTTAAAAGTTAAACGAAATGATAAAACTTTAGATTTTTATTAACCCGATGAGTGCTGCGAGTCTTTTTTGGGATAGTCCGCACCAGGTGAATGTTTGCAGTTTTATTTTTTTATTAACCCGGTGGGTGCTGAGAGTCTTTTCTGGGATAGTCCACACTAGATTAATAAAAATACAAATGCATTAGTCAAAACATTAAATTAAAAGAATTGTATGTGTATCTTATCATAAACATATAGAATATTTTTAAATAAAATGTGATGTTTTGTTCTTTTATGCATAGCGTAAACTACTTTTAAAATGAGATGTTTTATTTATTTTATAAATAAGAGAATCTATAATATATTTTTGTTATAAATGAGAGAAAGATATAAATATATTCTATATGTTTATAATAAGATGTGTGTGCGTGTGTGTGTGTGTATACTATATATAATAATTTCTTAAGATTTAAACTTTTAACTATGCATTTGTATTTTTATTAACCCGGTGGAGGCTTGTAGTCCTCTTTGGGTTAAAAGTTAAAAGTTTAAAACGAAAGAAATTGTTACAGTACACACACATACACACACATCTTATTATAAACATATAGAATATTTTTACACAATCATATCTCTCATTTATAAAATAAATAAACATCTTATTTTAAAAGTAGTTTACGTTACGCAAAATCACATTTTATTTAAAAATATTCTATATGTTTATGATAAAGTACACACACAATTCCTTTTGATTTAATGTTTTCACTTGTACATCTAATGTTTGCACTTGTATTTTTATTAACCCGGTGGGTGCTGGGAGTCCTTTTTGGGATAGTCTGCACCAGGTTAATAAAAATACAAGTGCATAGTCAAAACATTAAATCGAAAGGAATTGTGTGTGTACTTTATCATAAACGTATAGAATACTTTTACATAAAATGTGATGTTTTGTTCTCTTATGCGTAAACTACTTTTAAAATGAGATGTTTTATTTATTTTATAAATGAGAGAATCTATAATATCTCTAATACCTCTGTTTTAATTACAAGAATTTGCTCTTTAGCTGATATATACTTCTCAATCATTGGATAAAGCTTCCCCATCTTGTTACACATTTCCATGCATCGAGAGTTTTTCTCCATCTTTCATCCAAGTTTAAGACCATGTAATTATATATAGATTTTAAATCTGTTTCTTTGTCATTGGTAAAATAAATTTTTCCTATATTATAATAAATAAACAAATTAAAAACAATTAATATAAAGTGGAAATTTATACATTCCGGTAATATTAAAAATGATAAATGGCTCACACGCGCACACACACACACACACACACACACACACACACACACACACACACACACATTGTGATTACTAAATACTACAAAATGAATGATATAATCCCTAAAAACCTACCTTTCTAAAAAAAGGTAAAAAAAAGGCGCCAAGTACACGTGCCATAGTTTGTGTGAAAAACTTTCATATGTATTTTTTAATTTGCACAAGAAGTGTTATTTTAAACCATAAAAAATATTTTACGAATTATTTTAATAATTTGTAAAACATCCTACAAAAATAATGATATAAAAAAATTGCGCCAACTGAAAATAAAAGCATATAAAAATATTTTAACCAAAAAAAGTTGTACAAAATATGTAGTTGTTTTAATTTCCTATTTAATACATTGCAATATAATTAAAGTAGTAGGGCGTATATCTAAAATAGTTATTTTATAATTAACTAAGTGCACAATTATAATTTACCAATAACCATATATATTCTAAAAAGTTTAATAAAAAAAAGATTATATAAGACAAATTAAAAATTCATACAAAAATTAAAAATTAAAAATTTTTACAAATTAAAAATTAAAAACTTATGCGAAAATTAAAAATTTATACAAAATAAAAAAAAATTTAGTTACAAAAAACTTGGCGCTGCTTTTTTCAAAATTTTAATAAACATTATTACATTAATAACTGTGTGCATTAACTCAACGTATACAGGGTGGACCATTTTAATCAATTCACGCGAATATCTCGAAAAATATGGAAGATACGGAAAAATGTTTCAGACAAAAGTTGTAGGACGTGAAGGGGGACAGATGATGAAAATATGTACTTGACCTTGAGTGACCTATTGAAGGTCAGGTCAATGTCATCGATGTTTTCTTAAATGGAACCCCCTATTTTTCAATGCATATTCTTGTAGCTTATCTCGAGAGCTTTCCAAAACACTATAATCAGTTATTTTTTCATTAAGTACTTTTCGAGTTATAAGGCTTGAAGTTTACAGTATTTCGACATAAAATACCAAATATCGTGTAATACATTCAGTTTTCGATTATCTTACCTTAATACTTTTATTCACAGAATAATGAGACCAATCAATTGGTGTAAAAAAACACATAGTTGCTTTAAAAAAAAGTATGCAGCTGCATGTTGCAAATTACATACTTTTTCTTAATAGCAACTATGTGTTTTTTTTACACCAATTGATTGGTCTCATGATTCTATACATAAAAGTATTAAGGTAAGATTACCGAAAACTGAATATTTTACAAGATATTTTGTATTTTATGTCAAAATACTGTAAACTTCAAGCCTTATAACTCGAAAAGTACTTAATTAAAAAATAACTCATTATAGTGTTTTGGAAAGCTCTCGAGATAAGTTACAAGAATATGCATTGAAAAATAGGGAGTTCCATTTAAGAAAACATCGATGACATTGACCTGACCTTCAATAGGTCACTCAAGGTCAAGTACATATTTTCATCATCTGTCCCCCTTCACGTCCTACAACTTTTGTCTGAAACATTTTTCCGTATCTTCCATATTTTTCGAGATATTCGCGTGGATTGATTAAAATGGTCCACCCTGTATACGTTGAGTTAATGCACACAGTTATTAATGTAATAATGTTTATTAAAATTTTGAAAAAAGCAGCGCAAGTTTTTTGTAACTAATTTTTTTTTTTATTTTGTATAAATTTTTAATTTTCGCATAAGTTTTTAATTTTTAATTTGTAAAAATTTTTAATTTTTAATTTTTGTATGAATTTTTAATTTGTCTTATATAATCTTTTTTTTATTAAACTTTTTAGAATATATATGGTTATTGGTAAATTATAATTGTGCACTTAGTTAATTATAAAATAAATATTTTAGATATACGCTCTACTACTTTAATTATATTGTAATGCATTAAATAGGAAATTAAAACAACTACATATTTTGTACAACTTTTTATGGTTAAAATATTTTTATATGCCTTTATTTTTAGTTGGCGCAATTTTTTTATATCATTATTTTTGTAGGATGTTATACAAAATATTAAAATAATTCGTATAATATTTTTTAAGGTTTAAAATAACACTACTTGTGCAAATTAAAAAATGCATATGAAAGTTTTTCACAAAAACTATGGCGCGTGTACTTGGCGCCGTTTTTTACCTTTTTTTTAGAAAGGTAGGTTTTTAGGTATTAATAACCCCAATTTCTCTCTCTCTCTCTCTCTCTCTCTCTCGCTCTCTCTCCCTCTCTCTCTCCCTCTCCCTCTCCCTCTCCCTCTCCCTCTCCCTCTTCCTCTCCCTCTCTTTCTCCATCTCTTTCTCCCTCTCCCTCTCCCTCTCTTTCTCCCTCTCTCCCTCTCCCTCTCTCCCTCTCCCTCCCTCCCTCTCCCTCACTCCCTCTCCCTCTCTTCCTCTCCCTCTCTCCCTCTCTCCCTCTCCTTCTCTCCCTCTCTCTCTCTCTCTCTCTCTCTCTCTCTCTCTCTCTCTCTCTCTCTCTCTCTATCTCATTCTCTATATTTCACTCTGTCACTCCTCTCGCTTTTTCTCTTTCTCTAAAATTAAAATTTACTTACTTTTTAGTTGCACGCATTTTCGTTCCTCCTTCTAGTTTCTTCAGACATTTTTAGCTGCACGATTATACGTCGTTAATAGATGCGCAGGACATGAGATCCAAAAACAATTGGAGATGCGTTACGCGCATAATATGAATATTGGAGATAAAAGTGTTACTATGGTAACGGAATAAATATGTTTAAATATTTGTAATAATTGTGTTAAATATTTGTAATTAATATTTTTACATTAATAATTACAATTTTATTAAATTTTTCTTATATAAAAAAAATTATTTCTCAGATATCCGAGATTCAATTTAATAAAACAAAAAGGCTGCTGTGCGCCTGAAAAAAAGGCTGCTGTGCGCCTGTAAAAAAAGGCTGCTGTGCGCCTGTAAAAAAGGCTGCTGTGCGCCTTTAAAAGACGGCTGCTGTGCGCTGATACAGAGCTGCTGTACGTTTGTAAAAAAAGGCTGCTGTGCGCCTATAAAAAAAATTAAAATAGAATAAGCACGAGAAAGAAAAGATCTATTAAGAAAATCGATCAATTAATGAATAACTAGTTTGCGGTCAGACAGACAGACAAACGGTATATATATATACTTATATATATATATATATAGATATAATTATTTTTTTATGTAAAATTATGCAATAATTGAGAACATTTATATTCAACTTAGGATTGATCACAATCAGTTATTTATTTATTATATAAACATTCAGACATGTAATAAAAAATTATTATAAAATAAAAATTCTGATGTACTTCGAGCAATATTATTGCTTTATAACATAAAATAATTTCTTTTTTAAATATACGGTACGACGGAGATAATTATGCTTCTAAAGAGAAAATACGGAAATTTGAATAAAGTGAGTCGCGAAGGTAGGCGCCCACAATAAAGGCGAAAAATTGAGAGTTCGGAGGAAAGGTCTCAACGACTCGAAGCTGATGCTCAGAGACATGCTCAGCAGAGGGCCGATGAAAATGACGACGCAAGGATTAAACGACTCGAAGCTGATGCTCAGAGACATGCTCAGCAGAGGAAAGATGAAAATGACGACGCAAGGATTAAACGACTCGAAGCTGATGTCCAGAGATATGCTCAAGGAAGGCATCATGCTAGACAATTAAATAATCACATTGCGTTAATTGTCAAGGATCTTGAAATAAATGTGTCAGTTCATACACTTGGCCAAATGAATGTAGAATGCCAATTTTGCAAGTCGTTAAACTTTGCATGTGAAAAATCTAAAGATGGAAAATTTA
This sequence comes from Lasius platythorax, assembly GCA_963971435.1. NCBI lineage: Eukaryota > Metazoa > Arthropoda > Insecta > Hymenoptera > Formicidae > Lasius > Lasius platythorax. The sequence continues at coordinate 16,091,423 of OZ020542.1, read as the reverse complement.
CATATTGTTGCCAAAAGGGCAAGCTTCAATTAAAGCCAATAAATTGTCCTGATTTTCTTAAAAAATTATATATGGGAAATGATTTTGCATCAAAAAATTTCCTTGATAATATTCGTTCATATAATAGCGCTTTAGCTATGGCTTTCATGGGTGCCCCGGGCAATAAAAATCCATTGGATGTTGTGAACAATGCTCCTTATTGCTTGATTCATGGGCAATATTATCATTTGACCTCGACGGCAATGCGCCCAGCGGATGGGCAAGCTCCGCGCTTTGCGCAGCTTTACTTTTAAAATACAAAAGAAGCTATTAATCATAGAATGAATAATAAAGCCAATCAAGGCTGTGATCCAGCCCTAATGAAAGATTTGTCATGCTTTATGATACAATGCAATGAATTTGCTAAGACATTTAAAATGATGCGTCAAGTTGAACAAGATCTTAATCCGAGAGACAATAAAGCCATAAATTTAATATTGTCTTTTTGAAATGATCCTCAACACGATCAAAGAACATACAATGCTCCACGAGCTAATGAAATAGCCGTGGTTTTTCAGAATGATGATGGTGAGCCTCCATTTGAGAGAGACATTCGGATTTATAACAAAAATTCGAATGATGTTCATCAAATATCAATTCTGGACAAAAGATGTGACCCTATGTGTTATCCTTTGTTATATCCATATGGTAACGATGGATGGCATTCAGAACTTAAATTATATAATCCTAAATATCCAGGATTCAAAGTAACTCAAATGGATTATTATGCTCATCTGCTGTCACCAAGAGCTGAATTTAGTCAATTTAAAAAGGCAGGCAAGTTGAGATGTCAATTTATACTTGATGCTTATATGAAAATTGAAGCCAATAGGCTTAATTATATTAAATTAAATGAACCTCAATTAAGAGCAGAACTTTATTCGGGTTTAATTGATCACCTAGATAATCGAGCACAAAATGAAGGAATTAAAGCTGGTATACCTGTAATATTATCATCTTCATTTATGGGCAGTCCAAGAAACATGCAAGAAAGGTACCAAGATGCCATGTCTCTGGTCAGAAAGTTTGGTAAACCAGACATTTTTCTTACGATGACTTGCAATCCTCAATGCCCCGAAATTAAAGATAATCTTAATGGATGTTAAATAGAATTTCAACCTGATTTGGTCGCTAAAACATTTAACTTGGATGTCAAAGAGGTTTTAAAGGATCTAATCCAAAATAATATTTTTGGAAATATTATAGCTTATGCAGGTGTGATTGAGTTTCAAAAAAGAGGACTTCCACATTTGCATTTACTTGCAATGTTGAGTGATGAAGATAAGCTTCGACTTCAAGAAGTCATTGACATGATGGTATGGGCTGAAATCCCTGACGAAGAAAGATATCCAGAACTTAATGTAAAAGTTTTGAAGCACATGATTCATGGTCCTTGTGGAGATCCCTCCCAGAGATATCTTTGCACTGGGGACGATGGAAAATGTTCAAAAGGTTTTCCAAAAGAGTTTCGTGAAGAAACTAATGCTAAAGTGAATGGATATCCCATGTATCAACGAAGGAATTTTGGGAAAAAATACATCGTCAGAGGCAAAGAAATTGATAATCGATGGGTGGTATCATATTCACCATATTTAATTATGAAATATGATCGACATATCAATTTGGAAATATGTTCATCAGTGAAGAGCGTAAAATATTTATATAATATATTCACAAAGGATTTGACTGTGCTGCAATTGAAGTGCAAGTACGAGATGGCACAAGGCTAATTAAAATAGATGAAGTTAACTCATTTCTGGATGCAAGATATGTTAGTGCTCCCCCAGAAGATGTGGAAACTGAACGGATATGATCTGTTCATAAAGTCTCACACAGTAATAAGACTGGCAGTTCATTTGCCTAATCGCCAAATGGTTTATTTCCGAGCGGGAAATGAAGAGCAAGCTGCTCAAAGAGAGCTCACTCGAGATACTACGCTGACTGCATGGTTCAAATTAAAAAATCAATCTGATGAAAATGCGGTGCATTTTCTTTACACAGATATTCCTTATCATTATGTCTATGATAAAAGAGAAACTAAGTGGAAGCCAAAAAGGTGGCAAAAAGGACGCAAAAAGGTGGTGACAAAATAATTTCAAGACTCTGTACAGTAAGCATAAAAGATATTGAGAGATTTTATCTTCGTCTTCTTCTACTCCATGTGGCTGGAGTTAAACGTTTTTAAGATTTGAAAACTGTAAATGGAGTTCTTTATTACACGTTTAAGAATGCAGCAATTGCAAAGAATTTGGTAGAAGCTGATAATTTTTGGGAAAAAACTCTGAAGGACACTGTTAGTTGATGGAAACGTATGTACTGATGAAGGATGTCGATGCAGGCGTTTTCCTCAGATTGCTGGCACAGCTTTATGATAATAAAACTCGGTCGTCAAGGTATTGAGGATGAAGGAGAAGCTGGATGTCGTGATGCGGTAGAATAACTTCTTCTGATATTCACTTGAGCGTAGGTTAATTCAGTTTAATTTTCTTCGTGACAGAGACACTCGGTTTAGCAATTGAGATTAGGCTGACTTCGAAAAAAATTCCAAGACAAAAGGTATCTCGTTCGACTAACGCTGAGAGATTCTTAAGTGAGAGTAAACCGCGTATTTCAAGCGCCCGTTATATATAGGTCAGCAACCTGTCGTGGGATAATCTGATTCGCGGAAATTCACAAAGGCGTTCGTAGTACGGAAGAAAAAGGGGGGATACCAATGCGTGACGATCAGGTGATCGAAGGGATTCGCACGCATCGTGTAGTAAACAGAAGCAGACGTTCGCTCTCTCTTTCTCTCTATCTCAAGCGTATGCGTGAGGGACACGCGCGATTCCAAACAGACGCAATAGAATAAAATATGCCTGCACAACTTCGAGAACTATTTGCCTACATTTGCATCTTTGGAACTCCAATAGATGTACCAACTATTTGGAATAAATACAAGGATTTCATGATTGAGGACTTTGTACATAATAATGTTGGTAATTTTGAAAATATGGCTTTAAACCATATAGAAGAAATTGTGATAAATAATGGAAGTAGCTGTGAGAACTTCCAATTGCCAAATCCAACTCCAGTAAATATTTACGTAACAGAGTATAATGTGAATGAAGAAAGAATCCCTGGTGATTATTTATTATCGACACTAAATGCTGAGCAAAAGCACGTGTACGATATAGTCGTGCGAGCGATTGAAAATGAAAATGAACCTCAGCGGTTATTTTTTATTGACGGGTTTGCAGGAAGTGGTAAAACCTACCTATTTAACACATTTTTGAGTGTTATTCGAGAAAGAAACGAAATAGTTCTTCCATGTGCCTCAACTCGAATTGCAGCCACACTTTTAAAAGGAGGAAGAACCTATCACTCCCTGTTAAATTTTCAATCCCAATTGATGATGGAGTTAAATCTAATATCAGAGGAAATTCTTAAACTGCACGAGAACTGATCACTGCCAAACTAATCATATGGGATGAGGTGAGCATGACTGTTGGACATGCTTTAACAGCAGTTGATAAACTCTTCAGGGATTTGATGAAGAATCCTCGATCATTTGATGGGAAAGTAATTTTATTTGCAGGAGATTTCAGACAAAATCTTCCCGTAGTGCCACATGCACAGAAAGCAGCCATAATTGAGTCGACTGTAAAATATAACCATATATAGAGGAATGTAACTCAGATAAAACTAAAGCAAAATATGAGAACTGGGGATGAAAAGGAATTTGCAAATTGGCTAATGCAACTTGGAGATGGTAAATTGTACAATACAGATGGACTACATCTCGATACAATTGAAATACTTCAAGATTTTATATCAAAACGATTAATTATTACTAAGATTTTTGGTGATAGAATCACCAAGGAACAGATAAAAGAAAATCAAGATTGCGCGATCTTTTGTCCTAAGAATGAGGATACATTTAAAATTAATGACGAAATCCTTCGTCTAATGGAAGGAGAAAAAAGGAATATCTCTCAATCGACTCTTTTGTGAGTGATGATCCACAGGAGCAATTGAATTTTCCGACTGAGTTTTTAAACTCTGTGACACCTTTGGGGATGCCAGTTTATCAACTTAAAATAAAAGTTAATGCAACAATTATTCTATTGAGGAATTTAAATACTAAGAAAGGACTCTGCAATGGCACAAAATTTATTGTAACTGATTTGAAACCTAATCTTATTTATGCGGAGGTTCTAACTGGTCCTTCTCGAGGTCAGATTGTCTTCATTCCAAGAATCGATTTTCTACTAAATGATACGGAAATTTCATTCAAGCTTAAACGGAGACAGTTTCCTATTCGAGTGTCATTTGCTATGACAATCAATAAATCTCAAGGACAAACTTTACAAAAAGTTTGGATTTATCTGCCACATCCTGTATTTGCTCATGGTCAACTCTATGTAGCATTCTCTAGAGCAACTAAAAGGGAAAATGTCAAAATTAAGATCGATGAGTAAGCAATCAAGGGCATCTGATTAAGGAAAATCTCAAATCTTTTACGAAAAATGTTGTATACAAAGAGGTTTTATAAATTGAAGAATTAAAAAATTGTATGAGAGCTAATAATATAGCGGGTCAGCGGTGGGCACTTCAGCCGTAAAAAAAAACTTTTGTAAGTAAATAATAGAAAATATAAGAAATATTATATACAATATACCAAGTAAAATATTTATGAGAATGCTCTATTATATGAACTTCACCTCGACATAATATAAAAAATTCTATTAATTGCATATATATATTTTTTAAATTTTTCGTATCATATATCTATATATTTCATCAATCTATATAGATAATCTTTATTGGTTAGCCAAAAGGCCTAAAGCCAAGGGACTTGGTTTACACAAAGTACTTAACCGCACACACTCTTGTTCTCTCTCACACATTCCCTATTCTATTCGCCCTCTCCTTCCTTTTCTTCCTAATCGCTTCCATCCAACCTACTACGTCCTTCCTTCCTCGCTTAAGGTATCCTTTACTCTAATATTCGTGCTGTCTACATGACTCCTTATGTGCTCAATCGTTCCTTCCTTCTCCTCGCAGATTCGGCATCTTTTTTCAACTCCACCTTTCCAGTATCTGTTCCTCTCCTCCTCGTTCCCGCACCTCCACTTTGCTATTAACTTCTGACTTCCTTTCCATCCTCTTTTTCTCAAATATTCCGGCAGTCTTAGCGTTACGATCTCCTTATACCTTATATTGTATTTTGAATTCCTTATCTTACCCTCCACCCACTGCCCTAACCTCTCTCTTTCTCTCTCTCTTATTATCTCACACACGTCCATATCTCCCTCTCTTAACAGCTTAATTCCCTCAGAGCTAAACCCGTTCTGCCTATAAAAACCTTCCCTCTCATCTTCCCCTCCTTCACTCATTCCCCTTTTCTCCCTTTCCTTTATGCATTCTATTATTAGTTTCCTGTCTTCGTCTCTTAACGCCTTCTCCTCAAATTTAACTGCTCTTTTTCCTGCTATTGTTTCTATACTCTCTACATTTGTTTCTTTATAAATTATATAATCCGGCGTACAGGAGTCGAGATTCAAGGACCGTTTAACATACTTCTTTTGTATCCCTTCCAGTTCCTTTCCTTCCCTCCATCCTTAAACTTCTGCCCCGTACATAACTATTCCTAACACTAAATACCTAAACAATAACATCCTTCTCCTAAAATTATCTCTAAACCTGCGCTCCCCTATCTCCCACACTTGACCTATTACCATGTTCGCTTTCTTTTTTAGCTCCTTAATTTGGCCATCGTTTTCCCCATTCCTCTTTATTACGTAGCCTAGATACTTAAGTACTGTTACTTCTTCGATCTTCTCTCCCTCCCATTTTCACTCCCTCTCTCTCCTCCTACCTCCTCCTTTCTTAAAGCAGACCATTTTGGATTTTTCGGTGTTCAGCTGTAACTTTTTCCTCTTCAAAAATCTCTCCATTCTTTTTAACATCTCTTCCATTCCTTCTTCACTTTTTGCCAGGATAACTAAATCATCTGCATAAGCCAGTGTCCATATCCTTTCCTTCCCCACCAATACCCCTCCTACCTGTCCTTTCTTCATCTCTTCCTCCACATCCGCTATCAGAATTGAGAACAGTAGTGGACTAAGCGGGCATCCTTGTCTCACGCCTTTCTCCGTCCAGAACCATTCCGATCTCCTTCCTTGCGACCTTACTGCACATTTCGTACTTTCATATATCTCCTTTACCCTTTCTGTCAATCCTCTTCTTACTCCCCTTTTCTCCATCGCTTCCCATAACCTTTTCCTGTCCACTCTGTCAAACGCCGCCTTAAGATCCATAAAGAAGCCATACATTTTTCCTCCCTTTTTTCTCACCTCTCTTCTAATTACGTGTTGTAGTATATATATGTTATCCATAGTGCCTCCCTTCTTTCTAAACCCTGCTTGTGTTTCCGGTAGTATTCTTTTTTCCTCCATCTCTTGCCTTAATCTTTCCGTCAGTATTGCTGCATATACTTTATAAGCTGTGCACAGCAGCGTAACTCCTCTATAATTTCTGACGTCACCAGCCTCCCCCTTCTTGTAAATGGGCGCTATTAGTCCCTTCCTCAGAGAAGCCTTTTTTTATACCAATTTGCACAACTCCTTTAACTTTTCCCTGATCTGGCCTTCACTGTATATTCAAACCTCATTTCTTATTCTATCTGCTCCTGCCGCTTTCTTCCTTTTCATCTTTTTTATCTGTTTTTCTATTTCATCATCCCTTAGTTCCTCCTCCTGATCCTCGTCCAAATGCCTTTTCTCTGCAACTTCCCTATTATCTTTTTCGCTTCCTTCAAATAAAAGCTGAAAGTAATTTTTCCATTCCCCCATATTTATGTTCTCCTGACTCAATATTACTCTTTTCCTTTCTTTATTTATAATTTTCCATATCTGTGTCTCTGTTCTGCAGTTTCTGACCTCCTCTTCTAACTTTTCCTTTCTCCCTTCTTCTTTTCTCCTACATAACTCTCTGAACTCCCTCCTCAGTAGCTGATACCTTCCTTTTTCTTCCTTCCCCTCTCTCCATCTACTATATGCCTTTTTCACCTGTTTCTTCCTCCTCTTGCATTCTGCATCCCACCAGTCCTTCTCTCCAATCTTCTTTCTTCTTACCCTTATTCTTTTCCTTACTATACATTCCTCTATACCTGCCTTTAAGCTCTTCCACATCTCCTCTACCTTTTTCCTTTCTATCGTAATCTCCCTTTCCTTTTTCTTATACTTTTTAATGCTCTCTTTATACCATTGTACAATATTCTTTATAACCTCTTGTGCTCTCCCGGTTTCCCTCCTAAATTCTCCTCTCACTTCTACCTCCAGTGGTTGATGATCTGATCCACCCTTTACCTACCGTTAGCTTTTATATTCTATCCCACGCTCCCTGATTTACAATAACATAATCTATTACTGAATCCCCTCTGCCGCCTGTATATGTAAATTCTCCTCTCTCGTCCCCTCTTAAATTCTCGTTTCCCACTTCCCACCCCCTATCCTCTATTAGACTCAACAACTCTTTCCCCTCCCTGTTTACTTCCTTGTCCCTAGAATTTCTCCATCTTTCTTTTTCCTCACTCTCCTCATATCTTTTCTCTTTCTTCCCTATTCTGGCGTTGAAGTCTCTCCCTAATACATAACATTTCTTCTAATTCCCTTACCTTTCCCTCCAACTCCTTTCTCTTATCCTTCATCTTGCCATCGTTATACAGCGTTATTATTCTCCATGTTCTCCCCTCTATCCTTAACCTCCTTTCCTGTATTCCGTTTACATCAATTACCTCCTCTCCGCTTATCTCATCTAACCCTTTCCTTATCCCTGTAATTATCCCCTCTTTTGCCCTATCTTTCTTTTTTCCTTTTATTGCGTATTGACATTTTTAGCTAAAACGCTCCGATAGACTTCTCTTTATTATTTCCCAACCTCTTTCCTCTATCCACGTTTCGCTCAATCCTATTACATCAAAATTTTCTATAAAATTCCAGAATTCTCTGTCCTTCCTCCTCAAGCCTGCCACATTCCAGAAGACTATCTTCACCCTACCTCTTACCCCCTACTCAACCCCTTCTCTTCCCTTTTCTTTTCCTTCCTCTTTTTCTCCTCGATTTCCAGCCTCACTTCTTTTCTCTTCTTGGCTGCCTCTTAAAAATTCTTTTCTATTACCTCGCTTCTTTCTTCACTCCATACGTATAACTTTCTTTGTATTTCTATTTTCCTGTATTCTACCTTCACCCTTCTTCCCTCCATTTTTTCTTCTCTCGCTCGTTCTCTTAATTTCCTCTGCACTTCCCGCTCTTCCATTGTTAGATCGTGATCAATATATACTCTCCTACTTCCTAGCTTTTTCTTTACCTTCATTATCCCTTCCTTCTCTTCCCAGCTATTCATCTCCACGATTATCATCTCTCTTCCCTCTTTCCCCACCGCTTGTATTCTCTTCACTCCTTCTATTACTCCGAACTTCTTCTCCAGGAATTCTCTCGTCGTTTCATAAATATTCTTTTTTTCTTTTTTCAAACCTTTTATTATTAAGTTGTTTCTTCTTTCCTTTTTTTCTCTGTCCTCCATCGCCTTTTTTATCTTCCTTACCTCCTCCCTTGTTTCCATTATATTACTTGGAGCTTGCCCTTCAATCATTCTTTCTTTCTTCTTTATCTTTTCGATTATTTTTCATACCAGCTCTTTTGTTCTCTCTTCCTCTTCCTCTCTATTACTTCCCTTTTGTTCTATCTTCGATAATCTCTCTTCTAATCCGTCCATTCTCTCTTCCATTCTTTTTTCTCTTATCCTCCATCCATTTTCCAGATTATTCAACTTTTCCTTTATTTCTCTTACCTCTTTTCTCATATCTGCCATCTCCTCTTTTATCTCTCTCAGGATTGCTATCAGCGTTCCGTCCTCTTTCCTCTTCACCGCTTTCTCTCCTCCGTCTTTTTCCTCCATCCACTCCCCTGGCGGTGTTCTCTCCAACATGTTGCTCCTTGAAAATTTCCTGTGTCTCTTTTTCTTTTTCCTCCCTCTTCTTTTTTATTTTAACTAACTCATTCTCAATACCTTCTTCCCGCCTGACATAATCCAGTATACTTGCCGAATTTGACCTCTCTCTTGCTCTTAATTCTTCACCTGTTCTTCTCCCTCTTTCTCTTGGTGTGCAGAGAATCTCTTTTCCGGGCTTCTCCATGCCATTCTCTTCCTGTATATTTCCTTTAATCTTTCCTATCTCGTGTTTTCCTTTTCTACCTTCCTCCTCCATCTTTTTCTATCGTCTATATCACTTCCTGCCTTACCCGCTCTCCTGCTTCTTTTCTTATTACTTTCTCTAACGCTCACCTGTTGACGCCACCTGTCCAAAACGCTATGCTATTCTCTATCCTCCATTTTCCTATCTAACCTCACTCTTTTATCAGCCCACTCTACTTATCTTTTTCCCCAAACTAATAAACTTTCTTACCTCCTTTAATATCCCCGCCCTTTCAAATATTGTTCCTCTCGCCTATCTACTACCTCCTCTCTTACTGAACTTTCTGACTTCGGCTGTTTCACGTCTTATCACTCCGCTCTATACACACACGTGCACTCCTCACACATTCCACTAACCAAGTCCTCATCTATATATATATATATATATACAGGGTGGCCCACGTAAAGTGTTACAAGCCAATAACTCTAAAACTATTTGTCGAATCAAAAAGTTGTTCATGATAAAGTTTCATGTATTCGAAGGACCTTTCTAACTGCGTAAACATAAAGTCGTTCCGCCTTCAAAGGGACGTGGCGGGGAGGGGGGGCAACTTCATAATTTTAAGTGGAACCTCCTATAAAATATTACATATTTGGATTCTACGGAAAAAAATAAGTAAATTTTATCTGGAACATTTGTTTGAAAAATGCTTCTATCAAAAGTTATAAGTATTTAAACCTCAAAAATGTTGTTTAGAGTTAGACAAAATTTTGTAAAAAGAATTAATAAGTGTTTTGATGAGAATAGTCAACAGCTCGAACATTTAATAAAGTAAAAAAACAAGTCTTTCATTTAATTTATGGTTTTATCATTAATTTGAATGCATTCTACTTTAAAGTTTAAATGCTTATAACTTTTGATAGAAGCATTTTTCAAACAAATGTTCCAAATAAAATTTACTTGTTTTCTCTCATAGAATCTAAATATGTAACATTTTATAGGAGGTTCCATTTGAAATTATAAAGTTACCCCCCGCCCCTCTTGAAGGAGGAGCGGGAGCGACTTTATGTTTACGTAGTTAGAAAGGCCCCTCGAATACATGAAACTTTTTCATAAACAACTTTTTGATTGAACAAATATTTTTAGAGTTACTGGCTTGTAACACTTTACGTGGGCCACCCTGTATATATATATATATATATATATATATACAAGAAAATAGTTTCGTTAATAGTTATCGTTAATAGTTTCCTTTGTTTACAGCCTGGTCTTGCCATGGAACAACACCAACCCCATTGAAATAAGTTTTAAAATGATCTCTAATGGATATTGCAACAGTAGAAGCATGATTCCCACCCTGCTGTTGCACACTTTGCAAATTTGACTGTGCACATTCTTGTAGATGTTCTGCAGAAATATACCACTGAGCATTACGTTGAAGTAAAAAGGAGTAGACAACACGCGTAAACTATTAACTCCACAAAAAGAGAAATAATATTTAACATAATGCGAAAGCGGTTGACCAGTATGCCAAAGGCATTTTCTACTATTCTGGTGCTCTACTCAATCGGTAATTAAATATTTTTTTATCATAAGTTAGGTTACGTCCAGGATATGGCTTCATAACGTTTGGTTTCAATGTGGAAGCGTTGTCAGCTACTATCACATATGGTAAAGATATATTTTCTCCAGGCAAAGGATGTGGCGTTGGTAAATTTAGTGCGCCAGAAGAAAGATGTTGGGAGAAGGCACTTTTTCGAAATACGAAAGAATCATGCATGCGTCCATTTCGACCAATGTCCACAAATAAAAATTGATAGTTCGCATTTACAAGGGCGAGTAAAATAATGCTATCTGTATTTTTATAGTTGCGGTCATGAAGTAAGAGAAAAGGAGATCGAACTTCGTAGAGCGCGAGTAGAAAAAATGGTCCCGATTCGTGCCCCCTAATTGAGAGGGAATCCGCTGAAAGGAATAGTTTCTCATGGATAGACGCCATTTTTAATGGTTCCTGCACACAGGACACGACAGTGTGTAGGAGCCATAAAGCAGTGATGGTGTCAGCTGTACATGTTGTGTCACTGGTCGCTGCATGTGTTTGTTGCTCTGATGTGCAATTATAAAGCTAAATAAACTGAGAAAGCATGAAAAAAGTCTCATTTATTGCGTGCATCATGTAATAACATATTCTATCAGCAGGAGATGGAAACTATTCACGTCGAAAGCAATAAGACAAAAAGGTAAGTAATCGAAGTAAACAAGTAAACTTGATTAAGTAAAAGTAAATAATGCATAGTAATTTTTCAGTACTATAATGGAAGAAAATTTAAAGAAAGTGAAGCATGAGACAGATAAATTGAAATTCAAATATTTGCAAAGAAATTCGAATTTAGTCGAACTGCCTTCTTCGAATTGGGGATCTTCAAGCGGAAACGACACATTTTTTGGTTTTATGAAGGCAGAAAGTGATTTCAGTGTGAGAAAAAGAATCGCTGTTTCCAAATTTACATATTAATATTTATATTGATGACAAGATTATGCCCTTTTCAAAATATATAAAAGTAACAAGTATTGATGATATTAGCGAAATTTTGAAAACTGCGGATTCAGTTTAATTTACATCCTGTTAATTGTACATATATATACATTTACAATCAATTTCATTATGATTTATTTTTTACAATAGAATTATATGTATAAATTACCTATACTATTATACAAATACTATTATACTAAATTATATTATACAACTATACAAATTATACAATTATACAAATGGAAAAAAGAAATAAAGTTACAAGCTTATAATTTATATTGTTTTTAATTTTTTATTCTCTTTATATACATTTTCTTTATTTATTATTGCCTCTTGTTTTTGATATTTTCTTTTTCTGGCAGGTTTTAGTTTTATAGTGGTGTGTGCTACATTTTTTCAGAACAGATTGGAGGAGCGAGTGGAGATTGCATATTGTAACAATTATCACTTGCCTGGCTCAGCTTGGAACATTTTCTCCTTTCTTTTATTTGCTCCTTTTCAACGTTATTATTTATATTTGATCGCTTGCAGAGAAAAAACATCCTCGTGGTTAAGAAAAATCGTATAATCTTGTGCGTAACCTCATTGTCATGTTTTATACAACCTACTACAGGTAGAGGGGATAGTGCGTCTATTCTATTTGTGATGTTGAATAACGTATCAGCACTTATGTCACCCGTTTTGGTCTCTTCGATTGTCGCTCGTTCTAAAATCGATAGCAAGTCGACTGATGCAGTCGACGGATGTTTAAGACTTCCTTTTGTTTTTAATAATATTAATCGATGTTCGTTTGGTATTGGATCGTTCGGTCCTAATACCAACGTTCTGAGGCAATCCTCGCACACTGTGGATTGCTTACTGTCCCCAAATTTGGCAAATCTCGGACCTTTCTTGGCAATGTGTCCAGCAATATAACTTAACACATAGTCAGAAGTCGTGCACAAGAAGTAGTCATGTCCATCAAGCTCAGATGCAGCCTCTGCAAGTATATCGACATTTTTGCCTCTGTCTAATATAGTGTCAATCTGATCCAACCACTGCTGTTGCCTTTCTGCAGGATTTCTTATGTCTTTAATACTCAAAAGAACATTCATAAGTTCTCCGCCAGATATATTACATCCTTTCGGCGGTTTTATTAGCGAATATGTTGACACTAACTTATACATTTGAATGAAAAGCTGAGAGTCTGGGTGTTCGTTGGATCCACAGCAATGCCGCATCATGCCGAAAAAGCGCTGAAATAAAAATATATGATTATATGCAAACTACATCGTGTTAATTCCGTAAATTTAAAAGTAAAACGATTGTACTACCTCTAAATTGTCTTGGTTAAGACGTGCAGTCATCAAATATATGAAATCGCACTTCTGTACCAGAAAAGTGCAAATTTCTAGGGCTGCTTTCAAGGATACTTTTAATCCATAGCATGTTGATTCTGTTATAAATTCATAATTTTTTTCTTTAGCTTCCTTTTCCCATGCTTGTAAATATTGCAAAAAGTCTTCTATATCCTATACCAGTAAAAAGAGCTCGAAATTAATAATTGTACTCGTACAACGTATTTATAGAATATGTACTATGAAGCACTATTTACCTTCCACGATTGGTTGCTTGGTTTTAATGCATTGATCGGCGTTCGACTGTTTATCGCTGTAATCAATGCTTTAACCCTAGTACAAAACTTTATAGATCCATCACAATCCGCAAGATCTAAATGATCATTTCTAAATAATTCCATTGCATTAGCGACTCCGAAAAACTGCAAAAAATGATAATTAATTACCTGTTGTAATACATTTGCAGTACACGAAAATTGGTGATTTTAATTACTTGGAATGCTATCGCGACGTTCATCTTTTGATAGTATTTCGGTTTTACGTGTTGTTCTGTTAATTTATAATTAACTTTCAGATTAAAAGATTTCGGATTTTTTATTGCAAGTAGAACATACCAATGCTTTAGCGACAGCATACCATCTGGTATCTGGAAACAACAAAAAGCACAAAAATACTAACTATATAAACTTGTGCATTGATTATGTACACGGCCCGTCAATGGGTCTGTTTTTTGTAGCTGAACTGGCTGCACTAGTTCAGTGGTTGTCCTTTTCCTTCGAATGTCGAGCAAAAAAGACAACCTCTGAACTAGTGCAGCCAGTTCAGCTACAAAAAACAGACCCAATAATTCGTTCCATTTCTCAGAGAAATATAGGATATGTAACATATCTTATATAAACTCGCTCGGGAAATAGAACGAATTATTGACGGGCAGTGTACACATTCACAGAATACATGATTTGCTGCTACTAACCCAAATACCCTCATACTGATTGTGCTTGGAGAAGAAATTTCTCAAGCATTTAATTAAATGAGGGAAATCTGAAAAAACTACAGGCGTTGCTCGGGATCCATGATATGCTGAACACTGACCTCCTCCTCCATCACTCCAAACTTGTCCCACATAGAGCGGTTCCAAGATGCGCCATCTGATGTGACCCCGTCAACTTTGAAGCCGGATTTTCCGGCTAAAATGATGCATTCCATAACAAGTTGATGCAAAATTGCTCCAGATGCACTTCCACAACTAAGGAAGCATCCTAGTGTTTGCACCCACTTGCCCTTAAAAGGTTGGAACATGAATACCAGTGCGTGGTCTCCTTTTTTTTCGACCTGGTGTTTTGGAGTATATTTTCCCAAATTCGTAAAACCCTCAACTTGAAGGGTGTTATGATTAAATGCGATTGTTTTGGAAACTTTCATTTCATCTAACAACAAAACACCTGCAACAAAAACGCAACAATTAAATGCAATAAGTAAATAAAACGTTAAATTATGTAACGTACATGATGTTAATATAACAGTATTAACGTACCACGCACATTAGATGGTTCCATTTTCGCACTATTTTCTTTTAACAGTTTGAACGTGTTTTCTTGGAACCCGTAGCAACCCTTTATTGCTTGAATGTACCGATTTAACTTATACCGATTTAAATTTATCGATACATGGTAGAGTAAGGATGTTATGATTTCGGAGGTGGTTATACGTCTTTTTGCTTTTGATTCTCAATAACAAGCATTCATACATCCACTGTGTAGTGTATCTTATGCCTTTATTATTTTTTGCTTTAGAAGCTGTAAGACATGCTTGCACAGACAATTGCTGATTAATGGGTAGTTTTGATATAGCATCTGTCACTGCCTGTGTATTTGCCTGAGCGCATTTCTTCCTTATACACTCTACTTTTTTTTTAGACGTACAACCTGCATTACAAAAAAATATTACAATATAACGCAATACAAGCTGCTGAAATAATACATTCACTTACAGAGTTGCTTTTGTGACAGAGTCAAAATGATCCAGATTAAAATGATCCTGCGCTGTTATTGATTAAATCTGAAATTTCATTGTGAAATTTTAGATTTAACCAATAACAGCGCAGGATTATTTTAATCTGGATCATTTTAACTCTGTTGTGAAAGCAGCCTACATCGTAAATATTCAATAAAGAATATTGTTAAATCTACCTTCTTTTGAAGTCTTAAATTTTTCCGAAAAACGTTTTTACATTATGCACGGAGGGATTGACCGTTTCTTGACAATCTTTGTAGTGATGTTGATTTTTTCGATTTTTTAAGTATATTTTTGTAATTTTTTGCACACGGGATACATCTTTGGCTCTGTATACCACGTACTGAGCAATCTTTTGTCACATATCCAACGCACAATTTTGCACTACAAAATGAACAATAATGTAATAAATGCAAATGTAGAAAAAAATTTTTATAAATAAAAAGCTTTTAATTACAATAATATTATTTTAAACAATTTAAATACATGGCGATAATAAATGTTCACAAGTACCAGGTTTTACTGCCGACTTCTTTACATGGATTGACATTGGATAATTTTTTAAGAATATTCTGAATATCTTCTATATTTTTCATTTTTTCACCTAGAGAATCAATTTCTTTTTCTCCAATATAAATCTGACATCAAAATATATTTCAAATGTAGCAAGAAGTGACATGAAAGATTTTGTATTCATAATCTTGCAATATAACTAATGATAGGTACTTACACGAAGTGTCATATTTTTTCAAGTACAACACGCCATATACAGGAAAACAAATATTCTTTCCAGTAAGCCCACATTGCCATCTCGTCTGTGATTACAGTGATCCAGTATTCCGATGTAAGAGTAAGACTTTTCAGATTTCTCTTAATTTCAGCCCACGTTTGCAACTCGTTATTTTCATTTGCTGGACAACTTTGTTCGTGGTGTGAGATAGGATTGTCTGATTCACATTCAGCTGGCACAGAAATAGAACAATTAACTGTACTCTTTAATTGAGCTGTAATGCTCATTTCTCCATTCTGTTCTTCTCGGTTCTCCTTGTTAATGGGATTCCAACGATAGTAATTGATCTCCGATGGAAAAATACATGGAACAGCATCTTCTTTTAACTTCGGTACCTTACGTGGCACTGTAATAGTTTACCATCTGCCATATGAAAAATATCTTCTTGAAGAATGTCATCTTTCTGAAAATGCAACTCACAGATGCGACTTTTTCTGCTGAATTCATTGATGCCTTTTGAAGCAATTCCACTATCACGCCAATTATTAAACATTTTTTCAGTTCGAGCTATAAAAACTCTTCTTCATATTTTTTTTCCTCCTTTAGTAATGCAGTTGCGTATCCAACATGCCATTATCATATATAATGAATAAAACCGAGTAAACAGTAAACAAAGATAAACACTTGTGAATTGTGGCCCCGACGAATATGGCCCGTTATAAACTGGTAAAAAAAGTTTCAAGTTTCTCGTGGACGGCAACGAAGTCAATAAACTGAGGTAAGGCCGGGCTGACCGGGTAAGGTAAGGTTAATTGCAAATGGCGTCTATCTATGAGAAACCATTCCCTTCAGCGGACTCCCTCTCAATTAGGGGGCACGAATCGGGACCATTTTTTTTCACGGAGTTCGATCTCCTTTTCTCTTACTTCATGGTTGCGGTACAAAGACCCATCAGCTCTTGATGGTCTGAAATTTACATGCTTGCCATCCAGAGCTCCTATGCAATAAGGAAACTGTCACTGTGCGTGAAACTGTACTGCGATAGCTTTCCACTCTGAAGGGTTTGAAGGGCATATTAATACCTTTCCTTCTAACACAGTCACAATTGCTCTTAGAATTTCAATTATTAAACGTGATAAGGTATTGTGAGCAATCCAAGTCGAATAAGATAAATCGACAAATGAGTTGCCTGTGGCAAGAAAACGCAGCGTAGCTGCAAGCCTATTGCGTGGAGTAATTGCTTCTCTCATGACGGTGTTCTGTTTTTGAATAAAGGATGTAATCGCAGTTAACAATTCTTTCAGAACTTCCTCATCCATCCGCGTGTAATTCCGGAATGACCTTGGATCCTCAGGTCTATACAAAATAAAAAAGTGCTTAAATGAAAATTGCCGTGTACTTTTTGTTTTCTAACACTGGGTTAATTTCAGTCGCATTTTCAATTTTATCGTACAAAAAAATATAGATTATGTTTACATACCCTAGTTCTTCAAACAACATAGTAAGAACTCCACGATTATTTTCCGTTCTTCTCGCCAACCATCTTTTCGTCCAAAGTCTTCTTTGTCGTGTTTCATGACGCTTTCTTTCCAATTCTAAAATTAGCAAAAGAGAAAGTGCTCCTAAATTTCTCCTGCGCACCATTTTCCAACAATTTTCTTTTCATCCGCTAAACTAGCTTTGCATCTCGCTTTGTATGAAGCGAAAACCTGCAGCGCGTCCAGCTCAGCTTCACGCAACGTAGAGCGCAAGGTAGCACGCAGCAAATCACGCATGCTATCCAGCACGAAAAATCGTGGGAAACGGGCTTAAGTGATCTCCGCTCCGCGGGAGCTCCTGGCGAGATACTTTTACAATGTCCCACAGACTAACCGTGCGCACGATACGCTGCGCTATTTTCTGACGAAATTACCGATACTCGCACTATCATACAATAACTCAATAGGATGTCGCACAGAAAAGAAGGACTGCAAGCACGTTAAACGAATTATTACGCGGGGTATATGAGCTCGCTAAGGCAGTTAATACTACAACACACCAATTAGAAAAGAGCGAAAATTTAATGCGCTAGAATTTATTCGATACGTTTGATTGTCTGCGGCGAAATTCTAAAGAGAGAGAATACTCGCGGGAATCGGCTTGGATGAGGCGCTCCGCCAATCGGTCGGCTTTAATAGTTACAGCGGTACGGAAAATCTCAAATAATAAACGAAAATGATACTAAACAACAGCGATTCTTATACGGCGCGATTTATCCGAACTTTTACCTTGCAAAATCGGCGACTTTACAAAGATTGACGTTCATCTCACCGGTATCCGACTCTCTCGCGTCTAATGCGCCTTATGTGCTCCCGCTGGACCTGGGGACCTCCGTCACTCACGCCGGTCCGCCGAACAGTGATAAGCGGAAGGCCCGCAGGAGTCACGCCGGTATCGTAAATCGGGATTAGGCCACGTGTGGCTCTCCCGAATCCTTCAGTGCCGTCTCGCGGCCTTCGCGATCCTTGCGGCCTTATCGGCGATAACACCGGTATCTTTTTTTGCTGTCAGTAACGCCTCTTCTCAGGGTATCAGAGACTTAATTTTCGATCGACGAAGCCTTCGGCTTCGCCCGTTATGCCTCTGCCTCCTGTGGGTAATTCTGTCTATTCTGTAACTTTTTGTGTTATACATTTGCTAACGAAAGTTGCGTTCTTTCGTAACGCATTTTATTCTGTAAGCTATGTTTGCGCTTTGCGTTATGAATTGTTTCATCTTAGGGCATCTTCGGAAATATAATGCAAAAGAACAAAAATCTAGGAAAAAAAGATAACGTCATATGCTATAAACAAATCATGAGAAAGGCTTTAAATTATTAGCGGCAATTGTGTTGTTTATGTGGTGCAGTGATCGACAGTGACATATGTAAAATATTTAAAAAAAGGTTATCGCAATAAGAGTGCGCAAGGTTAGTATTTTAATACACACATAAACATACATACATTTTAATTACTTATTTAATTATTTATTTATTTATTTAATTTTAATTATTTATTTAGCTATTTTCTTAGTAGTATCTAAGTGCCATCCAAAAAGACGCGAGCTCCCAAAGCTACTGTTAAACAAGTAGAGTTTTTAGAAGAATACATGCAGAATCATATTGCCTTTGCAACAGGAAAATTATTGGGTGCTAGAGGCAAAGCAACCAATGATTTGCAATGACAGAATTTATGCGAAAAATTAAATACATTAGAAGGCGCAACAAAATCTGTAGAAGGATGGAAAAAGGTATACTCTCAAATCTTTTATTTATTTATTTCTTATCTTGCAATATCATATTATTATTTTTTATATATAATAATTTTCAGCTTTGGTGAGATCAACGGAATCATGCTAGAGCTCGAACAGTGGAGGCAAAAGCTAATTTAAGGAAAACAGGAAATATACAACAGATACAATAAATTTAAAAGATCTTGATTTAAAAATACATATTATCGATTCTTGGCGGTGAATCTTCTGTTGGTTTGCCAATCATGGAGCAAGGTTTTAAAGAGCGGCCCGAAGTATGTTATTTAAAAAAATATTTAACATTTTTAACAATATTTCTTATTCTTTATTTTACTTTTATAGGATATAATTGATCCTGCAACAATATTTGAAGCAACTAAAGATACGACAGTTACTACTCAAGAGACGGAACAAGTAAGTAAATGGAAATTAAATGTGTGTGTGTGTATGTATTGTGACCGTAATTATTTTATGAGATAACTAGAAGATATAGTTAATTGTCGGGTCGTTGATTGTGACTTACGGCACACCTTCGGCGCGATATACAGAAAACCGATCGTTAAATTAAAGAGAAAACGACATGAAGTTGGGCGCCAGGCGCGAAAATCCGCGCCACAGAAAAACTTTACTGAAACCACAAATCTCGAATCAGTTATAATCGCGACGGAAACATACACGGCTACTCAATTAACGAAATTGGTGGTTCTTGCGGACGGGACGGGAGAGAATTCGAGAGAGGCACTAATAAATTTGCACCGATAAATAAGTTGAGAAGAATATAATATAATAAATAGAAAGGAAAGAATAATATAATTGAAAAGATAATAATGCAAGTAATAATATAAGAAAACAATAATCAGAGATATAATTTGATAACAGTCCGGCCAGGTGTTTCTCGGCCGAAAGACTTCTCGCGATCGAGCGCAAGAGTATCGGGTTTCACGCGCGAGCCGAAAATCAAATGTATTTTTTTTACACCAATTGATTGGTCTTATTATTCTATGCATGAAAGTATTAAGGTAAGATTACCGAAAACTGAATGTTTTACACGATATTTTGTATTTTATGTCAAAATACTGTAAACTTCAAGCCTTATAATTTGAAAAGTACTTAATGAAAAATAACTTAATTATAGTGTTTTGGAAAGCTCTCGAGGTAAGCTACAAGAATATGTAATGAAAAATAGGGGGTTCCACTTAAAAAATTCAAATTAATTTTTATGTGACCTTGACGGTGCTATTCAAGGTCATACTAATATTACTATGTAATGCGTTACTTGAAACCCTACAACTTTTGTCTAAAATATTTTTGTCTGCCGTTCTCGGTTTTCGAGATATTCGGCTGGCACGGGTGGTCTGATACACCTTGTATATACTTACTACATACCTTTTATCTAATATTTTCCTGGATATATTTCTAAGAGAATTAAATTTTTATTATTATTATTCTCTCTCTGCTCCTTATCGCGCAGTACTAATATTCACATTAAATAAAATTTGTTTATGTTGCTATGGTATTTAATATCCGTATAAAAAAGACATCACAGATGTAAAAAAAAGCGCTAAGTATATCTTTCTCTAGTCACAATAATTCTTTACAAAAATTAATCGCCATCAAAAATATTATCTTCTCAAAAATTGTATACAAAAATTAATCGCCATTAAAAATATTATCTTCTCAAAAATTGTATTTATAAATTATATTACCATCAAAAATATTATCTTCTTAAAAATTATATTTATAAATTTTATTATACTAGCCAAAATAGTTCTTTACAAAAATTAATCGCTATCAAAAATATTTCTCAAAAATTATATTTATAAATTATATTTTATCTTTATTAATAAACTGGAAAAAAACTTAAAATATTAGCATCAAAAAGAAGTGAAATCAAAAAATCACGCTAAGTAAATTTAGAAAAATATAATGGATAATTTCAGATTAATTATTTTTATAGAATAGATCTATTTTGCAGAAAATATTAAAATTGCGAAATTTTGCATTCTTTTATCTATCTAATATTGCATTCTATTCTATTTGCAGAAGCAAGTAAAATCCAATAAAATATATATATATAGTATGCTATATATAGTATACTCACCCCCCTACTATGCTAGGGGGTGTAAATATATATATATATATATGTATGTATATAATGAACTTTATTTATATCTCTAAATAATTATTCATATTTATTTAATCCAAATATACTTAAATGTATATTCAAGAAAAGATAATACGACAAAAAATGTAGAAAATTTAAAAATTAAAGTTTAATGCAAAAAAATTTAGTTTAAAAAATAACAGTTAAAAAATTAAAGTGAAAAAATTAAAGGAAACATATTTTAGGCACAAATTTATAGTTAAAAGTTTATAGTTAAAAGTTTATAGTTAAAAATTTATAGTTAAAAGTAAAACCCAGGACCTTATCTTGGTGCACAACGATGCACAACGATAGAGGAAGATGAGAGCATTTTAAATGCAATTGGACAAAACAGCTTTCAGTCATCAAGAAAAATATATAAAAGTACCAGTTATATAAGAATACGAAAAAAAAAAAATTAATTATGTTTCATTTTATCTGCATATATGTATTTTATTTTATCTGCATATATGAATTTTATATATTTTTTTAATTTTTAAAAATTACGACATTCTAATTTAATACAAATAATGATTTTCAAAATTAACTTTTAATTCAACTTAAATTATTTTATTCTTAACGTAACTTTTAACTGAGTTAGTTTTTCGTTCATGCAACTTTGAACTAAATTAATTTTATAAACCATTAACTTTAATTTAATTAAAAAAATATTAACTTGCTGAAATATTGATTCAATATTTGTTTTTATGGGTTCGTTTTTCATGCGGTTATTCTAAGGTCTTAAATCCGATTTCTTTAATCTATTTAAATATCACTATGGCGAAAATGAAAATCGGAGCGTTCGCTTTTGTCACTTTCCCCTTACACTCAACTTACGCTTCGATCTGTATTTTCGCCAGAATACATATAAATGCTTTTTGCTTGCCTAATTATCAATATTCTAATATCTTGCAGATAAAAGCTGACAATGGATTGCAATGCTCAATGAGCATTATACGGCGCAGACTTAAAGAAAATAGATATTTTCACCATATCCCCGCTCAAAACGAAGCATTAAGTGCGCAACATGAAAAACAGCGGATGGGTTTCGCCTTACAACATTTAATATTGTATTGTATTGTTTTATTCCATCCATAAATATTGTATAAAATATTTAGTCTATATTATAACATGTTGAATAAAGATTTTATGATTTTTCTCTTTAATAAAATATATATAAAATATTTATTGTACAGTTTTCGACGGTCGAAAAGGTATTGGGTGAGACGCACAAGTATGTTTCCGTTGTATATTTTAACAATCACAATTTATTAATCACAAACTATATACAACTTAACTTTCTAATAAATTTTGTTGTCCCGTTTATCAACGCGACGAGGTAATTAAGCGCAACTGAGGGCTCACAATGACCGCGTGCTCAGCAATTGGATTAAGGAATACACAGGTTCGACTCTAAGAAGAAATCTGGACTGCAATGGAGCGTTGGCGATCACTCCCTTTTATTGGCCCGTCTTTCCAGAACATTCAGAGCGGAAATCGCCTGTCATCCGACAAGGAGATGCGCGACTCCGAATTCTCTGGAAAGCGGATTCTCGGGTTCGGCGAATCGTGCGTCGAAATTCTCGGAAGACGCGCGCGTGGGCGGTGGAGATTGGCCGCCTCCCCTCACGTGCTGCGTATCGATCTGAGATCATTCGCGCAGCGTTATCGCGCCCGCGCGATAGCTATCAGCGGCAGCGTGATTGCGGGCCAAACTACTTGGCCCGCCGCGCCCTTTTTGAATGCGACTTTCTTTAATCTCCAACATCCCGCCCGCCTCGCTAGGTTTACCCAGCGATAATGCAGTTTCCTTATCGATCCTAGATCGATATGGTTCTTGAGTGATAACTCGCCGCGGGAAGTCGCGCGCTCTGTGAGTGGCGCTCGCTCTCGCGGATTGTAGTTCAGCGCCGCGGCCTGTTATCTGTTATCCGAGACAACTTAAGTGGTGAAACGCGAGTGTCTGCAGTTAGCATTTTTGTGCAGTTTAATTAATTAAAGTGCGATTATTGGGTGTTGTGCGCGGTTATAAGTTCATTCTGCGAGACGGCACGGAGTGACTACTCGGAGTTTGAGCTCGAATCAGCGTCTGACAACGATAAGTGAACGTTCCGAAATCTTGCTGCTAAGCAACAATTTTCTAACAGTGTGAATTTAATACTTAATTGTTCATTAATTAATGAATTAATTAATAATGTGATCTTCCGCAGTATCTGACGCCGCGACAGGAAGGAAGATTAACTTAGTAATCGGCCTCGTTAGCTCCGTAGAGGCCGTTTTAATGGTGACGACTCTCACGTGCCCGTCGTCGCCAGGGTGTACGCTAAGGATGCGAGCCAAGGGCCACCGTGCTGGCGGTGTGGCTTCGTTCCGCAACAGGCACAGGCGTCCAGGTTGATAGTCCTCCACAGACTGCTTCCACTTCGGTCTCGGAAGGAGGTTCTGTACGTATTCCTGGGCCCAGCGAGTCCAGAAGTCATCTCGCATCTTTTGTAGATGTTGCCATCGAGACATCCTGGAGACGGGAACGTCCAACAACGACGGTTCCGGAAGGGCCGTCAGAGCGGATCCGATGAGGAAGTGCCCCGGGGTGAGCGCTGACAAGTCGGCAGGATCGTCTGAAAGAGAACTTAGCGGACGAGAATTAAGACAGGCCTCGATTTGGGTGAGTAGCGTTGCCATCTCCTCGTACGTTAAGGTAACGTTTCCCACGACTCTCTTTAAATGGTGTTTCAATGATTTGACAGCGGCCTCCCAGAAGCGGCCTTACAGAGTCCACCGAAATGAGGGGCTCCCGGTGGATTAAATCGCCACTCGATCCTGCTCGCTGCTAGTTCTCCTGCGATACTGCGATGCGCTGCTGAGTGGGCCTCGAATAACCGGCGAAGCTCTGCGTCGGCTCCCACAAAGTTCGTGCCACAATCGCTAAAGATTTGTGTGCACTGGCCTCTGCGGGAGATGAAGCGGCGTAAGGCTGCCAGAAAGGCCTGCACTGAGTAATCTGAGGCCACGTCGAGATGTACTGCTTTTGTGCACATGCACACGAAGACCACGAAGAAGGCCTTTGTGGTTTTGTGTCCGCGTCCTGGGCTAGCTCGCAGTAAAACGGGGCCGGCATAGTCCAAGCCAGTATGTTGGAACGGTCTAGCCGGCGTGACGCGGGAACGAGGAAGGTCGGCCATCAATTGCTGAGAGGAGGCCGCCCGCCATCTCACACAAGTGACGCAGCGATGGATGCAGCTTTTAACCAGGTTCCGCCCTCGTTGAATCCAGTACCTGTGTCGAACTAGACTTAGCGTCAGCTGTACTCCTCCATGTAATGCCTTCCTATGACAAGAGTCGACGATCAATGCAGTTAATCTCGAAGTTGCAGGGAGGATTACTGGATGAATTTCGTCGTAGGAGAGCAGGGAGTGCTTTATCCTGCCTCCGACTCTCAGAATTCCCTCTGGATCAAAAAAGGGACTCAGACTGGTGAGTGAGCTCTTTGCTGATAGAGAAAGAAAGTTGTTTTGGTAGAGAAAGAAAGAAGTTTTGGCTTCCGGTGCCTTTAACTCCTGTTTGTAATTGGCAGCCTGCGTCCAGCGGATCCACAGCTTCTCGGCGTTTTCTATCTCCTTGGCTGACAGTGGTGAAGCCGTGCCCCTTGGATTCTGTTTGACTGCTTACTTCATCGTTACGGCATACAGGTAACCATCTCCTGCACCATGCTGTAACTCTTAATAATTTATATAAACTTGAATGGTTCATTAGCATCTCGTGTTCATCAGGTACTCGAGGAGTGGTGGCCACCATTGCCTGAGCGCGCTGCTCGAGCAGGCTCTCCTCGGATGGTAACGCGGGTAACCTAGGCGGAGGAATCTGCTGATTGTGTAGAAATGGAGGACCCGTCCACCACAGGTCGTGTCGAACGAGGTCGCCTGGCGAGATGCCCCTGGAGGCACAGTCGGCTGGATTGAGGCTGCCCGGCAGATGGTTCCATTGGGCGTCAGGAACTCGCCGCTGGATTTCAGCCACCCTGTTTGCTACGTAAGTTTTCCACTTACTCGGATGTCCTTGGATCCAGCTTAGTGTGACTGTCGAATCTGTCCACAGGAACGTTGGTGTGGCTTTTAGGTCGAGGACTGATATTGCGTACTCCACCAGGCGCGCCAGGAGTAGTGCGGCGCTAAGCTCTAATCTGGGTAAGGAGACTTGCTTAATCGGTGCAACCTTATTCTTTGCAGTGATTAGTGAGACAGCTTGATTTGAATTTTCTTGCGTTTTCAAGTACAGTACGGCGGCGTACGCCCGCTCAGATGCGTCTGCGAAGCCGTGCAATTCTCGTTCCGCGTTGGCGGAGCCCTTCTCCAAGCGGCGCGGGATCTTTATCTCGGAGAGTCGCGGTAACTCCGTCGTAAACATCCGCCATTGGTCTGCCTCCAGTCCGGGTAGAGGGTCGTCCCATCCGAATCCCAGCAACCAGGTCGACTGGATCGCGATCTTGGCTCGGATCGTTACGGGGGTTAGCCACCCCAGTGGATCATACAGCTGGGCCGTCAACGACAGGACGGAGCGCTTCGTGACTAGCTCCTCCGCAGGAAGTTTGGCGGCATACGACAGTAGGTCGGAAGTCGGATTCCAGCGAAGTCCGAGCATGGGATGGCTGCACTGTTGATTGGTCCAGGTTCGCGCGTCGGGCTGCGCTAGGTCCTCCGCAGGTATGTTCCCCAGCAATATTTGGTTGTTGGCCGCCCACTTTTTTAGAGGGAAGCCGCCCGCCTTGCACAATTGTGACACCTGTTTTTGAATTTGCAGTGCTTTGTCCAGAGTGTCAGCTCCGGTTAGGACGTCATCCATGTAGACATCTCGTCTCAACACGGCGGCCCCCTTTGGATACCTTTCGCCCTCATCCTGGGCGAGCTGTTGCAGGGTTCGCATGGCAAGGAAGGGGGCACAAGCCAATCCGTAAGTCACCGTGTTTAGGATGAATTCGGCGATGTCGTCAGCTTCCCTTTCTCTCCACAGAATCCTCTGCTTGTCTCGGTCGACTGGATGGACCAATATTTGCCGATACATTTTCTCGACATCCGAGGCGATCGTATCGGTGCCAACGCCAGCGGAGGAGCACATCCGGTAGCGCGGGCAGTAGATTTTTCCCCACGAGCAAATGCTGATTGAGAGAATGGCCCGTCGCCGTGATCCAGGAACCGTTAAAAACCACTCTCAGCTTTGTCGAAGAGCTTGAGTCCCGCAGAACCCCGTGATGCGGTAAGTAACACGCTGTCTTAGGGGTGACGTCGGGTTTTGGCACTCTTGTCATGTGTCCGAATAGTTCATAATTGCTCATAAAATCCTTATACAATTTATCGAATTCAGCATTTTTTGAACGTCTCCGTTCGATTTGTTTCAGCGAGCGTTCCGCTGCCGAACGCGTGTCGGAGAGATCCGGTAACGTTGCGGAGACGGGGAGGCGGACCATGTATCTGCCGTCGGCCATCCGTTTATGTGTGCGAACGAAAAGATCTTCGCACTCCGCTTCGTCGCGCGTTAGCGGCAATGGAGAGGTAGGCAGCTCCTCCTGCTCTCAGAACCCGCGAACGAGAGCGGAGAGGGAGTCGCCGATCGTGCACTGGTGAGTTACAACATTTTCCTGGCTTTCCTGGAAGTCGATCTTCCCGGACAGCACCCATCCGAATATTGTTCTTTGCGCTACCGGCTCGTTCCGCTTTCCTTTTCGCAGGCCGTCGCACAATATGCTGGAATATACGTCTGCACCCAGCAGCACGTCGATCGGGTCCGAGGAGGCGAAGTCCGGATCTGCGAGCGAGAGAGATTCGACGTGCGGCCAGTCACATTCGGGCGCGGTTGATCCGTTCGCGTAGGCAGTTAGACGCGGTAGTATCAGCGCGGAGGTGGTCACTACCTTGTCGCTTGACCGCGGCAGCATCCTCAGCGTCACTCGGCCTTTCGCGACGCCAATCTGCAGCCCGCCAACGCCGAATATAGCTACGGAGGTATGTTGGCGCGGAAGGAGCAACCTTTGGGCGAGATCTTCACTAATTATTGATTTCAGAACCCTGATCGACGAGGGCCCTCGCGTCGTGTAAGTTCCCGAAGCGGTCGGTCACCCTTATGCGGGCGGTAGCGAGGAGGACCGTCAGTCTCCTGGGCGCTAAGCTCTGCGTCACCAACGCGAGCTTCGCTTCGTCAGCCTCGACAGGAGCTTTGCGGAAGGCGTCGTGTAACGAGGTATGATGCCGTTCCGAGCACACCGAGCACGTTCGTTTAGTCGCGCAATCACTAATTTTATGTTTTGATAGACAGTTTGCGCACAAGTTGTTGGCCTCGACATGATTTTTCCTCTCTTGCGCGGGTTGAGCCTTGTACTTAGGGCAGAACATGAGGAAGTGATCCTCTTTGCATGAGGAGCACCGACCGGAGCCTGCTTCCCTTTTCTGCGCAAGGTGAGTACGCGCGCCGCGCCCGGATTGACCGTTTGATTTGACGCTTGAATCGTGCTTCGGAGGTTGCACGATTTCTAACGTGTGCATTCTTTTTTCCAGAAATAATTTTAACGTTTCAAACGCCGGAGGTTCGGGAGATTCTTCGATAGAGTGCTCCCATTCGCGCCGGGTTCGAGAGTCTAATAGCTCCGCGCAGAGGTGCACGAGAAAGTCTTCGCAGCTCTTTACCGGACGCCCGATGCTCTCTAACGTATTCACGGTAGATGCTACGCCGTGCAGGATTTTTCGCAGCTCCGACGTGGATTCGGCCTTCATTTTTTGCAACGAGGTAAATTTTGTTAAACACGATCGAACTAACAGTCTTTTATTCTCATAGTAGTCGCAAAGTAATGTCCAAGCTCGCTTATAATTTTCCGCTGTAGTCTGCAAATTTTTTACAAGTGATTCTGCCTCTCCTTTCAGGCTTACCTTCAAGAAATGCAGCTTTTCAACGTCACTGAGTTGCGCCTCCTTCCCGATCAGTGATTGGAAGAGGTCCTCGAACGACGGCCAATCTTCGAATTTTCCAGCGAAGTGCGGCAGCTGGATTTTTGGCAGTGAACTGCGTGCGAAAGTCGGCGGGTCTCTTACCGCAACGGTTTGTTCGGCTGGTCGGCGCTGTTCAGTGAAACGAGCAACATAGTCCAAGAAGATGCCCTTTTGGTTTAGGTAAGCTTCCTCGGCGAGCCCTGGTATGTCTTTCTTCAGGTAGTCGTGTTGTTTGATAGTGTCCTTATGTTCCTTCCGCAGGATTTTATTCTGTTCCTGAAATTCCTTCCAGTAATTGTCGATCGTAGTTATGCGGGCTTGAACGGCTCCTAAAGTTATATTAGCTTACCCTGTCTTCTTTAGATTTTCCACCATCCTCGCTATGCGACCGAACAATTCTCTCTGATCTTGAATTAGATCCTCCATCTTGCAGGTGGTCACCGGACTAGCACGGAGTACTTCACCTCGCACTACAAGCGGCACTCAGAGGAAGTCAGCATATGTCAAACATAGGTCAAACAAAACGCCATTTGCGCACTCGTGTTAAAGAACATTATAATAATATTAAACTACATACATCTAATTATTCAGTAATAAGTAAGCATAAACTAGAAACTGGACATGATTTTGATTGGACAAAGCTGAACATATTACATAACGAAAAACATGTAAGGAAAAGAGAAATCGCTGAAATGTTTTTCATTAAAAAAAACAATAACACAATCAACTTACAAAAAGACACAGATAGTTTAGACAATATTTATGACAAAATAATAAAGGTCGTCTAGATTAAAGTGATACTTGAAAAATGTTCATATGTTTAACTGAATTCTAACATGACACAACGATTTCTCTTTATAATTGTGATGAAGTTAATATTGATATATCTTTGTGAAAATTGAAATATTGACGGATATTGATGCTATCATTATAACGAATGTATTTTATTTTATCTTCTTTATATTGTATTATTCAAATAACAATTGAAAAACTATTTATATTAAGATAATTATTACAGTTGTACTTGAAAAGGATCAAAACCGATGGTCAAAACATCGTAATAAATAAACAAGTTTATAGCTAGTATTGGTCGAATGTATATAAAGATACTTTTGATATATATATATGTATGTATAAGACGTTCTTCAATGACTATGAATTCAATAATAATAAGACAGCCTTAAGTTTATGCTTATATAAAATGAGAAATGTTTATGAATCATATCAAGACATTCTGAAATAGGATCATCTTCGACAAGTGTTTGAGATTGCAGTTGCTTGCTGCATTTTCGTTGTTAAAATTCATCGCGAAATCCAATTAAAATATCGCTACAACGATTAAAAGACTTAAATTAACGATAGCTAAAAACAATTCTCGAAAATTCTGTTTATTTCTCTCATCGGTCAAAACGAAGCAACAAATAAGCTTTTCTCACTGTGAAAAACTTATGTTTTCGCCAACAAACACTTGTTATTTTGCCAGTCGATCAACCGACATTAGGCTGGTAAGCATGCGCAATTATCCGAGAGAATTCGTGGATCACCAATAATCAACGCTTATCTCGCGTCGCGCATGTCAGGTGTGTGTATCGAAACACAACACCCCGTCGACTATCTATCACGCACGGCGCCCCGGGGTCACCTCAAGAATATTGAAATCATTGGTGATCGCCAAAAGCAACGCCTCTTTACCTAATTAATAAAAGAGAACACAACGAGCGTTCGCCAGCTTTTCGCTTTGAGATCGCTGTATTATACGCATCTACTGCCTAAAGAACCGCTTAAAACCGCTGAGAAACCGCTTTAAAGAAAATTAACTTGTCGAGTTATATCCGCAGTAAAATCGCGCTCACTTAGACTCGCGCTTTACATCCGCTTTATAACGCGCATCGTTGTGGTGCACCTAAAATCACACACTGTAAGTACTTTGTATATAGTTTATTTCTATTGTGTTAGTAAAATAAAATTGACTTTTTTGTTACGTGAAGTGTCGTGCTTAACCAGAGTTTTCCTTTACATCTCGAATTGCGTGATCTCTCAAAACCGCCGCGCTCTCAAACATTTTATGGTCCTTCGAGCCGGATTTTACCGGCAACCGCAAGTTCGCGAGTGATTCTTTGTGAATCGTAGTGAGGAGATCATCTGAAACATAGAAAAATGAGTCTGGATCGGAGCACATTGCTGGCTGGACAGCATGAGATTCTCGGTCGCATCTCTCGTCAAGTGGACAACTTGAAGAAATTGGGCTCGGACAACATCACACTCAGCGCAGTGGAGACCCGCACCAGGATCATCGACCAGTTGTGGAAGAAGCTAGAGGCCCAACACGAGCTCATCCGCGCCAGCTACAAGGAAAAGTATAATGAGAGTGAGTACGCAACTTCCGACTTCTTTGATAACGCCGAGAATACTTACGTGCTGCAACGTAGCTTGTTCGCCGAGTACGCTGAGCGATTCAAGATCGCCTCGGCAGCAGCTCCACCGAGGGAGCCCCACGGCGATCAGGCTCCTAAAACGTCCTTACCGCGCATTAAGAGGATGCCGGACTGACTTTTTTACCGACCGAAACGATTATATTTTTATAGACCGAAATCTTTTTATTGGTTTAATAGATTAACGAATGCTTTTCCACGATTAAATTGCATATTACAATTAACCGCGGAGCGATCCGAATTTGTAGTAAAAACAAAAAAAATTAGAAAATTACAGTTTCTTTATCGGCTTCTGACGTCAGGTCACAACAATACTTGCTTAATATAAAAGTTTTGCAATTTGTACGTACGAAATAAGAATGCTTCGCATAAAGAATTGCATGAAGGAGTATCAGTGAACTTTCAGAAATGAGTTTAGAAACCTAATAAAAAAGATTTCAGTATATAAAAATTTCTTTCATATGTGTGTGTGCGAGATTGAGGCTCAAGAGTAAAACAGAGCAGTAAATTAGTTGCGATATCGCGATAGAGAGAGGTGCAATCTGTGTAGTTGACAAGGACAGACAATCATATTATCTTCGTCTCTCATGCGTAGAGTAATATACATGTAGAGTAGTATACATGTATACATAACATACACACTAACATTGCTGTCTGTCATATCTTCTTTCTCTACGTCGTACACATACTCTCTCTCCCTCTCTCTTCCTCTCTTTCCCTCTCTCTCTCTCTCTCTCTTTCTCTTTCAAATCGCTCGTTCATAATTGTAAGCGAGTGATTTGTGTGTGTGTGTGTGTGTGTGTGTGTGTGTGTGAGAGAGAGAGAGAGAGAGAGAGTGTGTGTGAGTGTATGAATATGATTTATAATAAGATGTGTATATACACACACACGCGCACACACACACGCACACAAATCACTCGCTTACAATTATGAACGAGCGATTTGAAAGAGAAAGAGAGAGAGAGAGAGAGAGAAAGAGAGAGAGAGTGCATGAATATGATTTATAATAATGTATATGTGTATACACATTATTATAAGTATAATTTATAATATGTATATAATGTGTATAATAATGATAATAATGAATATGATTTTTATATTCAAACTCTTTATTGGAAAATAAAGAAAAAATAATTAAAAGGAAAAATAATTGTAAGTTAATTGGAAGAATTGGGAGTCATTTGGGGGCATTTATTTGACATAATATTAGTAATACTTTTTCTTTTTTTATTTTATAAAGGTAATTACACATTTTTTAAAGCTTAAACAACATTGAAAATTGAAGCACTTTTTAATTTAATATTGCGTTAGCGCAACTGAAACTGCGAGATATACAACTCGAGAAATAGTGCTACGTCATACGTCTGCGTATGAAAACGCGCTGCAAAACCGCCAATTATTTAACCCTTTATAAGAATACAGTAAGGATAAAAAGTTAAAGTAATTGGCAACCACTTTATGGCATAAATTACTAAAAGAAAAAAAAATTGCCTTATGTGTCTCATAGCCTTTTACCATGGACAGTTTTCTCTTCAAGTAGACTTCAGGATAATTGCTATACGTTAAAATGTACGCGCTGCGTAACATTATAAATTAATAATACTTTTTTCCTGTTATATATCTTATCGATTTCACAGAGATTAATTCAAAATAAAGTACAAACAAAATGAAGTACGGAGAATGACTGGCGCACGAATGTTTCACGTTCACATAATCAATCGACTAGCAAGTGTTTTTCTTTTATCCATATTGTATAAATCAAGTACTCTCAAAAATCCGACTCGCGTATAGATACACGGAGTGCCTTGCTGCTGCTGCGCGGTACTTGGCGCGAGACACTACCGTGTCTCTTGATATATATATATATCTTTTTTTAGAATGACATCAGTACGGAACATCTGAGTGTTGAAAATAAAATATTGAAGACGGAACTACAGGAGTTGCAGCGGTAACTGGCCGCTGCTTTGGCCAAGCAACCACCACTGCAGGCTGTGGTAGCTGCTGACAATCTACAACCTGCAGTGGTGGCTGATGAGAATCCACAGCCTGCAGTGGTGGCTGATGCTGTCTCACAGCCTGCAGTGGTGGCTGATGCTGAAAATCCACAGCCTGAAGTACCGCCAATAAAAATTCAAAATGATACATTTCAACGTAAGTATAATAAATAATAATAAATAAAAATATATAGTAAATAACATAAATCTATATATAAATTATATATATTTTTTTCACAGTAAAAACAAAATCTCGATGGGCAAGGGCAGAAAGAGGCCGAGGACGTAAACGCGGACGTGACTGTAGACGCGAACGTGGCCGCGGACGCGGAAATAAAACAATTATTAATTACATTACTATGTAATCTATATTATAAATATCAAATATTTCGTTTTTAATAAATTATTTTCGACTTATAATATACCGGACGTCTTGCTCTAACTTAACGCGCACACCAAAACAGAATAAAATAAAATAAAAAACACGCAAATAATATAACAATTATCCTTTAATAATATATATTATATAAATTATCCTTTAATAATATATATTTATAAAATTTAAATTTTTATAAAACGATTATATGTCTTTACTCTTCTTAATTTTCTTTTTATCTTCTTTATCATTATTTTTACGTTTTTTCTTCTTATCACCATTATTAGAAAGATACTCTTCGTCGGCTTGTTTTTTCTCAGAATCCAACATTGCACCTTCGTCGGCTTGTTTTTTTTCAAACTCGAGCATTGCACTTAGGATCAGGTCATCCATTCCGTCATCTAATACTAAAATTTTTTAACCTTAGTACTATATATATACAGGGTGGACCATTTTAATCAATCCACGCGAATATCTCGAAAAATATGGAAGATACGGAAAAATGTTTCAGACAAAAGTTGTAGGACTTGAAGGGGGACAGACGATGAAAATATGTACTTGACCTTGAGTGACCTATTGAAGGTCAGGTCAATGTCATCGATGTTTTCTTAAATGGAACCCCCTATTTTTCAATGCATAATCTTGTAGCTTATCTCGAGAGCTTTCCAAAACACTATAATGAGTTATTTTTTCATTAAGTACTTTTCGAGTTATAAGGCTTGAAGTTTACAGTATTTCGACATAAAATACCAAATATCGTGTAATACATTCAGTTTTCGATAATCTTACCTTAATACTTTTATTCACAGAATAATGAGACCAATCAATTGGTGTAAAAAAACACATAGTTGCTTTAAAAAAAAGTATGCAGCTGCATGTTGCAAATTACATACTTTTTCTTAATAGCAACTATGTGTTTTTTTACACCAATTGATTGGTCTCATGATTCTATGCATAAAAGTATTAAGGTAAGATTACCGAAAACTGAATATTTTACAAGATATTTTGTATTTTTTGTCAAAATACTGTAAACTTCAAGCCTTATAACTCGAAAAGTACTTAATGAAAAAATAACTCATTATAGTGTTTTGGAAAGCTCTCGAGATAAGCTACAAGAATATGTATTGAAAAATAGGGGGTTCCATTTAAGAAAACATCGATGACATTGACCTGACCTTCAATAGGTCACTCAAGGTCAAATACATATTTTCCTCATCTGTCCCCCTTCAAGTCCTACAACTTTTGTCTGAAACATTTTTCCGTATCTTCCATATTTTTCGAGATATTCGCGTGGATTGATTAAAATGGTCCACCCTGTATATAGGATTAATTTCTGTTTAAAAGACCATAATTTATAAAACTACATACATACGATTTATTTTTTTTTTAAGTGTGCAAATAAAAATTTTTTAAATGAAATTTTGTTTTTAAATTTTTTTTACAAAACTATACAAAACTATACAAAAATCAAATAATTAATTAATGTTTTCAATTACTATTTTGGAATTTCTCCATGACGTTCATACGATTGGTATTATCCTCGGATTCGTAACTTGTGTCCATTATTTTTCGTTATATATATTGATTTAATATTTAATAGATATTAACAAAACGAAACGTCACGACAGATTAATAAAATGACATAAAATATGTGAAACCAGCAACCTATATAGTCATTTGTGAGCTGACAATCATAAAAAGAATTAATAGACGATGAGCTTAGTATTGTCCCAGTTGGGGTTTTTACAATCGGCGCAATGTGTCCCAGTTGGGGTTTTTACAATCGGCGCTATGTCAACCCAATGTTTATAAAAGTACTCAGGGTTAAAAAATTTTAGTATTAGATGACGGACTGTATGACCTGCTAATAAGTGCACTGTTAGAGTATTAATTAAATGATACTCTATTTACGTAAAAAAATTTAAACCGATATCTAAAAATTTTGGAAAGTTAAAAATCCACGCCCTTTTTGTGAAAAATTAGAAATTCTATAAAAAATGAACCCCATAACCGATCTTAGCCAAATTCAATACCAACCAATCTTTAAGGATAATTTATTTATGTAAAAAATTTAAGCCGCTATATCTGAAAATTTGCAGAAGTTAGAACACCCACGCCCTTTTTTGAAAAATTAAAAACTTTGCCAAATTCAATACCAACCAACCTTTAATGATAATGAAAAACCTTTAATAATAATAAAAATATTTGCAAAATTTTTGTAACAATTTCGAAAAAATCGGTGCATAAATGCGTGAGTGCGTGGGTAGGTGCGTGGGTGGGGTTGAAAAATTTAAAAAAGAAACACATAATAGTCATCCCCAAAAAATTTGCAAAATTTTGGTACCAATTTCGAGAAAATCGGTCTATAAATGCGTGAGTACGTGGGTGGGTGCGTGGGTGGGTGGGTGAGGGTGTAAAACTTAAAAAACCACCATCGTCGCCATCCCCGAAAAATTTGCAAGATTTTGGTACCAATTTCGAAAAAATCGGTCCATAAATGCGTGAGTGCGTGGGTGGGTGAGTGAGTGGATGGGGGGGGGGCGGGGGTGTAAAACTTAAAAAAACTACCATCGTCTCCATCCTCGAAAAATTTGCAAAATTTTGGTACCAATTTTGAGAGAATCGGTCCATAAATGAAGGAGTAGTTCGCGGTTAGACAGACAGAAAACGATACTTATATATATATAGATTTAAATGTTGTATATTCGCATTTAACATTCGGGATAATAAAAGGTTAATGTAGAAATACTGAAATAATGTAGAAATAATGTAGAAATAATGTCAAAATACATGAGTCGGAAATGGCGATAAGTGTGTTTTATTATTTCTTTACATTCTTTATATTTTATAAAACTAAATTGTACTTTAAAATATGATTTAATAAATGACGCTTTATCAGTAAAAAAAGTGAAACTAATTAGTATGTATCCTTTTGCGTTCTCCGAACATAATTAGTTTTAGCATTAATTACAGTTTGCACTACGATGCTTATCACCTCGAGTTTTGTCTTTTCACAATCAATTTCTTGTAGCATAGACCCCAGAAATTACATGCATGAATCCACTGGATCTAGAAGTCTAGTCTCAATCGCAGGTAGTGCTGATGGTGTTGGCTGCCGTAAAGATTCAGCAATAGACTATTGCTCCAAAATAGGATTGGAAGTCATCAGACTGTCTCTTTCTTCTTTTTTTGAGCCCGAGATTCTTGGGAGGTTGAAGGTTGACAGTTCGAGAAGACAGAAAAGGGAGACGATGCAGGGCTACAAGACGGTGCAGGGCTATAGGACGGTGCAGGGCTACAGAACGGTGCAGGGCTACAGGACGGTGCAGGGCTACAGGACGGTGCAGGGCTACAGGACGGTGCAGGGCTACAGGACGGTGCAGGGCTACAAGATGGTGCAGGGCTACATGTTGGCACAGGGCTATAGGCCGGTATTGATCGTAGAGGCCCAGCTGTTGTCTCAATTAATGAAGGCTCAGAAGAGCTTGTCGGCGATAATGACGATAATGATGTTGATATTGCCGATAGTGGTAATGGTGTTGAAGATGGGGTTAGCAACGTTGTAGATAAAGAGATGTTCTCCGTATCACCCTCCTGGTCTTGCACAAATACGTAGAGGTGACTGTTTTCATTGAAGTTTTCATTGACTTCACATACGACTTGGCTGTCAAAATCCTAATTAAAATTGTAAGAAGTTACGGTTTTTTTATTATCAATTTATCACTTTTCTGTGTAATAGCAAATAGTTCAGAAACTATTGTATAAATCTATTACAAAATTCAAAAAACGAAATTGTTTTGACATATCAACTATGTCTTGACTTTAACAATATTTTTTTACTACTTACATTACAGTATTAGAGCTTTAATGTACATTAAAAGTAACAATTACTTTCATTAATTAATTACAATCAAAAACATCTTTTTCTTTGTATTTTGAGCGGAAAAAATTAAATTACGTGACCCATTCTTTTTATTCAAAATTCATAGTAAGTTATGGAAAATATAATACATATAAAATGCATATAATACTTGTGAATCGAGTTGAATACTTTGGTAATACTTAGGATTCTTTGAAGTAATTCCAATCGGAGATGCCTTGCTCTTTCGAGGAACAACATGCTCTTTCAAAAACATTAAATGTTTGTGGTACCATAAGCACGGTATGCACGCCTGGAAATAAACACAATATTTTAAAAATTTATCACATTTTCGAGAAGAATCACACGATATTTTTAAAAAGAATCATTTACAGGAAAATTAGGTTAATCAAAGGTTATGTTAATAGTAATACTCGTACTCACGTCATCTGCTCCGACTCAACTTTTCAACGACGATTTGCGCTTAGCATTTTCAATGTTGAACTGATTTCGTAGATTATGAATCTTTTGCTGGCATTCTTTTTCTGTTGCTGTTTTTCGAACAACACGAACGGCGTTCACAACTCTTTGGAGGGCAATTGCTCTTAAGTGTTTATTATAGTAATTCTGAGATTTTACCGCATATAAACAAGGCTCTTCCCTGTATGCTTCAATAAGTCATTATTTGCTCTTTGGACCACTTTGACGATTCTTCTATTTTTTGCAGATACTCGATCAACACACGCAAAACACGCAGGAA
This sequence comes from Lasius platythorax, assembly GCA_963971435.1. Classification (NCBI taxonomy): domain Eukaryota; kingdom Metazoa; phylum Arthropoda; class Insecta; order Hymenoptera; family Formicidae; genus Lasius; species Lasius platythorax. Next base: position 16,053,782 of record OZ020542.1, on the reverse strand, counting down.
AATAGCACTTGTTCTATCACGTAAAACCGTCAGCGCTGCACGCAGCGTTACTCGCAGCAAGTAACTTTTCTCGCTGCGCAGCCTGCACGGTGGCTAGCAGGGCTCCTCGCAAGTAAACTCGCACGAAAAATCGCATCGTGGGAAACGGGCTTTAGATTATCGCGCTTCGAAATCCTTGCTTTAATTATTAACATTGCAATGTTTCTGAATTATAGCTCGCGAGCGAGCGCAATTTAGTTGTCGGCTTAAGGCTAGAATTTTCAAGATTGTCGAGAGCCGACCAAGCCCCGTGCATTAAGAAAATTCTCGCCGCCGCAGAGTCGGTCTTAGAGAACAGGTAACCGGCGTAACGTGATATCCTTGCACTCGGTCACGACAGCGCACCCGGCGTGCTCCCGCCCGAATAATATCTATCGGCGATTCTACTATATTTGTAATGTACAGTACACGCTCGATAGTCCGCGGTTCAATAATCCGGCAAGCCCAGTAATTCGCTGTTTTTACACCTGTCAAAATATACAAACAATGCTCTGTAGTCCGTCCCTCAGTGCGACGTAGGCTCAGTAATCCGGCGTTTTTACTTTGTTGCAAATACACGGTATTCTGTGGTTGCACGTCCGCGCGTGTTTCGACAAGTCATTCGAAAAAATAAAAGAAAGAATAAATTCAGTTTGGCTGTAGCGAGTTTAGTATCAGAATGTTGTCCACAAAAATAAAAAAGTGTAAGCATGAGACATTGACTTTAGCCGTGAAAATGGATATTTTTCGGCAGTTAGATCGTGGAGATAAAATTGTGGATCTGGCAAGAGCTTACAATGTTGGCCGAGAAATTATTTTCGATATACGAAAAAATCGTGAGAAGATTGAAAAGATTTGTTACGTCGGCCGATTCGGGGACCGAAAACCGTCAAACCAAAAACAGGGGAATATCAGAAGATGGAAGAAGCCCTTTATTCCTGGTTCTTGCAAGAACGCCAACGAAATACTCCTATCACAGCTGATATTTTACGTCAAAAAGCTTTATTTTTTTATCAGAAAATATATAAGAAAAGTGACTTTCGGGCAAGTAACGGGTGGTTTACAAAATTCAAAACAAAATACTGAATTCACATGCTAACTCTTACTGGAGAGAAGCTTTCTAGTGATGAAGCAGCTGTTTCTCCATTTATTGAAAAATTTGAGAAGACAGTTGAAAACCTTGATTTAACTCCTGTTGTGCCCGTAGCTGCTAGGGAAGGGACTCTTCGGGATTCGTTCGCCCAAAGGATTAGGATCCTCGCACTAGTAAAGACACTCCGTACTTTGTCGTAAAAGAAAGGTTTATTCACTATGACTACTTCACACTTGTGTTATAACCCCAAAGGCTATACACAATTATATTAATTATTATATTATATATATGTTATGTTATAATAGAAGTAGGACAAATACCCGCGCGAAACGCCGACACAGCGGGCCACGCGCAAAACGAGCACAAGAGTTGCGAAAAGACGAAATTGCAAAAAACATTGCGACAAAAATTGCCAAAGTGCAAGCGAAGGATTCCTTTTAACCCCCTTCGCTTGCATCTGGACTTTGACCGCGTGCCGACCTAACTACCTATTATAAGAAGACCCACCGCCAAAACGCGGCGGGCAATTGAAGCCGGAGGCTTCGGCTAACCCGTCGCACGATGTTCCCAGCATGGACGACATCCAGGCGTCCCAGTCAACCGAACCGACCGCCGGGGAGACGACGACTGGACCAGAACCAGTGGCCGACGAGCCAATGCCGGAGGCAGCGGAGGAGAGCCCTGAGATGGACCAGCCAGCCGCCGAGCAGGAGGTTGAAGGGGCGAAGCAGGAGGGCGCACCAGTGCACCCGAAGGAGGCTCAGGACTAAGGCTGAGCTCTATTGTTATTTTAGATATATATTTATTTTGCGTTTTCTTTTCTTTGTTCGTAAACGAATTAATTTATTTTCTTAGATGACACGCGACACGCCGAGTAATTTATCGATCGGGCGTGTTTTCTTTGTTAGACGCATTCAGATTTAATTTTATTCGTGACACGCAACGCGTCAAGTATTATTTAGTTGCGTGGCTCTTTGTTAAGACGCCTATTCTTTTGTCTGCGACACGCGACGCGTCACCTCTTTGTTTTGTCGCGAGTTTCTTTGTCTTAGTATACACAGTCTTTTGTTTGCGGCACTGCGAGTGCGATATCCTAGTTATTAGGCGTTTATTTATTAATTAATTAATTTTCCTTTGTTCGAGGCACTGCGAGTGCAAGAATGCCTTTGTCTGTATGGACAGTACAGCGTATGACTGCGCGAGTCGCGGATATCCCATTGTTCGGAAGATGTAGTGATTTTAATTTATTTTACGCATTGTGTAAGCGCGTCGATCACGTTAAGATTGCTTCTTTTATTTTATGTTATGTATCAGTTCCTAAGTATGTGACAAAGGAAATCCGTTTTCCTTCTCTCTCTTGTGTACGCGTGACAATGAAACGCAGACGCGCATGTGCGAGCGTCGAGCCGCCGAACGGCGAACCCAGAGTGGGGGGAGAGGCTATAAGAGAGAGATACGAGGGGACTCGAGGCTTCTCCGTTTCCGGATATTCGTCCCGTGAGCAAGCTAGTCCGCGTGCGTCGCGAATATATATACAGGGTGATTCGAAATAACCGTTTGTCCTTAAAATGTCGTATTCCTGAATGAATTCTGAGACGATTTTCCCTTTGCCAAAATTTTATCCGAAGCTTAGTTTTTACGTTATAAAAGGAAATAGTTAGCGAATTACGGCACGAGTACGGTCGGGAGGCAGGAGCGGCGCAACTCATACGACGCGGGCGATTACGCGAGGCGCTCGTTGCGATCAGCTGTTATCTACACGCGATGTGTGTGTGTGTGTGTGTGTGTGTGTGTGTGTGTGTGTGTGTGTGTGTGTGTGTGTGTGTGTGTACATACACCCTCTTTCTCTTTATCTCTCTCTCTCTTACTTATTCTTACCTTACAGAGATGTCTTCTGATGAATAATTGTACGACTGGAATGGATCACAACGTCGACGTTGACACAGACGTTGACACACTGTGACACACCGAATAATAAACAATTCTTTTTTTATAAATTGTATTATCGACACTTTGACGAATACACTCACGCAATCAGAGAGAATTTTCTCTTAGAATTTACCCTGAGAATCATGATAATCATGGGACAATATGGTATGGAAAGAATTTTTTGAAAATTTCTCTGATTAATATTTATCACATTAAAAATAATAATATCTATCATAATAAAATATAAAATATGTCTGATTAATTTTACTATGCAGTTTAGTAAAATTAATCAAACATATTTTATATTTTATTATGATAGATATTATTATTTTTATTGTCATAAATATTAATCAGAGAAATTTTTATAAAATTTTTTCCATACCATATTGTCTCACGATTACCATAATTTTCAGTGTAAATTCTAAGAGAAAATTCTCTCAGACTTGATCAAATATTATTCATTAATCGATCACAACACTCAATCACAATTCGCGGTTACTACCGATTAATTATTAAAAATTACTTTTAAAAAACGCGTTAAATGCACATTATTCGTTGCGAACAACAATACAGTCTACGACAAGAGACTGCGGCGACGCCGACGCGACGCGTCGCGACGCGACGATAATAATCGCGCGGCGTTGCCGAACGTGATTGACGCGAGAGCCGCGAGACGCTATCGTGTCTTGTGATTAATCGAAGCCTTTGCATTATGAATGCGCTAATTTAGAAAATGTATAATAAAGTTATTAAAAAGAAACGTATTATAACGTATTATAATACGTTATAATACTTTTTTTTTTAATAACTTAACATTATACGTTTTGCTTTTTCTTTTCTCAGCGAGACGTGAGAAAAATAATTATTTTTTATTTTTTTATTTTTTGCGAACAAGATGTTCCACGTATAAATATGTTGGTCGCTCTGAAAAGAGCGGATTGGTTTTGGTCGCTCTGAAAAGAGCGGATTGACTTTGGTCGCTCTGAAAAGAGCGGATTAATTTATAACTTAAAAAATTTATAATAGGTGCTCAAAATGAGCACCATCCATCCTTATGCAAGCTCTCATGCGTTTAAGTAAATTTAATTGGACGTTCTCCATTACTGCCTCTTCGATATTCCAAATTGCATATCGCAATCTGGTTTCCAAGTCGTCGACGTCCTCGGGAAGCGTTTTGTAGATTGATTCCTTACAGTATCCCCATAAAAAGAAATCAAGAGGATTAAGATCCGGGGATCTTGCGGGCCAACGTATCGGGCCATACCGACCCATCCAACGTCCAGAAAACTGCTCATTCAAGTAGTTTGTTACAATCCTGGCGTTGTGTGGTCCAGCACCGTCTTGTTGAAAGAACATTTTATTTTTTTCAAATAGTGGCACTTCTTCTAAAAAGTCTGGCAGATTTTCTCTCAAAAATTCCACGTACGGCCAGTTAAAATATCTGGTAGAATAACGGGCCCAAGTATTTGGGTACCCATTATTCCAGCCCAGATATTTATTTTCCAACGTACTTGGAAATTTTTGAGCCGCGTTACTCTGGGATTTTCTTCGCTCCAATAATGCATACTGTGCGAGTTAAAAATCCCTTCTTGTGTGAATAATGATTCATCACTGAATATCACACGGGAATAAAATCTGGGATCTCGATCCACTTTTCTCAGAAAATTTTCGCAAAATGTTTGTCTTGCCTGATAATCTTCTGCTCGTAAATGTTGCACGCGTGTATAATGAAATGCGTGCAACTTTTCTTCTTTGAGCGTTCTTTGTACTGTTGAGTACGATAAGTTGTGTTCTCGAGCAACCACCCGAATACTTGTTTCCGGATTTTGCTCGAAAGCACGTACAATTTGCTCCGTGTTTCGCAAATTTCTTGCATTGCGATTTCTTCTTGCTTCGTATTTATTCGGAAGGACACTGCCAGTCTCGTATAGTCTTTGAGCTGCTCGTAGTATAACAGGAGCTGACGGATGTCTTGCACGATTTGGATATAATTCGGCGTATCGTCTTGCAGCTA